>CM051032.1:63810636-64165636 GCA_027627225.1 Congeria kusceri
CTTACACATTCAAGTTTCAACATTATCAAATACAAAATGTACAATGCAAATATGGATGTTAAACTAAAACTTATACATTCAAGTTTTCAACATTATCAAATACAAAATGTACAATGCAAATATCAAACAGTTGTATTTTTTAAATCAATGCTTATCCCCTTAAATATGACTAAGTCATTATAATACTTACCTCTTTACAGCATTTAAGAAACTTCATACATTAAACATAATGATCATATTCCGTTTACAGTAATGGCAACATGTTTATTGCATGTTTATTGAATTTTTATTAATGTAACAATTGTACACAGACGCTGGAGAATGCCTGTTTTGATGTAGGCATATATCTTATGTAATATGTACCATGTTCTCATGTAAGTCAGCGATTTAATAAATACACTCATATTAAACTATAAACTCAAATTTTGACTGTTATTCCATAGTTTAAACGTCTTGTTCTATTCTTGATGACGAGTTTGGTGTGACCTTAGTTGAAAATCACATTCTTATACTATAGAAAGTTGTATTTACTATTGTCTGGACAGCTTCCTATTAAAATGAAGTCCCTCTGTGTGCTGTTAGTCTGCTTAGTAGCCGCCAATGCCTACTCTGGTGGTCGCGGTATACGCGGAAATATCGGCAGCAACTATGGGAGCGTAGAAGGATATGGCGGCTATGGAAACCAGGGTGGATACGGCGGATACGGAAACAACGGCGGTGGATACGGCGGATATATTATGGATTTATTTTTACAGTCTATTATATAAGGATACCTGTTTTTTGTTTGATTTAAACATAAAATAGGCCAAAACATCTCTAGATATCCTGCGGAAACAAAATGGTCTACGGAGAAAACAGTTTTCATGTTACAAGCCCATGTGACCTTGACCTTTGACCTGTTGACCTCAAAATTGATAGGCGTCTTCATTTCCTCCCAAGTAACCAGCATACCAACTTGGATGATCGTAGGTCAAAGCGTATTCTACATATCATGTGGAAATGAAATGGTTTACAGAGGAAACAGTTTTCATGTTACAAGGCTCTGTCACCTTGACCTTTGACCTGTTGACCTCAAAATTGATAGGCGTCTTCCTTTCCTCCCAAGTAACTATCATACCAACTTAAATGATCTCAAAGCGCTCTCTAGATATCGCGCGGAAACGAAGTTCATGTTACATGCCCCTGTGACCTTGACCTTTGACATGTTGACCTTAAAATCAATAGGCTTCTTCCTTTCCTCCCAAGTAACCAGCATACCAACTTAAATGATCGTAGGTCAAAGCGTTCTCTATATATCGTGCGGAAACGAAATGGTCTACGGACAGACCGACTGACCATCCGACCGACCGACCGATGGACATATGGGCTTTCTAATAGGGACCCAAATGGGTTTACTTTACTTGGGCCCATCTGGTTTAATAGTGGCAAGATAATGCATATGGGTCCCACACTGGGCCCATGAGGTATATCACCCCAGATAAAACCCATATCGTGCCCACATGGGCTTCCTTGCTCGGACCCGTATGGGTCTGATATGGGCAAACCAATATCAATTGGGACCCACATGGGCCCATATTGTATTTTTGCCCATCTATAGCCCATATTGGGCCCATATGGGTTTGCTTGCTGGGATGTACCGGTTAATCGGAGGTACGGTAATTATTTAAAGTAGGGTTTGTGTCACACCTTTAACAATGTTGTTCTGAACAGTGCTCTGGAAAAATACTTATTAACACCTAAACCCTTAAACACATGTTTAAAGAACACGTACAACCGTTCAGTGTTCGGCAATGTAACTATATAAGTTAGTTATGTGATAATCCGTAGGTCGAATGAAAAAAATCAAAGCGCTGATAGCGTTGGAAGACTTTGGCGAGACGTGGAAATAAATAATTACTTAGAATAGTTAGCACAACTAGCAATTATATTCAATTGATTTGAGTAATTTATCCAATCAGTTTTGTTCGATATCTCCAGGTTAACTGTTACTTATTCCTAACTTGTACACAGGAAGACCAAGCATGTTTACATTTTACAGTTATTGAACGACACCAGAAAAGATGTATTTATTCGCCTTTCAAATTACTGTATAAAAGCAAATAAAGTTAGAGCTTATAATATATAATATTCAATATAGATCTAGTTTACATGGTTTTGTTTCACTAAACTGTTATTATTCATTCCATTTTTTGACTGAACAAACTTTTTAAATTAAAAGCTGATAATAATATAATATTCGATATAGTGTGACGTTTTTTTTCTCTCATTTGTTATTACTTATTCCATAATAAAAAAAATCTTCTAGTAATCGTCAAACATTTTTACACGAATATGTTAGAAGTCATATTAATATTATTTATATATGCAATTTCACTAAATATTTTATATATGTATTTCACCATTATTCTGAAGCATGTGTTTGTTAAATCTAATATCTATATGACGATGTGCTGTATATGCTTACGTCATAAAGGGACAGTTTCACAGTTTGTGGTTGGAAAAACACATTTCTCTAAAAATGGAAGTTCAAAACAGGAATTTGGAGAATCTATCGAAACGTTTTGTCTCTTATGCTGTTTTGGTTGCAAAACATAATTATTATGATATTTATTGTTTATTTTTGTGTAATGAAATTACTAGGCTGTGTCTACCAGGTAGCCATATTTTCTCGGAAAAATACAAGATATTCGTCAAAAGTTTAATTTTGAAATATGACCAATAAAGGTAATATAAAACAGGAAAAAGTCAGTTTTAGAAACTTATTTTCACATTCAACAATTGTGAAACTGAACCTTTAAATTCTCGTTCTGTTCTGTACCGTTAATCTTGTTCACACAATGACACTGCTTATGAATCACCCACCAAAGCACTGAACGGAAATTAATTCCATACAAAGACCATGGGAGCAGTTTGGAGAACAAGTGGCAAAAACTGGAAACCTTCGTTATATCAATTACAATAAGGCCGGGGGCAAGTATTTTAATTAATTTCAGTAAGCGTATCTCAAAAGCCTGTTTGTCGACTCTTCATAACCTTGCAAATAAACTGTTTGCTTAAACAGACTTCACAGACAGATTTACGTACTTTCCAAAAATACCAAATACCGTATCTGCGAAAACTAAAGAATCAGCACCAAAGAAAACAAATATGGAACTCGAATGTACGGCCTCCCGATCAAAGTCTGTCACGCTTACCACTAGGTCAGCAGAGTTGTGTAACATTACCTATATTGTAACACTATATAAGTGATACACGTGGTTTCAAAATAGTGACGAAAAACGTTACAGACACTTCATAATAATATTTAAAGTTCATTCATGTGTACCGGTTACTGGCGAAAGAGTAGAAGTTCACATGACTGATGACGATGTTGATACGCATGTTTTATAATACATATATAATGTACTTGACATGTTGCGTTACATTTGATTTTTAATTTGGTGAAAAAGCAATGTTTGTATTCAATAAATGTTGTTGTTTCATATTCAAATTATCAACATTTATTGATTGGCGTATGTTTAATAAAAAGATGACCTCCTTGCACATCGTCTGCCATCTGAGGATTGGAGGTTTCCCGAGGCATACACAAGACAAAAACTCGTTTGTATGGATTTTATTGTTCGATTCTGAGGACAAAATTGATACTTTTATTCATTTGTGACTAACTGCATTTGATTTAATCACAAAAAATAAACACGTTTTGATACAATTTATTTAGTTCCAGGTAATTGTGAAAATAAAGCAATTAAAGCTATTGCCATTTTTGTACCTATATGGAAAAACAAACAACAGCAACCAGATGTTGCACAATTACAAGTCTGTTTATGACACGTATCTAGTCCAGAGTCCGTAAAGAATGTAAAGATTTGCAATGGTATTCAACGTTACGCAGCAAACCACGGTACACGATTTTACGGTAATCATGTTTCGTGAGAACACCGGAGCCTTCAGTGCCATCGTTCGTTCTGTAGTATGGAGAACTAAGATCCACGGAGAGAACGCTCCGGCGGTGTACCCTACAAACCACGTTGTCCTACATAGTATGTCGCCCTTTTCGAGAAAAGAGTCCCTTTATAAAGCGAACAACGCGTCGTTTAGGGTCAGGTCAACAGAAATGTGGAGTCGCTCACTGGGAGAAATACTAGGAAGATATTTCTTGGGAATCGTTGTAGATTCAGACTTTTTAATATGATCACATTCAGCAAATTCCCGATCGTTCCAACAAAAATTAAACATCCCGGCACAATGCGCCAAATCCAGCGGGCTATTCGGCATTCCAGAAAGTTGTACGGCTCAACAATAAATTCCAGCGCTGACGTGTTCATTATTGCGTTTGGAACACAACACTGAAATGTAGCATGTTTCTACCTATATGGAAAAAAAATCAGCAACAAGATGTTGCACAAGTCTGTTGATGACACGTATCTAGTTTATATAGTCTCTTGATTGCTTGTCTTGCTTCAAAAATAATTTTCTTCCATTCGTTTTTGAACAGAGTCCCCGAAACAAAGTAAAAGAAAAAGTTCAAAGCAAAATTTGAATGCAACAGTGAATGGAAAACCGCTCTTATTAGCTGTAAAATAGCAGCCACTTTTGGCGACATTTCACCAAGGTTACCTCGGATGACTTGGAACACAGAAAACGGGATAGAAGTAGTGAAGAATAAAACGCAGATGCAATACAAAATTCGAGTTGCCTGTTGGCCTCTCTTGTCTTCGCCGTCCTTATGTGTTTGCGAATCTCTACTCGACAATCCAAGTTTCTCTAACTGAAACTCCATTTTGGGTTTTATAGTCGCATCACTACCATTCGAAACGCGATTCCTCGTGTTCGCACTTGACGTTGACATTTCCACTGTATGTTCATTCTGTGCATCCGCTAAATTAATACTGTCCACCGCTGCACAATCCATTTTGTGCACCGGAACTAACCTGCTCACGTCATTACTTACCGTTGGTTTTGACGTTAGCCTATTAGCCCTCTTTCGTCTGTGTAATGCTATCACCGTCGCTATATATATATTTCCAGGTATAACAATAATAACCGGTATCGCATTATACAAACTAAGTGATACAACATACCAAGGACCGTAATATAAGTCCATGTACCACTTAGAGACAAAGAAACATGGATAGTCATTCGGAATAAGTCGAGTAACATTTCTGAATTCAGGACTGAGCTGTTCACCATTAGCGTAATCCTTATAGTCAAATCCGTAAAGAATGTGACTATTTATAATTGCAATAGTAGTCAACGTTACGCAGCAAACCACGGTACACGACTTTACGGTCATCATGTTTCGTGAGAACACCGGAGCCTTCAGTGCTAACGTTCGTTCTGTAGTAAGGAGAACTAAGATCCAAGGAGAAAACGCTCCGGCGGTGTACCCTACAAACCACGTTGTCCTACATAGTATGTCGCCCTTTTCGAGAAAAGAGTCCCTATATAAAGCGAACAACGCGTCGTTTAGGGTCAGGGTCCAAAGAAATGTGGAGTCGCTCACTGCGAGAAATACTAGGAAGATATTTCTTGGGAATCGTTGTAGATTCAGCCTTTTTAATATGATGACATTCAGCAAATTCCCGATCGTTCCAACCAAAATGAAACATCCCGGTACAATGCGCCAAATCCAGCGGGCTATACGGCATTCCAGAAAGTTGTACGGCTCACAAGTGACAACAGATTCCAGAGTCGACGTGTTCATTATTGCGATTGGCACACAGCACTGAAATGTTTTCATAATACAGAATGCAATACACGATGCGACGTTTCGCCGTGGATTTCCCCACAGATTGAAATTATATTTGAAAAGATATTAATTACTAACAGAATCAATTAAACTAAGTACCACATACTTCTAGGCGTTCTTATCAAGGGAAATACCAATAAAAGTGTATTATCGCCATATTTAATAGCTTTATGGGTTGAACATATAGTTAAGATGAGATTATTAATTTAAATATTTATATATTTTGCAGATTTTCTGGTCAGTGACAACAGGGGAATTTACACAACAAGGTAAAACAAGAAAAAAACATGCGAAAACCGCATTAAAGCCGGATTTTTTTTATTTCGCCGATGGGGGAACATGTACAAGTCAATGTTGGTTAAGAAGTATGGAAGTTTCATGTCGATGATCTAAAATGTATGAAGTTTGGTGAGACTTGGCAAACATTTGGTCCCAAAATAAAATGGGAAAAAAGTGTGGAGTAGAGAGATGGCATTCAATTATGGTGGCTGATTTCTGCCATGTCGTTTTGGAGTGTTGGCGCCTTTGAAGGGCGCCAAAACGACAACACGCCAGAACGACAAATAAGCGCGCCGATACGACAATTAAGATATTTGTCGTCCTTTCGTTTTGGCGTGTTGGCGCCTTCCGCTAAGCATGCACGCCAAAACGAAAGGACGACAGATACCTTATTTCTCGTATCGGCGCGCTTTTTGTCGTTCTGGCGTGTCGGCGCGTTGGCGTCCTTCAAACCAGCCAGAACGTCAGAACGACAAATCCGAAGCGCCAACACGCCAAATAATGGGCACCAGAACGAGAGATTTATGTGTCTTGTCGTTCTGGCGGGTACAAACTTGTCGTATTGGCGCTCTTACTTTGTCGTTCTGGCGTGTTGGCGCATTTGAAGGGCGCCAACACGCCGACACGCCAAAAAGTACCTTTATTTGTCGTATCTGCGCGTATATTTGTCGTTCTGGCGTGTCGGCGTGTTGGCGCCCCTCAAAGGCGCCAACACGCCAGAACGATATGGCAGAAATCAGACACCATATTAAATTACTGACATAATATGTTTGTTTCTATGCAATGTTGCATATTTGCATTTAAGAAAGTGTCCGTCAAACGCACTTTTCTCCTCTAGACATGCTAGCATTTTTTTAGAAAATAACTATCAAATGCAAGATGGATGAACATATTCCTTGAATGGTTACTCATGGTTAAATGTGAAATGGAAAACGTAAGATTTAATATATTGTGTTGACATTATTTTTTATTTTAGAGCTCAGTACAAGTGTCAGCAATTAAGGACAGTTTTAAAGTAGAGCTCAGTACAGGAGTGAATAACCCCGAATGCGGCCTTGACCAAATTAATAGAAGTATTAGCCTTATAAATAGCTCTGGCGGCCATCTTGTGCAGTGAGGCGGAATCATTTGAATAAGTTTTGTAGAGGAACACTAAACGAACATTTGTGTAAACTTATTTGAAAATCTAGTCATAGGTTTAGAAGAAAATGACATTTAGACATAATTCTATTTTTAGCTCTGGCGGCCATCTTGTGTAGTGAAGCGAAACCATTTTCACAGGTTTGGTAGAGGACTATCAAAGGAACATTTCTGTAAAGTTTCATGAAGATTGACCAAGAACTTTTGACAATATGACAGGAATACGAAACTTTAACGCAAATTGTTAACAACATCGCAACGCCCAGCCGCCCAACCAATTCGGTAATGTGTAAGCCAAGATTTTTCGTTGAAAAATCCAGCTAATAAAGCTTTTAAATACATTAAGAAATATATGTTGAAAATCATGTGTTGTGAAATGATAATCGTCACTGTAAAAAATGAAAATACATTAAATTACTTCGAGAAAGCCGTTTGCGGCTTTAATAAACGGATTGTGTTTTTGTAATTTTAGCACAGATTATCGACAACACATTTTAGCGTCAGTTTACTTCTTGCTACTACACGATGTTTAGCGTTGAAGATTCCATAAGGAGGCCTCACATTGTCAAAACTACTTTTATCTTCGCGAGTCTAAAACTAAATTACTCTTCCCATTGTGACAACTAGATCGATCTACACATAGAATAACTTAAAAAGTTAATAACAGAAATACACAAAGATGTGTAAAAACAAAAACAAGTGTCAGTAACAATGCGGTATTTTAAAGGCAATCACACAAGGTGCTGCAAAGTTAATACTAACTACGATGACTATTTTAATTACGATTTTACAAACACATACAATTAAACAGTATAACCCAAAACTGGTTTACATTTTCTTAAAATAACTGGAATTTGACTAGTTTTAATTTTACTCCTGTGTCTACGTTTTATACACGACAAAACAAACCGAAGTTCCTCGTGTTTTATTAGTTTATCAGGTAGATCGCCGAAAATTGATGGGGATTATTCGGATTAAAACCGCAGTCCATATAATATAATTCAATACATCGTACATTGGCAATAGTTCTGATGAACGTTTATGGTATTTATTCGACTGAAAACTGTTTCTTATTTATTATGTTGTATAATTTCTATGTTCGAAAACGCGTGGTACGAACGGAATAGACAATTAGGCTGAGGCATCACCAGCTATCCCATACAGAAACTATACGATAAAAAGTTACCGAAACGTAATTATTTAACCGATTTCAGTGCGTTTTTTGGGGTCTTTTTATCGGTAAGATGTCCATTAGAAGCGATTTCTGCTGTGTTTTATTTTTATTAACATATTTCTGGACTGCGGCTTTAAGACCGCTTTGCCACGACGATTTGCAAATGAACAAAGCACATTTTTCTAAACAGTTTACTTGGAGGATCAGTATTGTTATTTTAAACAGTATCCAATAACCGACTTGTTTATTGACGCATGGTATTATAAGATACAGGGTGAATTGCTGCCCCGTATGGGAAAATACGGGGCAGTCAGGAGATTCATATTGGGCGAGACGCTTCACCCTGTATCGTTTATATCACACCGACAACCTTTTAGTAAGATTTTAAAGTAAATTAAGTAAGATGATAAAACATTTAAACTTTTTCTTTTACTGACCCAATATTTTCTTTAGACTTTAAAGTATTTTCTGAGTGGAGATTTAGCCTCTTCCTCTCAATTTCTTCATTTGAAGTATCTGCAAATCGTTTTGACAGCGACATTTAGACCAAGCGACAAAATGTAAACAAATCAAATAAGTCCAATGCAAATGAAACGGCAAGCTTAAGTCAGACAGCCGTAAGTATATATGAACCAAATCTGTAACAGTTACTCCCCTCATGTAGTCAGTATGGACATTTGCCAATTTATCAAGTTAAAATTAACACAAAATTGCCAAAGAAACCCATTTTAATCGACAGACGGCCATTTTGATTTTATTACTGACCTAATATTTTCTGGAGATGCCCCGTATGGGAAAATACGGGCAGTCACGTGACTTCTTTTAACCAGTGGAAGTGCTGGAAATTTGTTGGAGGTGTGATATACCAGAAGCTTACACATACTATAAGACGGTCTTAACTGCTACTTAAAAGACTGCTTTAAAGGCCTAGTTTAATCCTTCTTTATTTGACCCCCCCCCCCCCAAATCTGGGGTATTATACCCCTGTGCATTGGCACCCTACTGTGGTCACAGTGTGGGGTGACCCTTATCAGCTGAGATAATACACTGCTGTAGAGGTAGAGATATGTAGAAACAATGCACAAAGCCATTGCTCAGTCAGCTGAGAGAAACAATTGCAGATTATGATAAGAGATTTTATGGTGGACCAATACACTGAGTGGAGTACCCCATGGAGTGGACCAATACACTGAGTGGAGTACCCCATGGAGTGGACCAATACACTGAGTGGAGTACCCCATGGAGTGGCCAGATATTGCTTATACTAGGCCTTTAACTGTTAAATCTAAATTTGACCACAATTTTTATGGCTTCCAACAATCATCGCGTCAGACGTTTTGGTTTATACCAATGGGAAAAATGTCGCTGGATGTGTTGTATGCCCCCAAAGCAAATGCTTCTCAGAGGAAGGCAACACAGTGTCAGAAATAGAGTATAATATTATATGCCATGGACATATTATGAACCTTGACGGGTGTCGACCTTGACCTTTCAGCTACAGGCCTGGTCCTTGCTTTTGAATGATCATCATTCTAGCCAATGTATTTTGAATTCCTTCCATGTCGAACAAAATTATACTTTCTACAAACATTTCATTCTTATATTTGACCTTTAAGTAAGACCTTGGACCCACAGACCTTGTTCTTGCCTGGGACATATCCTCTGGGACCCATCTGATTGTGATTAAGGTATCCAGACAAAAGCCCCTTGCCCAAAAGCCCCTTGGTCTAAAAATGCACACATAGACATAAGCCCATTGGTATATTTAACAGAGGGGACATAAGCCCCTTGGTAGATTTAACAGGGTGGACAAAAGCCCCTTGGTAAATATGACAGAGTGGACAAAAGCCCCTTGATGAATTAAGTGTTAATTATCATTATTTGTATCTTTTTTTGTCTGTTTGTCAACAGTTGATAGCAATTAATATTTTGTTCCATTGGATGGTATGGAATTTCCTGTTGAAATGCATACACACTATACAATATCAGAAAGGGGCTTTTGTCCACTAATTCATAATCATCAAGGGGCTTTTGTCCACCCTGTTCGATCTACCAGGTGGCTTATGTCCACTCTGTCAAATATACCAAGGGGCTTATGTCCACGTGTGCATTTTTGAACCAAGGGGCTTTTGTACTACACCCCGTGATCAATTCTATTAACGTTCTAGCAGAATCCCCCTTTGCATGTATAATACAAAATCAATTAAGGAGAAAATTAAGTAGAGTAACTTTTTTATTTAGAATTCACAACAAAATATTAAACGATTAAACGTATAAAAAAAGTATATAAAATGATTGTAAACAAACAATTCACGACAAAACATGATATGTAACAAACCCAAAATAAACAGAAACAATTGAAAATATGTTCTTAACAACATAAGTATTACTTCTATTTTTATTATACTGTAATTTGCTATCCATATTAATGACCTTGCGCGTGAACACAAACGTGTCCCTCAAGAAATGTTTAAAGTTTTGAATGGATTATCTTTCTGTATTTATAGCATACATGTACAATATACAGTTTTTCAGATAAATTTATAATAAAGGATACTAGAACTGCTTAAATTAAAAAATAAAGGGATATTGACCCTTTCATTGGCAAAACTTATCAAACATATATTATACAAGTTTAAAGATTTTAAAGTATTAAAAGAACTATTGCTATTCAATTAATATGTACTTAATTTTGATCAATATACTGTGATCAACTGATTGTCAAGTTAAATATGTGTTGTTTCAAAATCAAACATGCTTTCTCTCAAGATTTTAATGCTTACTGGTACCCCCCATTTTTATAAAGTATTTTCAAAATTATTTAGGAGTATTTACTTCAATGCTTCTCTTATCTAGAGTACTGACATTATGTAATTTATTATATAATGTAAGCATTATTCCTATACACAGGCTTCAACTGTAAGCAATGGGCCAATGTCATTACCGACGCTGCCAATATAAGCAGTGTCGTAATATTATAACTGGGCCAATGTTATTACCCATGCTGCAAATATAAGCAGTGTCTCAATATTATAACTGGGCCAATGTCATTACCCACGCTGCAAATATAAGCAGTGTCATAATATTATAACTGGGCCAATGTCATTACCCATGCTGCAAATATAAGCAGTGTCTCAACATTATAACTGGGCCAATGTCATTACCCATGCTGCAAATATAACCAGTGTCTCAACATTATAACTGGGCCAATGTCATTACCCATGCTGCAAATATAACCAGTGTATCAACATTATAACTGGGCCAATGTCATTACCCACGCTGCAAATATAAGCAGTGTCGTAATATTATAACTGGGCCAATGTCATTACCCATGCTGCAAATATAAGCAGTGTCTCAATATTATAACTGGGCCAATGTCATTACCCACGCTGCAAATATAAGCAGTGTCGTAATATTATAACTGGGCCAATGTCATTACCCACGCTGCAAATATAAGCAGTGTCTCAATATTATAACTGGGCCAATGTCATTACCCATGCTGCAAATATAACCAGTGTCTCAATATTATAACACAAACATGATTTTTTTTGTAATATGTCAACCTTAACAAATTTTCTGAAAGATAATGTTTGAAATTTAAAACTTCAACACAAACAAGAAAAAAATCACAATACACAAGATTATACAAGTACATATTTCCCATTAAGTATGAAATGGATTTCACACACTGCAATTATCAAAGCCAATGAAATTTAACACTGTTAAAATATTAGAAATGCTTTATCTACAATGATTTCAAACTATTAAACATTAACAATTAAATGACTCAAAATGTTAACAAGTCAAACTCTGAATCCAGCAGAAAGAAACAGTTTATTTCAAGATAACTAAATATATAATATATAATGTAAAGTATATTTATACAATAATATACAGCAGAGCTGGGCCGGGCGTCTATAATCGGCCCGCTGCTGATGTAATGACCCGAGCGTCTATGGCCCGAGGGCAGTTATACAGCTAGGGCCGATTATTTACGCCCCGCCCAGCTCTGCCGTGTATTATCGTTTATAATACATATCATGTTGTCACATGAAAAGAATCAATCATGCAAGTTCCTTCATTACAAAATTTGTTAACAAAACCACCAAACCAACCTTTCATACTTTGATTTACATTCAACTAATTATGCAATACTGTGACGCAATTCAAACGAAGGACGTCATTTATAAACAGAAATACAATGACGAAACAAACCAGTTTTCGCTGGACTCTAAGGATTGTTGTGACAAAGATTGTCGTGTCTGCCTTTATTTTCAGTAAACATATCAAATAGTTTACCAAATCGTGCATGGATGAATTGAACAATTATTCTGAATGTTGAGTTTGTCAGTTGGATAAATATTTGGAGCGTTTAAGAATAAAATCAAACGTTCTGACCAGTCATTGCGATTTCGTAAATTGTGTTTCTGGCCAAAATGGTTCACAATTATTATTATGATTGTTATAAATGAAGGCTTATGGATACAAGAACAAGGAATTGAAGTGTTAATCGATGGATTTTTTATTGTTAGAAGCAATGGATTGAAGTTGCCATTGAGTAAAAGTTGCCGATTTGTTCAATTTTGTTCAGTGATAGCCTACTTTTCATGAAACTCAAAGATGCCTGTAAATCATATATAATTTTTAAATCAATTTAACTACAAACTTTCGTTAATATTCAGTAGTTGCATTATCGGATAAAACCGTTTGATTTTGACTAACGTTACGCGACATTCGTTGTCGTTGACGTCTCTTCGATTATCGAAAAAATCGGCCGCGACCAATTATATTATATCGGCTCAGCGGAGCCAAGTAACGGCCCGTAATCGACTTCAATTTGTTACTATTTTTAGTAACAATATGTATTATATACACGTACAAGCTAAATACTTTACAATTTCATCACAGCAACGTGGGAATAATTTTGTAACGTTCACATGAATCTTCTGCACTTCATCTCAATAACAATATTTGTGTAGCATAACAATGGCAGATTTCTCATATCAAATATTTTTACCAAGCATACCAACTTGACAAAATAACAACATCAAATAGAAAACATAAACAACAATGGCACGCACTGTAATAATGACAGAGTTCCCATTACCTAATATTTTTACCAAGCACACTAAACAGACACAATAACGACATGAAATAGAAAAACATGAAAAACAATGTAGGAAACCCTTATAATTCTTTAAATGAGGCCTTCACCTCAGCTCGTTATGCATGTTTACAGTGCTCGAGATAAGTTTTGGTGTAGAGGGTAAACGTACACTTGATCCTGAATTTATGGTGGTAAATTTACATTCAGTCCAAAATGTATGGGTAAAATTATGCAATTCAGACAGTAATTCATTGGTAAGTGCAAAAACAATGTATGGAGTACCGGGTAAACACAAATAATGTAACAGACGTTCCAAGGAGATAATACAAATTAATGTAGAGCTATTAAATAAGGAATTATTTACATATTCACACTGACATTCAATGTCGAATGTTATGATTGGGACTGTTTTTCGTTTCCATGTGTACACAGACATTTGAAATTGTGTGCGTAAATGTACACCCTAATTTTTTTTTTTTTTGGCATATCTTAAAGATTTTCCATGCATAAAGTATGCATGTACAATCCCTATCTTTACAGAACATTGGGGAATCAAAGGTTGCCTTTCTGCAAATTCTCACAGATTTGTTATACTTCAGGGTGCATATTAATAAAGATTCTTAGCCTATTCTTAACTTAAGTTGAAAATGAAAAAAGTCAAAATTTTTAGTGGTGTTTTAAACAATACGCTGTGGCTGTTTTGTTTTCTCATTATCAATGGGAGATTTTTACTTGACAACTAAATAGGATTTGGTGGATACATGGTCGTTATTCACAAAGCTCCTAAGGGAAATCTTAACATAAGTAGCACTTAAGTGAAAATTCCAGATCAAATTTTTCTATGTGAAATCCATTTTTTTTGTTCACAAAAGGGTAAAATACTACACATCTGAGCAATATTAACTAGTTTAAAACAATAAGTTACGGCATTATTTGTTAAATGCCCCCTTAAAATTGCAACTTAAGGTCCAAAATTGGTCCCACAGTTCAGAGTATCTAAAGTGTGAAAGGAGATGCATCTCAAATTCACACATAATCCAACTTCCGGGCTGAAAGAACTACTAAACTTAGAAATATTGTGACAGCATATAAAGGCTTTAGACCTTGTATCCATGTAAAATTGCGAGGAAAATAGGTACAGGTATACAGAAACTCTTCAATTATGCATCCATATTAAAATAGGTTATCAAAATTTCATGATTGTACAAATCAAAACGAATGAATCATAAGTAAATAAATTACATAGCAAAAATATTTACAACATTGCAACAGTAATAACATTAACAACACAAATGTGTGGACAATTTATGAGTTATAAACTTGAAAGTAACAACAACAACAACAGCAACAGTATACCTTGTCAAATCTTGATAATCGACAAAACAACAAAAGTTACACAAAATGAGATTCATAAGAAAATGTTTTTTAATGAAATAAAAAACACTTTCATGCTTTAAGCGTTGTATGAAAACATGCCCGAAAAAATACCAAGAAATAATCTCAAAGATATGCAGATTACATGGTTTTTGGGAAGAATCTATCATGACTTCACATTTTTAAGTGCAAATAGATCTGCATGTATATTAGAAGTTAACATTCATTATTTTCCTAGTGATTATAAAACATAAATTATTTGTAAAATAACAATTAAAATTAATTATTTCTGCACAATATCGCATCAGATGGACAAAAATAATTAAGTCTATGTTTTCAAAATACAAAAATGTTCTGAGCTTTAATAATTTGTAGGTATAAAAAAACTGTATACAAAAACCACCAATAATTTGAGCAGAACTACTCATAAATAGATAATATATGAAAGATGTAATTGAGAATTTGGAAAAAAAGTGTTTCTGTTCTTATTTCTACTTTACATGTTTATATATAAGAACTCATTTGTGATTGGAACAAAATAAACCATATAAATTAAATGGAATTTTAATTTTTATCGATGAACTGAGAGCTTTAAAATGAATTTGTCAATTAGATGGCACTACACATATAAAGTAAATTTAACTAGAATTGTCACATGAGTGACGGATATACCCCCACAATATGGCCTTGTAACAAAACTATGGCATCCATTCGAAAGAAATGGACAGATCGAGAATGCTTTAATTTGAGAATGGTCAACAGTGTGTTTGGAATAATTTAATTTCAATAGGAGCCATAACTCTGTCAACATTTAGTGGTTTGTAAACAAAGTTGAACTTGATCCGTATTTTATGATGTTACACCTATTTACCAAAAATAATTTAAATACGTGACGCCTTTCACGAGTTATTGTCCATGTTTTTCGGGAATTTAAGTCAAAAGGGGCCATAACTGTGTCAAAATTTAGTGGTTTGTAACCAAATTAAAACTTGACCTGTATTTTATGATGCTACACATGTGTACCAATAATTATTGAAATATGTCAAGCCATTGTTGAGTTATCGTTAGGAAACTATGTTTTTAGGGAATTTAAATCAAATAAAGGGCCATAACTGTGTCAAAACTTAGTGGTTTGTAACCAAAGTCGAACTTGACCCATATTTTATGATGCTACACATGTATACCAATAATTATTTGAATATGTCAAGCCATTCTTGAGTTATCGTCCAGAAATCATGTTTTTAGGGAATTTTAAGTTGAAAAGGGGCCATAACTCTGTCAAAATTTAGTGGTTTGTAACCAACATCGAACTTCACCTGTATTCTATGATGTTACACATGTGCACCTAAAATTATTTGACTATGCCAATTCTTTCTTGAGTCATCATCTGGAAACCATGTTTTTAGGGAATTTTTAAGTCAAAAAGGGGCCATAACTCTGTCAAAATTTAGCGGTTTGTAACCAACATCGAATATGACCTGTATTCTATGTTGTTACACATGTGCACCAAAAATTATTTGAATATGTCAAGCCTTTCTTGAAGTATCATCCGGAAACGAAAAACCAACAGACCGACGGACCGACAGACTGACAAGCTCACTCCTATATAACCCCCCTAAACTTCGTTTGTGGGGGTATAATTAAAGCTTTGAAATGCAAGAATACTTATTAAATACAGATAACAGACAAAAAATCAATTACCAAATATGAGTTAAGAAAGTTAAGTTAAGTTGTCCATAATCATTAAACAAAACAACAAAAAACTTAAAAATCACAAGGCAATATCAAACAACATAGAACATAATATCAATGAAGTCAATATTTCAAGTTAAAGGCAATCAATAATTGAAAACTCATTATTTTATCCATGTTGGTGGTCAATAAGTAGTGTCTCCTTTGTATGAAAACTTATTTTCACATGAGAATATCAAACAAACAAAATATGAATGGAATTGATAATTTTAGTACCAGTAACAATATCTAAGTCATCAGTTAACCAATACATGTGCATATAATGCTCCAAAAGTAGAATCTCGTTTCCATGGAAAGTAATTTATTTTACAAGTTACACCTCAGGATCCGGCATTCGGTCGTCCTCAAATCTCGTAACTGGACGACCGCTTCTCTGAGTTGATGCAATGCTCACTTCGTCGTCACGGTAATCTTCCTCGTAAGCGTTCACTCCACTGCCAACCTGTGAACATGTGAATAGTTCTGAACACTGAGACACACTGATTATTCCAAAGTTGTATCAATTGGGCATCTTAGCAAAGAAGAAAAGCACAATGTCCATGATAAATGCACGACTACTGCATTTGGTCTATTCGTTCTGCATTATACAGCAGAAACCATTTTTCTATTTGTAGTATGGTAACCTTGATCTGTACCCGACCCATCCCATATGCAATCCCAAGTGAAGTCTATATATATATATTAAGGTATCTTTATATATAGTTTTCTTGTAATAGCTCTATTCGTTCTCAATTGTGGAGTGGAAACTGTTATTCTATTTATAGAAAAAGTGACCTTGACCCCTCCCACCTCATATGCAATGCCTTGCAAGGTCTTGCTATACAGTATCTACAAAATTATTGTAGAATAGTCAAGCTAAAAATAAGTAATTATAAGTATCTCCACCTGGTAGGGCATGCTGATGATTGGAGCATCATGCCCTTGATAGACTGGTTTCACAGGCCTGGCAGACGTTGGTTGCTTTTTGAGGTCCACAAAATGCAGACTGTCCCCATCCCCGGCAACAGCTGGGTTGTCGTGGTAACTGTGGTTGCTATGGCGATGTTCATTCCTGATCAGCTCCACAGTGCTTCCCGCCAGACTCTGTCCTTCTGCTTCAGTGGTAGTGGGCTTTACTGCAAAATTAAAGGCAAAAACACGGATAGAAAGTCAGGTTAATAGATGGTGAACAATAAACAGTTACAATATTATGCCTTTAAATACTTAAACAATTGTTATTTAATGATTTTGTATGCAAGCTTCCTGGTGCAAGGTTAGCAATTTGGGTTTGAAGTTACTATGCCATTATTACAAAATGTTTAAGTCACAATTTGAAGATATTATTTCAAGTTATTAAGTTGTAATTGTGAGATGAAAAAACAAATTTTCAATATACAGATTATTAAGTCCTATTACGGCATAATAACTTGTAATTATGAGTTACTAAGACATAATGACAAGATAGGAAAGACGTTATTACGAGTTCATAAGTCATAGTTATTAGTAAATATAGTTATTACGTTGTAATTACAAGATAAAATTTTATACCAGGAACCAGGAAGTTTTCATAGTTTTGTTTAATCACGAGTTATTATGATTTTTTTTTTCGGCGTAGCTGTCTAAGATCACTTTTTACATAGATTTCTTGCGATAATTATGCAGCGGGAAATTTAATTGCCAATAGAATTGGGCAAATTTTCAAATTTTAGGGAATGCAGACTTACAACAATGGTTTAATGTACACCAATAACTGTTGCATACTTTTGAGGATTAAATTGACATAATTGTTTACATTTATAAGCGGTTAACATTAATTTATAAACATATCTTTGACATACACTCTAGAACTGAACATAATTATGAACAATTTTACTCATTGTATATCATGATCAGAATGTTATATTCATGCACATAATGAAATGATTATTTTGTTAAGCCTACATAATCGGCGCGCTCTATAAATAGCAATTACAATGCTACAATTCACGGGCAGGACAGTCGGTCACAACATACAATGTTGCCTGTTGAGCTCGCATCACGTCTGCCTGTCAATAGTGTTAAGGTTTCTTGTGACAAGCACAAAATATAAAGAGGTAGATTTCTGGAATTTCTTTGATTCACAAGCAAAAATATATGAGCACAGGCTGATCCAGGAAGGCACTTTCAGCCTGCAGTGGATTTAGCGTTAGAAGAGACTTCCTTGAAACTATATTTTATTTAATACAGACTCGTTTATCCTACAACAACGGGTATACTGGTGAATGAGTATTAATTCATTAACTTACTATAGTTTTTTCTAACTTTCAATGTAAACATTTGTACGCTGAGGATTGAAATCAAAACAGTAGATCCGCTAAATAAAGCTTTACAGAGAAATTTGTTTAAGTTAACACCAGAACAATGTACAAACAAAGAAGAAAACACGATTACTGACCAACAAGTTGTAGTTGAATGCTTATTTTTATTCTTTTTGTTTTTAATAAAACATCTTTTTTTTTAAGTGTCCGGATTTAGGTACTCTTCAGCTGTATTTTGATAGGTGTTACAGGCCTTTTTTAAACACATCATACTGTTACTTTAAGATAGCAATTCCCTCTAAGATTTTGACCAAAGCTTAATATAAAACCCAGCTTAATATGTTTAGCTTTTTATTTCCGTTTGATTCTATTATCCTGAGAAAGCGTCCAAAAAAACAGCAAAAGTGTCCGGATTTAGGTACTGCACCAGTCTTCAGTTTTGAATTAGGATAATGAGAATTGTGCACGCGCCAACTATCGGTCTGACTCATCGAGATGCTGTATAAACATGTGCTATAATTTTTTACTGCGCAGTAAAAAATATTTCTCTCTTAATACACATTTCAGAACATTAGTTTTTCTCAACATTTATTTCATTTTTTTTAAAAATACACTAACTTCCTTAGAATAAATGGATTGTTTTACACAATATCTTTGTGCATAATCCTACAGTCCCCCTTAAATATTTATTGTCAAAATTACCCAGATTTGCCATGTCTGCTGGCAGTTCTTCCAACTCATCATCCGCAAGGTCCGTCTGCATCTTAGCAAAGTTAATAAACACCTGAAATATACACACCATTTTACGTAGTTATGTGTAGAGTATAAATGGTCATTTGTACATTAAAATGACAGAAGGTAGTTATAGGTAATGGTGTATAGTATTTATATATTACCATAACAGTTTTTAAAGTGTATGCAATTAAATATAAAAAAAAGTTCAGAGAAAATGTATGCATGAAAAAAGTAATGTATTTAGTGGCATGTCTTGTTTTATTTTTAAGTTTAAACATTTATGTAGACCAAAATAGAAACAAGGAAACTGTAAGAATCTCATTTAACTTTGAGATCTACATGCTGACATCATTGATATTGTAGCAAAAACACTGCCCCTAATAAAACACAATGAAAACTTATTGGTTTAGGATACCTGTTGAAATGGTATCAAACAACAATTACTATCTTTAACTGAATCGTGAAGGCAAACGATATAGAGGATATTTGTTGATTTCGGTGTAAGATCGTATTTTATTTCACAAGTGTTCATAGAAAATGATACTTCTACGAGTGGTGCAGTCACGAGTGAAAATATCTATTTTCTATGATCACGAGTGAAAAAAAACGATCTTACACCAAAATCAACAAATTTTCTTTTTATTTTATGCTTTTGGACAATAAATCGATCTAAATAAAATTGCGCGAGATAAGCTTAAACGTCACAAGTTCGCGTATTCTGACGTCATAAAAATGACGTCATAGATGATTCCAAAAATGTCACTCGATAGTATGGTGGGAAAAAAGTGCCATTATTGTGAGTCGTTGTCGCTAAATTATAATTGTGTTGAATTTTATAATGTGTTTTATGTAAACACATGCATGTACATACTGTTCTTGTATATAAATTTGCCAAGGGTTGTAAACCACTACTTGTAGATCGATGCTATTTCTAGAAAAATAGTCTATTTTATGTTATATTTTCACTGCAGTAAAAATATAAAATCTTATATTTTCACTGCTCGAACAGTGAATATATAACATTTTGTTCCACCAATAAAATTTGATATTTCACTGAAAAGCATATAATAATTTGTATTAATCTATAAAAAAAATGGTAACAAACAACAATTACACTCTTTAACTAAATCTTGAACACAAACATTTTTTTTAATCTTTGAAGAAATTGTATGGGAACATCAATTACATTCTTTTACCAAATCGTGAATACAAACTAATTTGGTTAAAAATAATGCTGAAATGGTTATATACAACACTTACTGATACAATCTTTAACCAAATCGTGAATGCAACTAATCTGTTTAAAATCTTACACTCTTTAACCAAATTGCGAATACCACATCTCTTTTTAAAATATTACACTCTTTAACCAAATTAAAAATGCAAATTGCTTTGTTTAAAATCTTCCACTCCTACCAAATTGTGAATTCAAACTACTTTGTTTAAAATTGTACAGTCTTTAATCAAATCATGAATGCCGACTATTTTGTTTAAAACCTTACATTCTTTAACCAAAGAGTGAATACAAACTGCTTTGTTTAAAATCTTACACTCTTTCACCCAATTGTAAATTCAAACTACTTTGTTTAAAACCTTACACTCTCTAACCTAAGAGTTAATACAAACTGCTTTGTTTAAAATCTTACACTCTTTCACCCAATTGTAAATTTAAACTACTTTGTTTAAAACCTTACACTCTCTAACCTAAGAGTTAATACAAACTGCTTTGTTTAAAATCTTTTTATGAATTAAAACTACTATGTTTAAAACCTTACACTCCCTAACCTAAGAGTTAATACAAACTACTTTGTTTAAAACCTTACACTCTCTAACCTAAGAGTTAATACAAACTGCTTTGTTTAAAATCTTACACTCTCTAACCTAAGAGTTAATACAAACTACTTTGTTTAAAACCTTACACTCTCTAACCTAAGAGTTAATACAAACTACTTTGTTTAAAACCTTACACTCTCTAACCTAAGAGTTAATACAAACTACTATGTTTAAAACCTTACACTCTCTAACCTAAGAGTTAATACAAACTACTATGTTTAAAACCTTACACTCCCTAACCTAAGAGTTAATACAAACTACTTTGTTTAAAACCTTACACTCTCTAACCTAAGAGTTAATACAAACTACTTTGTTTAAAACCTTACACCCCCTAACCTAAGAGTTACTACAAACTGCTTTGTTTAAAATCTTACACTCTTTCACCCAATTTTTATGAAATCAAACTACTTTGTTTAAAATCTTACTCTATTGAAGCATCTCTTGAATACAAACTACTTTGATTACTGGTAATATCTTACACTCTCTTACCATATCGTGAATACAATCAATACCTGGTCCAGTGTGGTCTGTGACACAGAGTAATCTTCGATCTGCAGTCGTTCTCGGATCGCCTCAATCTGACCGAACAACGTTGACAGTTTTATGTCGGAGACGAGCTGGTACTGCAGCATGTTGTGGTGCTTCTCCTTCAGCACCGCCCCCTGGAACTCAGTGTTGAAGAAGTCCATCACAGGGTCCATGTTGGGGAATTCCCCGGAGACCCGGATTATCACAGTGTAGCCATCACCGAACCTGAAATGGTTGGTCAATGGTGAGGAATATTTGGGGTCAATATTGCAAATTCAGACTGTCTTTGCCAATTTTTTGCCAGGGTCACCAACACAAAAAACAACAACATAAAACAGTTATATTATATGCAAATATTAGCCCAAAGTCCCTAATACATGTGTGTAGTATTTTTGTATCAAGTGCAGAGGATTCTCTCCCACATGGCCATTGCCCCGAGAAGACTTATTAGTTGGGTTATGGGGGATCATTTAAGGTACAGGACACGCCCCGTTAACAGGGGCAACCCAGGATGATTTAGTGCCCGATGTGAAGCACCTAATACACTGCACCTCGATTAAACATCTGATGCAAAAATGAGTTAGTGGGTTAGGGTGTATCAGGGGCTCGAACCTGCGACCCCTGGATTGTGAAGCCAGTGCGTTACCACTAGACCACGGATCCGCCACTCCCTAATACATGCACATAGGAAAACTTTGCATAACTTGGCACATCAATATGTATTTAATTATATCTGACACAGGGGTTTGCTAGATGAACCATTATACTCTTTCATATGGCATGCAATAAGAAAATACGCCATATTATGCAACATGTATATTAACAAGTGTATTAATATCATGTAATTGTCACACAAATAATCAAAAGCATAGTTATTTGAACATTTATTTTGAATTATTTTCAACTTAAGTTAAAGGCACCCGTTCACAGATTGGCAAATTGACAATTTTCAAAAATTTTGTCATAGATCCCAAAGAGGAAAATACATTTTATATAAACAAGCAAAATAACACTACTGACAAAGAAATATATTGGAAATATGGTGTTGTTTCTGAAAATTCGTCAATGGATTAAATTATAAAGAGTTTGTAAAGCTTTTTATCTGTATTTTGGAAAACACGTGTAATTCTTACACAGCGTTAAAAATTACTACTATGATTGAAAGTCAAAATGACCTAGTGGTTAGCGGGACAAACTATTGAAGGTCAGAATGACCTAGTGGTTAGTGGGACAAACTATTGAAAGTCATAATGACCTAGTGGTTAGCGGGACAAACTATTGAAAGTCACAATGACCTAGTGGTTAGCGGGACAAACTATTGAAAGTCAGAATGACCTAGTGGTTAGCGGGACAAACTATTGAAAGTCAGAATGACCTAGTGGTTAGCGGGACAAACTATTGAAGGTCAGAATGACATAGTGGTTAGCGGGACAAACTATTGAAAGTCAGAATGACCTAGTGGTTAGCGGGACAAACTATTGAAAGTCAGAATGACCTAGTGGTTAGCGGGACAAACTATTGAAAGTCAGAATGACCTAGTGGTTAGCGGGACAAACTATTGAAAGTCAGAATGACCTAGTGGTTAGCGGGACAAACTACTGAAAGTCAGAATGACCTAGTGGTTAGCGGGACAAACTTTTGATCCCGGCAGTCATAGGCTCGTCTCCCGGCGAAGGCAAATCTTTTAACTATATATTGTTTCTTTATATAACATTTGTATGTGATTACCGGTAGTCCATTTGCTTTAGTTTATGCAGTTAAGACATTAAATGAAATTTTTCAAAAATATGAATTCTGTGAATACGTCCCTGTAAGATTAGCTTAATAATCTTCATAAATATGGGCACAGTACATGACTACATACCTGTTCTTGAGATGCTGGATGCTGCCCAGGCAGCGGAACCGTCCATTCACCATGATTGCGAGTCTTCCACACAGCGCCTCACACTCCTCCATGCTGCAAGTTGATCATCATTATAAAACAATATACTGGGAATGTTAAATACACCAGGGGCCCTATTCACCAATCCATTTTTATACTTCTGGGGTCATATTCGGAAAAATCTTAAGTGAGATCTTATCCTTGGTCTTAAAATTGTCCTTTTAAGCATTTTTGTCCATGTATACATGAAATTCTGCTAAATGTTTCCTATTTATCAACGTATTGTTAACTACTATTTACTAAACTGTAATTGGATTCATTAATTTACATGTAGTTTTAAAAATATTACCATACAAAAATTGGAACTTAAGTAAAAATAGTTTAAGATAAACTTAAGATGTTTCTGGAATATGGCCAACGACTACGAAAATTCTCGGTCTCAAACTTAATCTCAACTGAAAATAATGACCAATGAAAATGTTTGTTACATTTGAGCTTTGATTTCTATTGGTTGAATATTTAAGGTTAAGACTCAGATTAAAGAATGTTCGTGGGGCCTGGCCACAATTTCTAAAAAAATCTTAAGCAAGTTATAACAGGATTAGCTTATGATCACTATTTTCATATTGTAATAACACGCCATTATGTGAAGTTAAAATAAGACGTCAAACATAGAATAAACTGTTTTATTATAGCAATGTTTATATGCAGTTTACCATTTGTGATTCAAGAATTTTTCAGAGTAATTAGTGCAATAGACACCTGCATATGTAACTGCATCAGTAAAATTGATTTTACCACCAAATTGTATACTTGTATGCTTTAACAAATATTGCACAAAAAATTAAACTGTGTCGATGCGTGCATGAACAGAGTTTATAAAATCAGTAAAAATGATCAAAGACAGTCAGTTTTAATGAAACAGTCATGGAAAAATGCTAGTTATACCAAAAGTATTGACATAGTATACATAAACAACATGAAATAATCAGTTTCATGTGAAAAAAGAACAAAAATCATGTCCATTCTATGTTTGATGTCTTATTCTAACCTAATACAGCGTTTAATAAATAGTGCATAAATAATGCTTTAAATGCATCTTACAGTTTGAATTAAAATTGTATGTTAGGTATATAGGATTTGACACGAGTTGTCATTTCATACCATACTTTATTACATAAGTTCAGTCATTTTGTTAGTAAGCGAGCCTTTGGGGAGATTACTAAGAATTTCCTGGTCGAGTAAAAAAAATAAAATGGTACGAAATGACGAGTGTCAGATCTTTTGTTATTACATGCTTTTAAACCAAAAAAACAACCCTTCTAATTTTACCAAAAGATGTAGATAAATCCTAGAAGTTGTGTACTGACATGACGTCATTTCATGTTCACGACGTCATGTAACCAAAATAATGTCATGCGATTGGTCAGTCAAAGAATAAGTAGCCAATGAAAACGCTCAAAATGTTATCTTACACATGTGTAACAAAAAAATATTTGTAATGGCTGTATTACACTGAAAACAAGGTAAATCATGTGATAACATCGCAATAAGTGATAATTTGTCTTCCTGAAGAAATTTTAAAATACTAATTTTCGTTGATGAAATAAGAGACTTAAGCTGGTTATCTTAAGAAAAATCTAGAAATTTGACCCATAAGTAAGAATAAAGAATATTATTGATTGAAACTGTTAAACACTGTCAATTTGAATCTAACATGGTATTTCCGAAGCTAATTTTAGCAAACTGTATTAAGAATGATTTGTCAATGACACAGGCAACATAGGAACCTGGCACAGTTGCGAACGCACAGTTATTTTGCTTAGAACGCACAGTCTAAGTCTATTCTATATACTGAAGTCTATGAAAGGGTTGGTGAACATGGATTCCAGTCTTTGTTACACTGCCAATGAGGTTAGGATATTTATGTTAATGCATCTGCGTAAACAGTCGTCCTGGATCATCCAGGTCAGCAATTTCCCCTACAGTGGATTTATGTTTAGAAGAGAATTCCTTGAAACAGAAAATACCATAAAAGCGAAAAGCATCGTCCTGGATCAGCCTGTGCGGACTGCACAGGCTGATCCGGGACAACACTTTAGGCACGTGCTTTAAGGCTTGGTTTCCCACAATATGCCTCAAATATATTTTAAAGATTCTTTATCGTTGAGGAAAAGGGCAAACTGGCTCTCCAAAGGGAGATAACTCACACACCTGTGGGAGGTGAGGATGACGGACCGACCGTCCTTGACTATATTCGTGATGCAGTCCCACAGAAACCTTCTAGCCCCAGGGTCCATTCCGGTAGTTGGCTCGTCCTAGAAGTGTACATGGAGTTCTTAATTTGAAGCTGTGCTAACAGGAGAACAAACTTTAGCAGGTTAGAAAGAAAATTATATTGGACACTGACCTTTACTAAAGACATGCTATCCATTTTGCAAATAACAAAATATACCATAGAATATTTTATATATTAAATATGGGATCACAGTTTTGTAAAACTAATTTATTCTGTAACCAAAATAATAAGCACTAATTATTTAGCAATGTTCACAGGCCAAAAAGAATGCAAGGATAATTGGTTATATATTAGGGATGTCAACGGCTACCAAAATTGGTATCCGGTTATTCGTATGTAATATCCGGATACTATCCGAATAACCGTATAGATCGGCATTGGCGGTCCGGAATCTGGCACGTGTTAAAGTTGCAGAATTAAGTTCACATCTAGACGATACTTCTATATTGAAAACACAATACTATTTCATTATTGAAAAAAGTACATGTAACAAACTACGTCGATTTCTGTTCGTAAATTGTGCGTTTGTTTGTTTTGTATAGCATGCAATGTTGCTATGCCCTTCAATTAAAGTACCCCAATTAAACATTTGATTTGCGTAAAGGTAAGTGGGTGTTAAGGCTGACTGGTGTATGGTAAACCCATAAATTGCGATGTTTTAGTAAAACACGCAATGCGCTAATAAAATGCACATAAACACAAAAACAAGGATGGATCAATGTTAGTATATATATTTTATTTTAATTGGCATTGTTAACTGTTAGAGAACCATCTGTTATCAAGAGGGACGCACCTAATCGGCATAATCGATTGTGACATCTTGTTTGTTTAATAGGACTGTCAAAGTTAGTGTGGTGTAGAGGCCTGTAGCTGTGTAGTGTTAATAATAGACAGGCAAGAAGGGCGTTTGTATGCTTAAAAAAAAATGAGAAAAATCGGATTTTCAATTTTTATACGAATATTCGGTTACTAACCTGGTAACCGGATATTAACATAGTAACCGGATAACTGGTTATCCGGATATTCGTTGACATCCCTATTATATATGTTGTTATATATGTTATATATTTGTCATTTTACCGTGGCAATTTTTTTCTTTTTGGTGAATGTTTGGTGACCCATGACAACAAAATATTTATTATTTTAGTTAAAATGTACAGCTACAAAGAATAGCATTAAGAAGAATAACATTTCAAGAAATGTAGAGTAAATGTATACAGTTATAAATTACCAAAAAGATGACAGATGGGTTCCCAATCAGTGAAATGGCTGTCGAGAGTTTACGCTTGTTCCCACCAGAGTAGTTCGTGGATATTTTGTCTGCATGTGGCAGAAGACCAAGACGCCGAATCGCCCATTCTGCAACCTATTAACAAACAACAAAAAAGTGTTTAACTTCAAAACCATAACAAGAGGGCCATGATGGCCCAAAGCGCTCACCTGAGAACTGGCACAGATGAAGACAATACTGTTGTGACAGGTTTGAAAATTAAGGTATCTGAACAATACACATGTTTCCGCAAAGGGGTATAGGATTGGTTTGATTTAAAACATCGGTTAGTGCAATGGGCTAACTATTTGTGTAGTGGATGTTCGCTGTTTTTGCTAATGGTTCTCAAATCATTTTTCTTGATATTCTACCTGACGCTTTTTCATTAAGTCAGTGACAATTCTGGAAAATGCATAAACCATAGATTCTGATGTCTTTTCGCAGACAGTTTTGGAGAACTAGTTGCAATGCGATAAATTCGATGTATAAGGTCAAGTTTTGCTTTTTCTTTGATTATTTTCTGTCCAATGAGTATAATGATGTTAATGCAGGCTCTGAAGCCATCAATGTTGCATGTACAAATAACTTCATGTAAGGTTTGCAATTATTGGACATTAAATGTTAGCAATCAATCTTTATGGTCATACGCAAACTGTGCAAATTTGGTGAACATTGAATAAAAAATCGTGTGTGCCAGCCAATCATTGATAACTTGTTGATGTATTTTTTCCACACACAAAGGGGCAATAACTCCAGTGTTTCTGGCCTGATCATGCTTATATTCACCTGTAATCGTACGTTCACAGACAAACTGTTCATGATTGGTGAAGATTGGATGAAATATGAAGTCTCTATCCTGAATAATGTCCATTTTTAAAAATTCTTTTCACAAACAAAGGGCAATAAATTTGGTGTTTCTGGCTTATTTGCTTATTTCGACTTCATCTTTAATCTTATGGTCATAGACAAACTGTGCAAGATTGGTGAAGATTGGATGAAAAATGAAGTCTTTATCCTCAATAATGTCCATTTTTGCATATTTTTTTCACCAACAAAGTGCAATAACTCCTGTGTTTCTGGTCCGATCTTGCTTATATTTGACTACAACTGTAATCTCATAGTCATAGACAAACTGTAAAGGATTGGTGAAGATTGGATGAAAAATGAAGTCTCTATCCTGAATAAAGTCCATTTTTATATATTTTTTTATAAACGAAGGGCAATAACTCCGGTTTTTGAAATACGATCTAGCCCATTTTTGGCGTCTGCTGAGATCTGATGGTCATACACAAACTGTGAAAGTTTGGTTAAGATTGGATGGAAAATGAAGTTAATATGTTGGAAAAAGGCATTTTTGCACTTTTTTGCATGAAAAAGGGGCAATAACTCTAGTGGTTCTGGTGTGATCTGGCCCAATAACAATCCCGTCCGAGATTTTATTGTCATACACTAACTGTGCAGGTCTGGTTAAGATTGGATGAAGTCTCTGTCATGAGAACGGAACTAATTGTTGACAGCGCACGCACGACGGCTGATGGACAACGCAGGAGAGGTCCCCTATATCTATAGCTCACCGAACACTTTGTGCTCATGTGAGCTAAAAATGAACAGCAGACATATCTCATATATTTGGGTTACAGAAATTTGCCTGAAAAAGTGTGATTATAAAAATTTTGCTGCCTTCACAAAGTCTCTTTTCTTCACAACAGAAATATGTAGCAAATGTGTTTTTGCTCCATTCTGGATGATAAACCAGGAACATATTCGCAATTTAGGATTAAAACGTGTGTAATTCAGTTTGCAATTTTCCAAAACCCTGACAATCCTGACAATCAAAATAGTATGCAAGTTATAGTCAACTTAAGAAAACTAACTCTACGAAACTTTTCAATTAACAATGGGAATGTTTAATACCTGTTTAACCTCTGGCTCAGCAATTCCCCGTAGACGGGCATAGAACCTCAAATGCTCTACCCCAGTGAGCAAGGGATCAAGAGCGTCAAACTGCGGACAGTAGCCGATATTGCGGCGGACCTGAACCATGTTGTTCAGTATACTGAAACAGAAATAAAGAGAAAAATATGTTAAATGTGATTGTAATAAAATTAAGGTAAGACAAACAATGTGTAAGTTGGGAAGTAACAACTATCGAACATAAAATAAATCCTGAAGTGTCAGTTGCCACATTTAATGTGTTTACAAAAATCAGATTCTAGTACAATGTGCATAAACCCTATAATGTGTGCAATTTTTGTTAAGCACTTGAAGAAATTCTGTACCTTTACTCCCATTCCATTTTAAATCCGTTTTAACAATAATCAGATCACTTGAAACAAGAGGGCCCTGAGGGCCCTAGGAAGCTCACCTGAGACCATGTAACCCAATTGGAATTTGCATCCCCGAGGCGTGGCTTATTTTTATCCCAGGGGCAGAAGTTGAACAACCTTGAACAAACCTCTGGGCCTTGCGATTTCAGGTAAAGAATTTTTTAAGTCGTTTTGCTATTTAAGTCTATATAAACCATGTGACCCCTCGGGGGGTGGCCAGATTTGACCCCAGGGGCATAATTTGAACAATCTTTGGAGAGGACCACTATACAATGTTACGTAACAAATATTGGAAAGCTGTGGGCCTTGCCATTTCAGAGCAGAAGATTTTTAAAGTCATTTTGCTATTTAAGTCTATATAAACCATTTGACCCCCCGGGCGTGACCAGTTTTGACCCCAGGGGCATAATTTGAACACTCTTTGTAGAGGACCACTATACAATGTTACATACCAAATATGAAACATCTAGGCCTTGTGGTTTCAGAGGAGAAGATTTTTAATGTCATTTTGCTATATATTCTATATAAACCATGTGACCCCCGGGGCGTGGCCCGTATTAACCCCAGGGGCATCATTTGAACAATCTTTGTAGAGGACTTCTAGAGGATGTCACATATCAAATATGAAAGGTCTGAGCCTTGCGGTTTCATAGAAGAAGATTTTTAAAGTTTTAACTTTTTAAATCTATTTTTAGCTCTGGTGACCTACATATTCAGCGGACCGGAAAGATTTGAACAACTTTGAAAGAGGTCCACACAAGGATCATTCCTGTGAAGTTTGGTGAAAATCTGCCAAGCGGTTTAGGAGACGATGCACACACGCACAACAGACAACGGGCGATCACAAAAGCTCACCATGAGCACTTTTGTGCTCAGGTGAGCTAAAAATAAGATTCTGTGTTTGATAAATACACATGCCCTCGGTTGGTGCTGGATAGCCCATTTCTAAGTCCAAATTAGGTTAAGGTCAAAGTGAGGTTGGGTGATATGGGTGGATAGGGAATGGTCATAAGCAACAACTGTGTAAGTATCCAAGTGTTGTAGTAAGCGGTGTTGGTGCTAGACGAAACGGTAAAGTCTACTTAACCTTGTCAAGGACGGATGGACAGGACAATCACTTTATGCCTCTCGCATCAAGATGCTGGGGGCATAAAAACACACACTCACAATAGAGTTAATATACAGCTACACGATATCTATCACAATACACATGTAAGTTTTCAATATAATTTACAATATATAAAGTGTTTTTCAAACCTGTAATTGTTGATGAAAGCGTTTCCCTTAGACAGTCTCTCATCCCCTGTCAGCATTTTAAATGTCGTAGTTTTTCCTGCCCCGTTGACCCCTAACAGCCCAAAGCACTGCCCCTTAGGGACCCCCACACATAACCGATCCACAGCTGTAAGTTTGCCCTTTTTGCCACCTCGGGAACTGAAAACCTGGAATTATGAGATATTAACTTTAAAATTTCCTAAAAATAAACCTAACAACTAACATTCTTTGTAGTAACCCAAGGCTAGTAGTTGTTTTTGGGCTGGTGAAAATGTGCAGACACTAGCCCGATTGGGTGAAAACTGAACTAATACCCTTTTGATAATGCCGGCATTTTAAATGAAGTATATTTTTCAAGTGATTCATTTCTTGTACAAGTTCTTTGCTTTACACATGGTCAATGGGACCATTCCATTTAAAAAGATTACACTAAGTCGTTAGTTTTGTGACTTAACTTAGTCATCTTTTGATACACATCTGAACACTTATTGATATGCATTCAGATAGCCAATTGCCGTCTTCTGTTAATTGCTAATAAATTTTTATTTCATAACAAAAGATCTTTTTCTATTGATCAAGATTAAAACAAGAGCTTTAATCAAAGGGAACCGAACTCTTGAGTGTATGACCTACACAAAAATTACTGATACCATAACATATCTTGCAATTGATTAAGATTAAAACAAGAGCTTTAATCATAGGGAACTGAACTCTTGAGTGTATGACCTACACAAAAATTACTGATACCATAACATATCTTGCTATTGATTAAGATTAAAACAAGAGCTTTAATCATAGGGAACTGAACTCTTGAGTGTATGACCTACACAAAAATTACTGATACCATAACATATCTTGCAATTAAAATTGGAGAATAAAAGCAAAATCACCAAGATTTGTTCCAATAAAAAGAGTCGAGCTCTAAAACTGTTACATTCTATACATCATTATTTGTTCCATAAGATGAAATGCAATTTGAATAATTGCAAAAACCAAACGGTCAGGGATTATACCCATTGGATTTTTTTAGATTCTTTAAACATAGCACAGGTTTAAATATATTGTAATATTTATGTTATTTACAATAAATAACAAACTGTAACATAATGCTAAGGTTAAGCAGAAATACAATTCTGATCAGTGTCGAAAGTCAAGATGTCTCACTTTTGTAAGCTCTTCAATTCGAAGGATGTCGTCTTTGGCCCCTCCACCAAGTACTCTCCTCCGTTCCTTAGCAACGTCTGCATCTTCATCCTCCAAATTGTCCCTCGTCTGCTTTAGCAGCCTAACAAACATAATTATATGTTTTTCAAGGTACAGTCCATAAAAATGCAAGTGAGAACCGTTATAAACATGGACTAATTGATACAGGTCAATAAAACGATTTAAATTGCAGACGATTACAGCGTGTCTGTAAACAGAAAACCATAATTCCCCATATTTACAATAAATGGTTGATCCCCTCATTATCAGCAACATATGAATAGCACACATTTAAATGACAAAATGAGCACTGACAAAATAATACCCCATGGGATAAAGTTAGCTGTATTTCCACACTGTAAGATAAAGCAGACACACACAGTCTAATGACAGAGCAACAGGTAAGGACTGTGTCAGAATTGGGTATTACCCAATCATATTTAAAATAATTGAGTACTAAAAAAAAGATTTGAGTACTTTAAATTATGTTACCCCATTTGAATAAAATTCATTTAGTATTAGACGAAGTTGATCTCCAAATTAAGTAGAACGACCACAGCACGCAAATAGTTTCTTTAATTTAAGGTAGTCACACGTAATATCGACTCAGTTCGTAACCTATCGGAGTCTTCCGGTATATTGCGGATTAACGTCGGACGACGATAATCACAAAAAATTACATAACTAAACATCGTGTAAATAAGCCATAAACTAAAACGAAACATTTACGTTTTGGTTAGCAACGTATATTTCCTTTGTTAAGCATAAATAAAAAATATTGCGCTTTGGCTTCGTGATCATCAAACTTGTATTGGTGACAATATTGTGTGGAACATTCTATTTCTTTGAACGTTACTTCGGTGCCAGAATAGAGACTGTTGGCTCATGAATAGTGTTGTATAAATGCAAGGCACATCATAAACCATAAACTCCATGTAATGAAGAGAGACTGGCTTGATTTGCACCACATTGCATACAGGTTTGTTTGACAATGGTGTCTGTATGTGGAATTCCTTTATTTGTTAAATATATGAACATCAATATAAAGTAAATTAATACAATTATATGATTTTATGTTTATTTAGATCTCATTCAAGACCATTTTCTATTGACAAATATATCATTTTAAAAATTTATAATGTGTTTTTATTTGTTCATATTGCACCAGATTCCAATAATTTGTATGTTAAATGATTCACATTTAAACAAAATGATCCATAATTTGACATCTAAAGTCTAATATATGAAGCTATGTTCTCAGTGTATGTAGTTAACAATGATCATGGTTTAGTTACTTTTACTTATACAATATAGACTTAATAATTTGTATTTGCAGCTTCCTGGCTCAGGTTCCCTGATGTCACATCAATGGCAACATTTATAGATTATTATAGACAAATCATCATGGACTTTTGAGAAAAACAAAACAGTTCATCAGTTCAAGTTTTTCACAAGACCACACAGGTCAAGGAAACTATATTGGACGCGAAGAATTTCGAACAACAATCATCAAGATTACAGTGCTTCTGTCCTTGGATTGAACACTTAATTTAATGATCTGCATTATTGTGCCCATATTGACACAAGTTTTGATTCACACTTTCCAGTATAATCTTTTAGTTATATTAATACTTGGTAATTTTTGAAAATGTTGCTTAGACAGCAATGAAATGTTACCATGCTTAAATTTAAGTATTTTTTTTTTCATGGATTATTATATGAACAAAATAAATTATTACATAGTTATTTATTATTTAATATTGGTTAAATATTATTCACATTATTATTTCAACAACATTACCTAAATACAGATGTAAAATATATTTTTTTGCAATACTACAACATGCAATTACAACAGTCTGTGTTAAATTTGCTGATACACTTTGAGTAACTATTGAGTTAAATAGCAAATAAGTTAGGTGTTTCAGTTTTTAATTTAATCCCAAAATTACATGTAAAGCTCCTAAACATTTATTTCAACTTAATCAAGTTAGAAATTTGAATAAACTAGAGTTTGTGACAATTTTAGTTTTAATATGTCGGATATGTCAGATAAATAATATTTTACAAATAACTATTGTCAATTCTTAAACCCACCCTTCCATACTTCCATACTTCATTGATCAGCAAAGATTTGCAGAAGATTTAGAAATGGTAAAAGTTTATAGTATTGCACTGTTTATTTGTATTAACAATAAAATTATTTTTGGAGGGTCAAATACACTTGAACAATAGTCCAGAATTCACTATGAAATTGAAAGCACATTTTGTAAAAGTGTTAGAATTTGTTTTTATGTCACAATACACTAAATAAATAAGTCATGTAGGGCTGTACTCTCTAAATAAATCAACAAGTTTAACTCGAAGACATGTTTTTAGGTTTAGACACTTGCTTTGATATTCTTTTTTGGAGATGTTGGTAGGGTAAGCATTGGTATGCACAAATAAATCACTGAGATGTTTTAAGATTGGAGACTACAGTATGACACTTGCGCTGAGGTGGGTTACATTCAACTAGAAAGTAGCCGCTAAAATGATGGCGATAAAACAGTCAACTTTGTTTAGTGTCGAGTTCTTTCTTACATAATACATGACGTACCCTTTTTATTGCTTAAATCAATTCAGCTTAGAATGCTCTTTAAGAAAAGTATGGTTATGAGGGTCCATATGTGCAAAATGTTGCATTTATTTATTTATTTTTTTCCGTTCAAAATATATTTTATTTTCCTCGTCAATAGGTGTGTGAGGGTCGAGGGCATCCCACTCCACACCGTACAGAGTTTACAAGAAATATATGCATATTATAACACATTTTATACATTTTACCATCAATAGCTTTTACATTACAATATAAACAATATTTGTTAATAAAAAGTTGACAATACAAAATTTCTAAGGTCCCATATCACAACTACTGGAAAAGGGGTAACAATAGTTCCCATTCTTTACTTTTACGCAAATCATTAAAATAGTTAATTTCATTTAGTACATGGCAATGCAAGGACAGGTACGATTTTGCTGCTTTAAGAGTGGGTCTAGTTTGGTTCATTTTACAATTATAAATAAACATTTTGATCAAAACAAATGTTAAGTTTAAGGGTCCATTTGTATTTGCATGTCCCAGTATAAAGGAAGGCATATTAAGAAAGTTCGAAAAATGATTACATCCAGAAAAAAATTCTGTTATTAACTGATTGACATGCTTACATTCCCAAAATATATGTTGAATAGTTTCACATTCAGTTTGACAGAAGGTACAGTTGGCTGAAGTGGCATAACCAATTTTAAATAAGAAGGAGTTTGTACCTATGATTCTATGTACAATTCTATATTGAAACCACTGTAAATTGGTATCCTGTGTAATACGAAAAGGCATATCAAAAATATGTCGCCATTCTTTTGTTTCAATAGAATTAAAAATGTTCGACCATTTATCTATACACACTGGCGAAGACTCATTTTTGCTAATTATATCATACATAGGTTTTGTACCTTTTGTGTTTTCTAAGATGGACCTTAGGCTAGTGGGAATAAACGGCTTCATAAAGTAAGTATCATAAAAGCTTCTAAGCTTCATGTATCTTGCAACTGCGTTAATAATTCCTAGGAAAAATAAGTAGTTTGGATGGAAGTTATATACTTTGCAGAAATCATCATAACTATAAAAGGTTAAAAGTTCAGCATTGTGCATCAAGTCCCCAACAAAATGAACGCCTTTTTCAAACCATGATTTAAAAAATACACTTTTGTTACCAATTGTTATGTCTGGGTTATAGAATATTGGATTTTGTAGCAAAAGCTGATTTTTAAATGGTTCTTTTCTACAAAGTTCAGCAAATGATTTCAATGTATCTTTCCAAAATTCATTTTGTATCTTGTTAATTAAGTTTTCAGGATAGTGACTGCCACAGTTGTATAATTTTTGAAGATCAATCATTAAATTAACAATATTTATCCATTTTCCATTCCCAGTGACAATTCTACGGATCCATGAGCACTTCAGAGAGCTAACAAAGGAAAACAAATCAATCATCTTTAAACCTCCTTCAGTATATTCCTTTATTAAAATAGTTTTGCTAATTCGTGGTTTACCATTCCACACAAAATTAAAAAATAATTCATTGATCTCTAATAAAAATTTTTGTGGTGGATTAGGCAAGGAAAGAAAGAGATGATTTAACACCAGCAATGCTAAAGTTTTAATTACTTGAATTCTTCCTATCGGTGTTAAAATCCTTCTGGTCCAGTTTTTTAATAAGGCTTTTATTTTAACTATTTTGTCAGCATAATTTAGTTCTACCATTTTTTTAAGGTCAATGTGGAATGTTAAGCCAAGCATGTCAAATGTTTGTTGGTTCCAATTTAATTTCCATCTTGTTTTAATACTTTCGGAGCTAAACTTATTTTTACCTATCCGACTACTTTCGTTTTGTCGAAATTAACTTTTAACCCTGAGTAGTGTGTGAAGTGTGACAATACATCTAAAGTTTCATTGAGAGATGCTGCAGAGCCATCCAGGAGTATCGAAGTGTCGTCGGCAAATTGTGACAATTTATATTCCATGTCATTAATTTTGATTCCCTTAATCTTAGGATTAGACCTTATTTTATTAGACAATATTTCAGCGCATAGTATAAAAATGTAGCAACTGAGCGGATCCCCTTGTCTGCAGCCACGTTGTATTGGAAAAAAATCTGATAAAAACCCACACTGCGTGACCGCCGATACTCCGTCTTTATACAATACATTAAACCATTTTATTATATCAGGACCGAAATTAAACCATGATAGAGTCCGATTAACACATGCCCATGACAAAGAGTCAAAGGCCTTTTCAAAATCTATTAGCAACAGCAGACCCGGGATTTCATTTTCATCTGTGTAATTAAGTATATCGTAAATGAGTCTGGTGTTCTCTCCTATGAACCTACCCTTGATAAATCCAGATTGGTCATTGTTTATTAGTTTATCTATATACAGTTTCAACCTGTTTGCTATGCATCCAGAACCGATTTTATATACAGTATTTAGTAACGTTATTGGCCGCCAGTTCTGTAAAAATTGTCTAGGTTTGTCACCTTTTGGAATGCAGGTAATTATACCTTGTGTTTGAGTAACGGATAAATTTCCACTTGTAAATGCATGATTTAAAGCTCTGCAAACGAAGGTGCCCAATTTTGGCCAAAATGCCTTAAAAAAGTCATTTGTAAAACCGGATGAACCTGGGCTTTTATTATTTGCCACGTTTTTTAAAACAATAGAAGCCTCATTTAATGTGATTGGCCCTTCTAAATTATTTAACTGTTCACTTGACAGTTTGGGTATTTCTATGTCATTTGCATAACTATTTAAATCTTCATCGTACACGTTTACATTTTGAGACTGGTATAGTTTTTTATAGAAAAAGGCAGTTTCTTTTAAAATGTCAGATCGGTTATCTAGTACAATTCCATTATCATTAATTAAGTTGGTCATAGTTTTTGTCGTATAATTGTTGTATTTTTCAAGGTTACAGAATAGTTTCGAGGGTTTTTCACCATTTTGAACCCATTCAGCTCTCGACCTAATAACGGACCCTTTTAATTTTTCATCATATATATTTTTAAGTTCAGCTTTTAAATTATTAATATATTGAACATTATCATCTGTGAGAGTTTTTTCTAGTTCTTCGATTTCGAGTTTAAGTTGCTTTTCACGATTGTTAGTCGATTTCTTCTTATAGGAACTGTAAGATATAGCTTTGCCCCTTATTTCCATAAGTAAAGTATCGAGAAAAAGTTGATCATCAATCGTGAATTGTATGTCTTGATCTTTTATATCAGACATGTTATCAAAATTATAAACGGGGACCATATATTGTTGTTTATTTCGTTTATTTTTTTATTAATAGTGTTTAAGTAGACGATATCACCTAACAGATTATTATTATGCTTCCATAGACCTTTGCCATGGCTAAAATTAGTAAATTGTAAAGACATGATTACAATTGAGTGATCGGATTGGAAACTTGGTAGAATGTTTACATCGACGAATGCTGGTAACAAAAGCGGTGATAAAAGGAAAAAATCAAGCCTAGCTTGTTGTATGGGGTTTGTTCGTCTCCATGTGTATCGTTTCGAAACAGGGTAGTTAACTCTGAAAGGGTCGGAAAGATTGCGTTCTTCAATATGCTTTATAACAGTTTGTCTTGCATTTTTATTATTCACTGTTTTATAATTATCGTAATCCAGATTTGGGTCTAATACTAAATTAAAGTCACCACAAATCAAGAAAGAATCATTACTAATTGTGTCAATTTTCTGGAAGATATTGTTAAAAAAGTCCGGGATATCAGTGTTTGGCCCATAGATAGTAACAATGGTAATTCTGGTTTCACCGAGATTTAAATCAAGCAGAATAAAGTTTCCTTGGTCATCATAATAAACGTTATGTATTTTGTACTCAAGTTTCTTTGAAAGGAAAATTGCAACACCGCGGGAATTGGAAGAGCCATAACTCATAAAACATTCTGCCCCCCATTCTGAGTAAATAGTTTTATATTGATCGCAAACAAAATGTGTATCTTGAAGACATAATATGTCACAATTTGTATCTTTTAAATATTGAAATACTTGTAATCTTTTCTTTATGCCCTGGATGCCTCTGCAGTTTAAAGATAATATTTTAAGGGAACACATTAGCGAGAAGCATGAAATAGGTGATTATAGTGATATGTAAAAGCAGGTGCATCGGTTTGAACGCAATAAGCAGGATCTCCATATAAGGAATGGAAGCAACAAAAAAGTATAAACAATAAACAAACAAACATAAAAGAATACTGACTACTTTGACAGACAACCTAAGCATGGATTTCCTCTATAAACACTTAAAAGGAAGTTAATCATCGTGCATTAATATATTGGCATATATATGCAATTGGAAATATATCAGGTTTAGATACAACAATGTCTCAATAGACCAAAAATTTAAGAAATGTAGCAGTTGTATACACTTCTATTCAGGATAAATTATGAAAAAAATCTCTATATTTACTCATAAAACATTCATTTATCATTTAATTTATTGAAAGCTGGGAAAAAAAAACTAGTATTAGAACGTGTTGTATTTGATAACGTTCTAGAAAAAAAAGGCTACTATTGCTATAATATTGTAGTATGCAGTGCCCTGGAACAGTTTCTTATAAATCTTATCATATTAATATTTATTAACTGAACAGAGAATAAAATTGGAACATGTTTTTGTGCATTGTAATAATTTCTTATAAATGTATCTTATAAAAACAAGAATTTCAAATATGCATATACATTTCTTGTAGGGAGAAGAACAACATTTCATTTGTGTTATTGTTAACATTTAAAAATTAATGAACTCTAAAGATGCGTGTCAATTTAGTTTTAATTACCGGATCTGATCCCATTTATAGAGTTTTACCAAGATGACGCGAACTAATAATTAAAATGTTTGCAATTTAAATAAGGAAAAACATCAATTCGACTGCATTACTGTTGCATTTTTAACACAAGCTAACGAGTTCACTTCCAGTAATTTCTTCGCAAGTGAAAGAAAATTGCAACCCAAATGAAGATTCAAGTGTTACCAGGTTATGAACTTTGCAGATATGTATTAAGTATGAATGTTATTTAATTAAAAGGCTTGTCGAAAAAACAATATATGTGGATCCCCATGTAAATGCATCTTCCAACAGAAGAAACATATGGAGATACTACAAATTGTTAAATATTTAAATTACTAAAGCGTTTTCCGTATTTGCCCTCTTTAGCGAAAACGAAAAAAGAGAAGCAGTTTAGGAACTAAAAAATATATAACATCAAGAAATATATTTTAAGAGAGGATTGGAAAACATTACAATGATTTTATATTGTATATATTATACACAATTATGTTTCGCTAAAATATATTTTAAAAGAGGATTGGAAAACATTACAATGATTTTATATTGTATATATTATACACAATTATGTTTCGCTAAGATGATCTTATACATATCTTTTGCACTGTCTTATACATGTCAATAAATGTATTATATAGAGTTCGTTTAGTAAAAAGAAATAGTATTTATATGTGATGCAAACTTATGTCTAATTTGAATTTTTGTTCATTGACCTTCATGTTTAACATACAACAATACTTCCAACAAATAAAGGCATTGAGATTCAAACAACATGCAACAACAAATTAATTAATGCTTCAGTTTTGCCCTTTTTAACGAAAACGGTGGAAGGCACTGTATTTGACGAATTTTTGCAAGGAAAGTGTAGCCAGGACGTATACTATAAAAGAAATAAGTGCATAGTAGGAAAGGAATAACTGAAGATAAAGCACGGCTATCACTTTTCGTACATGTACACATATCTGATAATTCTATATATACTTATTGTTGTTTACAACTAATGTACAATATAAAATATACACTAATCTACACATTTTGAAAATTTACTACATATAGTGAAACACATATATGATATTTCTATGCATACTAATTTATTGTTTACAATTAATTTACACAATATAATATCAAGTAATTAATACACTATGTATATATAGTGATCTATATTTATTATTATTGTTTTATCACTAATTATATTTATTATTATTGTTTTATCACTAATTTATTGTTAACAATTAAATTACACATATAATATACACTAATAAATACATTATGTATAATGTTGTTGTTGTTGTATACAAAAGGATCTATATTTATTATTGTTGTATTTATCACTATCAAATATTAAATATATTTAATGTAAAACATATATGATATTTATATGCATACCAGTTTATTGTTTACAATTAATGTACACTATATAATATGGACTAATGGAAACAATCTATGTATGAAGTGATCAATATTTATTATTATCAAATTTATTACTACTTATTTTTACATTTCATCTTAATTTACAAGACAAACGTTGATTTTGTTAACCACTTTACTGATTATTATATTTATTACTATCAAATCAATATTTATTTTACAACTTATTTTACAATTCATCCTTATTTTAAGACGAGCGTTAATTTTGTGAACCTGTTAAACTTAATCACAAAATTGTGATTATATGAGAACCGTTTTAACTACATCCATTTTACCAGATTTGTCACGCATGATAGCACCGTTCAAATTATACAAAAATCTATACTGTCCAATGATAGATAATGAAAACACTGATCGCCGTTACTTCGCAGGTCGTTTTGGCCAGGGCAGGTCTAACCAGGTCTGATAGTCCTCAAAGTCGACACGGGTCACCTGTTCCTGTGCATTTCTGTAGAGGATAACCACATTACGAGTCCATACACTGGACACTTCGTCAGTCATTTTGCGTTTGACACTCATAAAGACCTCCAAATTTAGAGGTGTGAGGTCTTCTCTAATAAATATACCTGCTTGGCGGAGAATACGACCTTGTCTGAGCACTGTGTTACGAAGTAACCTGGACTGAAAGCGTACAATAATGTCCTTCTTTCCTTCTGGTCCTTTCTTTAAACGATGGGCAATATCGATTTCGCTTGTGGCTATTTGGCAGCCCAGTTTGCTGTTCAAAGTTTCTACCATATATTTGGTAGTTTCTTCAGCTGTTTCAAATCGCTTGAATTGTTTTTTGCCTTCTATAAGTTCTTCGATATGCGATATTCCGCTGATTATGATATTGTTACTTCGGCTATATTGGTTTGCCTCATTTTCAATTTTCCTCCTTTCAGTTTCGTGCTTGACAACAGAATCAGCTAGTTTGGAATTAACTTCTTCTTGATCCGCAAGTTTTTTGTTCAGGTCTTTAATTTCATGTTTCAGTCTATCATTCTCAACTTCGCGTTCAAAGATTCTTGATTCCAGCACTTCGATTTGCTTTGAAAGTGTCTTCACGATTTCATCTTTGATACCCGATAATAATTCTTTCATGGTATCTCTCATTCGTGTGTCGTCCTTTTCTATTAGTTGTTTAATTTTCGTATTTATTTGTTCAATGGACCTATCAACGGTTGATGCGACATTTGCCAACTTGTTGTTGATGTCTTTAAGTTGAGTTCTTATGTCATTTATTTCAGAGGAAACGTTACATTCTGGTTTCCAATTTGTCTTTCCAACTTTCGACATTTTTGCCTTTCGAGTTTTGTGAGTTTCAGATTTTTGCTCGTTCGGTGAAGGTGATGTTGGCAATTCAATTTCACTGATGCTACCAGTAGAGTTTATATCCTTTTTACGTTTCTTTTCTTCAGTAGACATCGTGTGAATCACCTTCTTAGTTTTGCACAGTATACTTTAGTTCGTCGAGCGTGGGTGACCTTCACATTGAACCGTTACACATGAGGTTAGAAACTGTACAACCCAGGTAACATCAGGTAAAATCAATATGGCCGCGCCCAATACATTTATATTGAAAAAGTTACCGTATCATAAATGCTTTATTTCAAATCCATGCCAAGCTGTCTTTTCCTGGTACGTTACATCATTAATCCCGGGTTGCACAGACACAAAAATTGCACTGTTGCAGAATGTTTTTATGGCTTTATTTTAATAAATAATCATTTATTTTGACAAGCGCTCAAAAAGCCGTCATTACTCGCTGGTTCCCGTTGTTAAGTATGCATTTATTTTTGGTTAAAGTTATTGCTTTTACATTAAATTACATAAGGATTGGAATTAGTATATTGTAACCTTTAGAGGGGGTACTTTAACATTTTGCTTATTTGTCAATATATGATTGCTGTTAACATCACAAAGTTGTATATGTTATGTACAATTATGATAATATATAGTCTATTTTAATTGTATATAAATGTAAATAAATGTATTTTTAAACTACATAAAAAGATATATGCTAGATCACAGAAACTAAAACTTTTCCGTGCTTCTTGTGTTTTACCCGTAGTAATTTGTTAACCTCGACAACTGTTGTTACAGGATTAATTTTAAATGATTTTATTCTTTGCAACACAAGCATGTCAGTATGATTTTATGTAAATACTAGGTTAAAAGATGGCTGGATAATTCATTCAGTTATTGGATGTCATGGGTCCTGTATGTTGGCATTTGTGTCCACTATAGTTTTCTCTGACGACTGTTTTCCGAGTGACTCTAATACTTAATTATAGTAACAATGATTAGTATTTAGTTGTCTAAAATAATAGTTTAAGTCACCAAGCTGTTATTGGAATCAGAATATTAGAATTTATGAAGTTTTGTGACATGTTTAGTTGTGATATGTACTAAAAACAGCATTTGGCACATTACTGTACTAGGTTTTAAAAACCGACCCCTGTATACTAAAGCTGCAAATATTTCTGTTATACGACGCTGAAAGTTCATACTTTTTTGGTATTTCATTTGCATAAGTATGTACAAAATTTTAGTGGACTAAATTCACCTATACCCTTTACCTATGTGATCACAGCTGACTTTAAAATATGGACACTCATTTTCAAGTTAGTTGAATTTGTCCTTATTTTCGATAGGGGTACTGTACATATTTTAATGTTTTTCTTTATATTGTTTATATAAACATCACACAGTTGTTATTATTCTGCTTACAGATGTCCATGCAACTGTTATGAAGTTTAAAATATGCTGAACATAAAAAACATGAACATGTTTTGTGGCTTTTTCTAATCTGACATCTTGTCTGCTTGAGCTATTTTTTTGTCCAAAGGGGTGGCATTACAAAAATGCTAATAACTTTTGAATTACATGGTAAAAAGTCTTTAAATATTAAAATACAGTGTCTTATTGATTGTAAATTATGATGAAAAAAAAAAAGAAACACATTTGTGATCATGACCATTAGTGTGTGGCTACCTTAACACAAACATAACCATGTCTGTTTTCACAACAAAAAATCTGCACAGTGTTCTCAACACGTAAGTCACTGAACTCTGGATGATTTATGAAAAATAGTTTAAACTTTATGCATTGAGTTTGCCGGTTTTTGCATATTGGGTATTTTAATTGAGTTTTGTTTCTCATTAAATTAAAAACAAATTGCGTAAAAGGGGTTTCAGAATTGCGTATTTACGCAAATACGCGCCTTATCTGTTGCTCTGTAATGATGTCAGTTTTTTGATTTTTGTAAAGTCATTATATGTTTTTTATGTTATTTAGTTTGTTTTCTATCATTTATTTTCAAAATAAGGACAAAAAGTGATGGGATAAATATCATACTAGGTATGTGTTGAGTACGTTTATTTGCTTGGCATGAAAACATTAACCACTCGCCATGGTTAGTGGTTCAGATTTTATAACCCCCACTAAATAAATTTACCTTTATTCAATACTCACCTTGTATTGTCTATGTATATTACCACACCAATAAAGTAATAGTAAATTAAATATACAGAGCATTGAAATGTAGTATAAGTGTTCTACTCTCTCTAAAACTATGTTGAAATATATGCTTTTGCTCTTTCTATAGCTACACTGTGTAACAATTAAGATTCTTGTTTACTATTAAATATTAAATAAAATCATAGTATTATAACATGTAAATGGTCTAGCAATGTGTCAAAACTGCTTACTTATGTTGCGCAATATGGTTTTGCAATATATTGCAACATGGTTTTGAAAAACGTTGCACATGGTTATGCAAAATGTTGCAACATGGTTTTACAATCTATATTTTTTCTGCTAAAGCATAGCATACACTTTTCCAATAATTGCAGCCTAATATTTGCCATAAATGATCCCAATCTCTTACCTTGACTTTATGAAGAATTTGTACTCAATAAGCAGGTTAATGATGAAGAACAGAATTCCCAACATAAACATGGAGAACAGGTTGCGGCCGACTTGTTTCCAGGCAAATGGATTTGGCAGCCGGTCTTCCCCAAACGCGGCGTACACGTCTGCAAAGAGCTGGTTCTTTGCAAGATCGAAGAGTCCTCGCCCGAGACAATACTGGGGCAGCAGCAAGAACACTTGCTTCAGTACCACATTGATGTCCTTCAGGCTCTGAAAATTTTCATTGGGAATGTTTTATCGTAACATTTTTATACAATCTTAAGTAGTTGACCAAGACGATACTGGGGCAGCAGCAGGAACACTTTGTCACTTTAGTTCAAGAATGCAACAAGAGCTGTCAGAGGACAGCGTGCTCGACTATTCGAAGTATTTCAATTGGTACATATTTTGGATAGTGGAAGGGGCATAAATTTGTTAAAATTAGGGATGGGACCGAATATTCGAATATTCTAACAAATTTTTGTTTAAAGTAATGTTTTTCCCAGTTTGATTGGAAAGTTAACATGAATTCCAGTCGTATTTCCTGCCTAGCAGGTGGGCGGGGGCAGTCTATCCATTAATGAATCCATTACCAGCCAATCAATTTCTTTAACAAAATTAGCATGATCTGGTCAATCTTAATATACGTCACTTGTAAATTATTCTCCATTATATCAACACCGTATATTGTACAAGAGTCTTTATTAATAAACAATGCCACCATCACGTGCTTGGAAGTACTTTACGCGGTCATCAGACAAAACCCAGGAAACGTGTAATCTGCACAGCAGATACAAGCTTCATGTTCTGAAAAAAACGGATCGATTAACAAATTAATTAACAATACATTTAACAATATCTTACTTTTCTTTATATTTGCCTAACACTCACAAAGTTATATCGCTCATTTACCAATGAAACAAGGTAATACAACTACGTACATGTAGTATACATATTTCGCATAGGTAAATATTCGGACAGAGTGCCGTATATAGTAGTATATAGTAGTATTTACAAAACGAATATTCGAATATATTCGAATACCTAAAATGAATATTCGAATATTGATTTCAGTATTCGGTCCCATCCCTAGTTAAAATACAAAACTTTTAAGTGAAGCCTTGTAAAGTATATAAATTTTTGGAACAAAAACTTTAACCACAAAGTCTATGTAAAAAGTGGGCTAACTCTGTCAAAATACAAAACTGAGTTATGGGTAATGTTGCCCTTGACAATAGAGTTGATGACTAAGTTTAGTTGTAAGTTTCAAGTAAATAACTTATATACTTTTGTAGTTACCAAACTTTTGAAAATAAACTTTAACCAGAAAATCTATGTGATAAAGGGGCATAACTCTTTCAAAATACAAAACAGAGTTATGGGTAATGTTGCCCCTAATACTAGAGTTGATGACAAAGGTTAGTTCCAAGTTTCAAGTGAATACCTAATGTAGTTTTCAAGTTACCAAATTTTGAATATTAGCTTGAACAGAAAATCTAAGTAAAAAGGGGGCATAACTCTGTTAAAATACAAAATAGAGTTATGGGTAATGTTGCCTCTGATACTGGAGTTGATGACAAAGGTTAGATCCAAGTTTCAAGTGAATAACTTATGTAGTTTTGAAGTTACCAAACTTTTGAATGTAAACTTTAAACAGAAAATCTAAGTGAAAAGGGGGCATAACTCTGTCAAAATACAAAATAGAGTTATGGGTAATGTTGTACCTGAAACTAGAGTTGATGACAAAGATAAGTTCCAAGTTTCAAGTGAATAACTTATGTAGTTTTGAAGTTACAAAACTTTTGAATTTAAACTTTGACCAGAAAATCTATGTGAAAAAGGGGCATAACTCTGAAAAAATACAAAATAGAGTTATGGGGAATGTTCATCCTGATACTGGAGGTGATGACAAAGGTATATTCCAAGTTTCAAGTGAATAGCTTTTGTAGTATTGAAGTTACAAAACTTATGAATATAAACTTAAACCAGAAAATCTATGTGAAAAAAGGGCATAACTCTGTCAAAATACAAAACAGTGTTAAAGGGAATGTTGCCCTTGACACTGGAGTTGATGACAAAGGTTAGTTCCAAGTTTCAAGTGAATAACTTATGTAGTTTTGAAGTTACAAAACTTTTGAATATAAACTTTAACCAGAAAATCTAAGTGAAAAAGGGACATAACTCTGTCAAAATGCTAAATAGAGTTATGGGGAAGGTTGCCCCTCACACAGCAGTTGATGACAAAGGTATATTCCAAGTTTCAAGTGAATAACTTCTGTAGTTTTGAAGTTACAAGACTTTTGAATAAAAACTTAAACAAATTCAGATGCTCACATATTCTTCAAATTTAAGCTAACGTGCTTAAATTTTGCATTGCAGATATTGAGTTATTGCTCTAACATGACGACTAGCTTCAGTAACAAATTGATGTCTTTCAGATTCTGGAAATATTAACGGAAATGTGTGAAACATGTAGTATTAACTTTCTTTCTAATCCAAAATCAATGATAGAGATCACAGTGGTATAGTGGATATTGTGTCTGCCTTATGATCACGAGGTTTAGAGTTTGATTCCTACATGGGGAGGGTTGAAGAAGAATGCTTCACAAACACGTTGGCCTGTTTTATTAAAGCATTGTCCAAAGTACAAAATAAGTCATCAAGAATCTCAGATTTAAATGAGCGAAGTCCTTAATTTTAGTTCCGAAAATGTGCCAAAGATGGACTGCAAGAGTTAAAATTCAGAACAAACTAGACATGTGTCCCTAGGACATGGATTCCTCCACATTACGCTGGTTGTCACAAAATTTTTCTCATTTCCGAAAGAATGAACCAAAATACCCAGGTGCACAAGTTCACATGCTGACTAATATGTTTATAAAGTTTCATCACTCTAACAGCAATACTTTTTGAGTTACGCGCGACACAAGTCATTTTTGGCTAAAAAAAGGGTCATAACTCTGCTGATGTCGGAAAAAACTGCAAAAAATACCCAGGTGCACAAGCCCTGATGCCGATGAATATACTTATCAAGTTTCATCACTCTAGCAGTCGCACTTTTTGAGTTATGCGCAACACAAAAATCCGACAGACGGACGGTACGGACGGATAATGGGCAAACTATATGTCCTACTCTAAAGTGGGGGCATAAAAACTGCTAACAAACCTTATATTATGTTATTATGACCAATAATATGCAGACCAATCTTATACTGATAGACTTATATTAGAAACACTATACATAAATTTAACAATCTGAAACATGACTATGTGTGTACCTCATCATCTTCTTCCAGAAATTCAAGGATAAAGGTCGCCATTGTCGAGACGGTGCCGAGGAAAATGTTCACTGACTTTAAGGTCACAAGAGACGTACTGGGGACGCTGAACACCCGCGAGAAAGGGTACATCAGTGGGATCATGGCCCATCTGAAACGAGATATAGGGATCATGGGAATTGGTATACCTGGTACTGGGATAGCTATGAAATGGGAGAAAAAGGATCGTATGAACTTACAAACTGGGATAGCTATAGATACAAAACATGTATTACCAGGTGTATATCAGTGGGATCATAACCCATTTGAAACAGGTAAAAATTATGTGGGAACAGACATAGATCTACTGGGGTAGTTACAGACAGAGCATGTAATACCAGAGCTAAATCAGTTGAATCGAGGCCCATTTGAAAAGGAAATAGGGATCATGGGAACTGACATAGCTAAAAATATACCATTCAATACCTGGGGTACATATGTGGATCAATGTCAACATGGTTTTCTGTCTCAACAAGTACTTACACACTTATAAGTCTATATTCAGATTTGTCGAATTTCAGATGTCTCGAAATCAATTGTGAATTTCTAGCGACTTCAAGATGACAAAGTTCAGCTGTATACAACAGTACATATTCCGGTACGATACCTACCCATACAGAAAGAGCAGGGATACCAAGGCGGGGCCGTTGACAGACGACACGTACGCCTGTCGGTTGAACGCCAGGAAGATGAATATACACAGGATGGAGGGAATCAGGTAGTTGATCTGCAGACCAAGGAAAAACAGGAGATATTCATTAAAATACATGCTGATATAGTCAGAAATCAGCAAGTCAGACAGAATGAAAACAAAATAATTTTCGACTAGTTAAAAGGACATCACCCTACTAAATCATAACAAAATTAAGAAATAAATGCAAACAAGGCAGTCCAAAGGACAGCTACATCCCCCGCCGTGATCCTTCATTAGATTTTAAAGGTGACTTTGAAGTATCACACTGACCTTAATCTGGCACATTTGGACCAGATATGAAAGTACAGTTTCAGAAATTTAGATATGGAGCTGACACGAAAATGGAGGCTTAAACATTTGACCTTAAAGTGTGTCCTTGACCTTGAGGTGGCAAGACTGCTCCATGGCTTCTGCACATCGCCTCAATGTGATAAACATTTGAGCTAAGTTTTATGAAAATCCTTCAAAGGGCATAGGAGATATGGAGCAGATACAAAAATGGAGGCTCAAACATTTGACCTTCAAGTGTGACCTTGACCTTGAGGTGGCGTGACTGCATCATGCCTTCTGCACATTGCCTCAATGTGATAAACATTTGAGGCAAGTTTCATGAAAATCCTTTAAAGGGCACAGGAGATATAGAACGGACATGAAACTACAGGCTCAAACATTCAACCTTCAAGTATGACCATGACCTTGAGTTGGCGTGACTGGCTTATGCTTTCTGCACATGGTCTCAATGAGCAAAACATTTGAGCCAAGTTTCATGAAAATCCTTCAAAGGGTATTGCGGATCTGGAGCAGACACAAAAAACGGACACGAAAATGAAGGCTAAAAAATTTAACCTTCAAGTGTGACCTTGACCTTGAGCTGGCGTGAAAGGCCCATGCCTTCTGCACATTGTCTCAAATAACTAAACAATTGAGCCAAGTTTCATGAAAATCCTTCAAAAGGCATAGGAGATATGGAGCGGACACGAAATGGAGGCTCAAATATTGGACCTTCAAGTGTGACCTTGACCTTGAGCCGGCGTAAATGAGTCATGCCTTCTGCACATCCTCTCAATGACCTAAACATTTGAACCAACTTTCATGAAAATCCTTCAAAAGACATAGGAGATATGGAGCTGACACGAAATGGCGGCTTGAATATTTGACCTTCAAGTGTGACCTTGACCTTGAGCCGGCGTGATTGACTCATGCCTTCTGCACATCGTCTCAATGACCTAAACATTTGAGCCAAGTTTCATGAAAATCCTTCAAAGGGTATAGGAGACATGGATCGGACACAAAATGGAGGCTTGAATATTTGACCTTCAAGTGTGACCTTGACCTTGAGCCGGCGTGACTGACTCATGCCTTCTGCACATCGTCTCAATGACCTAAACATTTGAGCCAAGTTTCATGAAAATCCTTCAAAGGGTATAGGAGATATGGAGCGGACACGAAAATGTTACGGACAGACGGACGGGCAGACAGACGGAGGGACGGATGAAGGGCATTCCTATAACCCCCCTCCCGCTTCGCGGAGGGGGATTAACAAAGCAAATAGATTTAAAAATATTATTTTTGTGTACATTAAGCGAAATTAATACATAAATATTATCTCTAGTGATAGGGAAGATCTAGGATCACAAAAGGTACACGGTGCTGCTAAAAAGGAGCAGGGTGGAAAGCCGAACCAGTTTGTTTGTCTAATATTTTGCTTCATCCAGGATTTTCATGAGTTAAATGCTTCGGTTTAAGGTTTTTAAGCATTGCCTATTCCTTTGTCATTGAATATTTGCAAAAAAATATTAAATTTCAAAAGATATGAAACATTTCTGTGTCGAGGAGCCCAGAGGGGCAGCAGGGGGGGGGGGGGGGGGGTCGAAAAAAGAGCTATTTTGCCCTAGATCTTTCCCTAAGTGAAAACAACTCACATTAATTGTATACAAAATAAGAGCAAACATTAAAATGTCTTCCCTACTTTTAAAAGCATTAACTCCATTTAACTATATAAATACTATGTAACTATAATGCTTCACTGTGTTTTACATTACAACTGTGTGTTGAAATATTTTAACATCCCGAAGTCATACGGCATCAGTGGAAAAGAAATGCGCTTTTTTTAAATCAATTTTTGGTTGTTGTTTTTTGTACCATATTGGTTTTGTTCCTATTTTTCTTTGTATTTTTTAACAAGATGGCCCTGAGGGCCCTAGGACGTTCACCTGAGACCTTGTAACCCAAAAAGAATTTGCATCCCCAAGGCGTGGCTTATTTTTATCCCAGGGGCATAATTTGACCAATCATGAACAAACCTCTGGGCCTTGTGGTTTCAGGTAAAGATTTTTACAGTCATTTTGCTATTTAAGTCTATATAAATCATGTGATCCCCGGGGCGGGGCCAGTTTTGACCCTAGGGGCATAAATTGAATTTTTTTTGTAGAGGACCACTATAGGATGTTACATACCAAATATGAATCCTATGGGAATTGCGGTTTTAGAGAAGATGATTTTTAAATACATTTTGCTGTTTAAGTCTATATAAACCATGTGACCCCTCGGGGTGCAGCCAGATTTGACCACAGGGCATAATTTGAACAATCTTTGGAGAGGACCACTATGCAATGTTACGGACCAAATACAGGAAAGCTGTGGGCCTTGCCGTTTCAGAGGCGAAGATTTTTAAAGTCATTTTGCTATTTAAGCCTATATAAACCATGTGACCCCCAGGGCGTGTCCAGTATTGACCCCAGGGGCATAATTTGAACAATATTTGTAGAGGACCACTATATGATGTTACATACCAAATATGAAACATCTAGGCCTTGCGGTTTCAGAGGAGAAGAATGTTAAAGTCATTTTGCTATTTAAGTCTTTATAAACCATGTGACCCCTGGGGTGTGGTTATTTTTAACCAATGGGGCATAACTTGAACAATCTTTTTAGAGGACCACTATAGGATGTTACATACTAATTATGAAACCTCTGGGCCTTGCGGTTTCAGAGGAGAACATTTTAAAAAACATTTTGCTATTTAAGTTTTTCTAAACCATGTGACCCCCGGGGCGTGGCCCGTTTTGACTCCAGGGTCATAATTTGAACAAACATTTTAAAGGACCACTAAATGATGTTACATACCAAATATGAAATCTCTGGGCCTTGCAGTTTCAGAGGAGAAGATTTTTTAAGTCATTTTGCTATAGATTCTATATAAACCATGAGACCCCCGGGGCGTGGCCAGTTCTCACCACAGGGGCATAATTTGAACAAAATTTGTAGAGGAACACTATAGGATGTTACATACCAAATATGAAACCTCTGGGCCTTGTGGTTTCAGAGGAGAAGATTTTTAAAGTCATTTTGCTATATATTCCATATAAACCATGTGACCCCCGGGGCATGGCCCGTTTTGACCCCAGGGGCATAATTTGAACAATCTTTGTAGAGGACCACTATAGGATGTTACATACCAAATATGAAACCTCTGGGCCCTGCGGTTTCAATGAAGAAGATTTTTCAAGTTTACACTTTTAAAATCTATTTTTAGCTCTGGTGACCTACATATTCAGCGGACAGTAACGATTTGAACAAATTTGAAAGTGGGTCACCCAATGATCATTGCTGTGAAGTTTGGTGAAAATCTGCCAAGTGGTTTAGGAGGAGATGTTGTTTGAATGAAAAGTTGACGACGGACGCACGGACACGGACAATGGGCGGTCACAACAGCTCACCATGAGCACTTTGTGCTCAGGTGACCTAAAAAATCGATCCGAGAAACAAAAAATCTACAAACTCTGGCCTTACCATATCCCAGCAGAAGTTGGACACCCAGTACATGACCGGGTTCACGCCACTGACAAACTGCAGGTGTTTGGAGTTGGAGACACGTTCCTCGATCAGATACATCGTGAAACTGGCGGGAATGAATGACATCGCGAATATCACGCAGACTGATATGACAACGTCTTTAAAACTGCTGTATCTGAAAAAAAAGATAAAAAGAATGTTAAAATCATTCTTTTCTTGAAAGAAACATCAGAAAATGCCAGGAACAAAGGACATGATCAATGTATCCACATCTTATTCGAATTTAGAATTTTCCCTCAAGACCAGTAGCACAAATGGCAAAATAATAGTGCTTCAGGTTAATCTCTACAACATCACGTGAATTCTCGTTGAACGTCAAGTAAATCAAAATGGAATGATGACTAAGTAACAAATATGGTTTCAACATATTTTAATTTGACATATGCTCTGATTCTCAGATGCCCTGATAAGGCGCGTACATGCATAAATTACGCACACACAATTGGATGAAACGATAAATGAAATTTGGGTGTACACATATGCAGATAAATTTTGAAATTTGGGTGTACACATACGCAGAGAAATTAAACATGTGGGTGTGCATTTACACACTTTTTTTCTCCATTAATACATAACATCACATGTAGTGACAATTACAGGCCTGCACTACTATATGTAGTTTGCAATAAAAACATTACAATGTAACATGAATTCTTACTTGCAACATTATTGTATTCAAATTGTTGCAAAATTATTAACGATTATTTTAATAATGATCTGTTGTTTTTCTACAATTTCAATACTGTACTGTTTAGTTTCATGTAAATTTACCACCAATTATCCTACATAGAGTGCACATGTACATCCATAAAGTCTGTAGACAGTGTCAACTTACTCCCAAAATTTCAGAAGTAAGCGTAAATTTACCCCCACTAGATAGAGAATACTAGGTTAGTGTTGAATACAGTTAAGTTTATTTAGTGAGGCTTAGAAAACCAAAACCACGAGCCTTGGCGAGTGGTTTAGGTTTTCGTGTCGAGCAAATAAACGTATCTGTATTTAACACTAACCTGGTATTCTATTTATCCCATCATTTTCAATCACTGAATAACATGAAAAACATCAAAGGACGTCACGAAAATAAACAAAATGATGTCATTATAATGCACATGTTTGCTGTATTCAACAAGGTGGAATACAGCTAAGTTCATCCCACTGGGTTTTATTTCGACAATGCAGGCGTGATGATGGGATAAAAAAGCTTATCTGGAGCGCTGCATGCTTGATGCAGAGTGACGCCAAGATATTACTTGGCAATATTTTGCACAGTACAATGGTCTTCCCCAAGTTAGCCAACATCTGACTGGATCAACCAAACTCCCAAAGTCACGAAATACATCTGCTTTGCTTGAATCACATAGCATGAAATGTTTTACATTTGAACACTGTTATATCAATCTCTGTTAATTTGCATTCAGCGCTATTTTGGAAGTATCTTTCTGGTCCCAAATTCATGTGTTCTTTATAACCACTATCTAAAAAATGGACAAAATGGTAATCCGAACAAAGGTTACCGGTATTTTGAAATTTTCTAACTGGTCTTGACAACTTTGAATGTGCTTACAAAGCCTCATCGTTGAGCTGCTCCTTGGTCATCTTCATCGGGTGGTTTATAGCTACGATGCCGTACTCTGCGGGGTCCGTGCTTGACGGCAGGTTGCTACGCAGGATCAGGTTGTTCATCACGTTGATGTACGAGACAGACGCTATCCATCCACGATTGTTGAACCACACCTTAGAGATAAGGCAATAAATAATTGAGGCGCCTCGTGGGAAAACCTCACTGAATGCATGTGCAGTCCACACAGGCTAATCCGGGACGACACTTTCCGCATAAAGTGGATTTATGGTTAGAAGGGACTTCCTTGAAACAGAAAATACCATGAAAGCGGAAAGTGCCGTCCTGGATTAGCCTGTGCAGACTGCACAGGCTAATCCGGGACGACACTTTACGCACATGCATTAAGTCCGATTTTCTCACAACGCGCCACAATTAGTTTATAGTATACCTATTCTGTACGCTCGAAAATGACAAAAGCCCGAGGCTTTTTTAGAGGCACTTTCAAGTCTGTTTTCTGGGTAGAGCTACTGCTTTATGTCTTTTGAAGAAGTTAATTTGAATGCTCCCGAGTCGGGATCAAACTCATGATCTCTTGATTGCAAGGGGGACAACCCTATCCATAACACCATAGCACCATTGCTACACATGTATTACATGCCATGGCCTTTTTTTTAAAAATATACTTAATTTTGGAGGAGTAATTGTCTTTAAACCAATTACCTTCCACTTTCCATGCATATGATTTTCTGGAAGGTATTTTGGAAAGAAAATGTCTGTTTTAGTTTGTTTTGAAAAAAAATCCATACAACATAAATAACAAACACTATTTTTATTTTGATGCTTTACTATATAAATGATTTTCAGACTTATATCGGTATAAACATGATTCTCTTACTTCTAAAACTGTGTTGGGAAGAAAACAAAATGTACCAACCTTGGCGACATCTCTAGTTGCGAGCGCAGGCAGTATTTCTGTCAGGTCATAGAAGAATGTTCCGTTAGTGATGGAGACCTTCGAACCATTGTTAGCCGCAGTCAAAACCCTCTCTATGGCCTGTTGTACTTCTGTGACGTTGCCCGAGAATGCAGAGAAATCCAGCTCCCCAAAGGATAGACCTCCATACCTGAAAGAATCAAAGACAAAACATTTACCGGAACTAAGCACCATTAAACAACTTAACCACCTTAGAAATGAATGCTTTTGAACAAAATACTGAAACTGAATTATTCAAAATATTTTCTCCTTTAAAAGTTTCTTACTGAGAGACATTATGACTTAATTTAGTTTAAAGCCATTTATTTAAGCTTGACGAGAGACTTTAGATTCTATTTCCTGGGAAAAACCAGTACTTCGTATCTTTTTAAGAAAGATTATTCAAATGCTCTCCAAGTAGGGATCGAAATCACGATCTCCCAATCACAAGGCGGACACAATATGGATCATAACACCATTGCAACATAATGGCTTAAATCCTTAAAGACAAAGCACGCCAATAATTCTAAATCAAATTAAATAGATTGAGCTAATGGAATGAAACCTAATTTGTCAATACCCAAAGGTCTTCTCTCAAAGAAAGGTTTTATTTAAAGAAAGCCTTTTTCGTAGCATTTTTTAGCCAAACAAGATTCTGTGTTTGATAAACACCATGGCCCCGGTTGGTGCTGGGTAGCCCATTTCTTGGTTCAAATTGGGTGGATTGGGAATGGTCATAAGTAACAGCTGTGTAAATATCTAAGTGTTGTAGTAAGCAGTGTTGGTGCTAGACAAAACGGTAAAATATAGTTAATCAAAAAATGGCACTTTTGAATTATTGTAAGTCCAAATTAGTTCAAGGTCAAGGTCAAAGTAAGGTTGGGTGATATGGGTGGATAGGGAATAGTCATAAGCAACAACTGTGTAAGTATTAAAGTGTTGTAGTAAGCGGTGTTGCTGCAAGACGAAACGGTAAAATCTACTTAACCTTGTCACGGACGGAAGGACAGAAAGACGGAAGGACGGACAGGACGATCACTATATGCCTCCGGCATCAAGATGCTGGGTGAATAAAAAGAAGAGCTAAACTGTGAAAGTATAACTTTTAAAATTTTACCCATCACCTTTTCATGAGGTAAAAAAGTAACTTAAAAACTTAAAAGGACAGGTACTACGTTATATACCTTCTTCTTTCATATTCTTTATTTGTCTTAACTATCCAATCAGCAATGTCCCGGCCAGTCATGTTGAGTAAGTAATCAGTAGTCGGTATAAGTCGGCTGGATGGTTTGGGCCCCTCTACATTCTCCGGGCACACTTGCCAACCCGAGCTGCAATCGCAGTCGATGGTTTCATTGAACGGGATATACGGAGAGAAAGCTGTGTCTCCAGGTGGTGCACACGGGTATTTGCCTCTGAAAATACAAGTAATCATGTTAAATTTGTCATGTATATTTCATGTTTGAGCAGTTATTATTGCATTGTATCTTTTGTTTAACATGATTGTATTTGTATTTACCACTGTGCCTTAACCATATGTTGTGTACTTGTTTGTAAATGGTCAAAAATTGGCTTTTTGCCGATTTGCCAATAAAACCGTATCTTTTCTCATGTTCTTAGATGTATAATTACACAGGCATTAGGTGAAAATACAATGCACACGTAATAAATTCTTGAAATTTAATGTTATGTATTTCTAATCTTTCAGAAGCAGTTTTATCTGTGTTTATTAAAGGTAATTTAGGTGTTAACCTATTCCGACTAAACAAATCAGTAATTTGGAAAAAAAATCATTATCCCAATATTTTTGTGTAGCTTTTAAGAATTATTGAAATATTTAACAGTAATTTCTTTACATATTGTGTTTTCAATAATAAAAAATGTCAACTTCAGTTTTCTAAAAAACACTAGGAAAACATTGTTAATAAACATAAAACAAATGCTCCATTTTGTATGTCCAGAGCACAGTACATTTATTATACATGTATAACAGAAAAACCGAAAAGCTGATATATTAAAAATAATTCGGTATCTTATACTGACATGGCAAAACAAATCATGTGACTTACTGCACAGAATGGTCCTTCATACATCGGTTGCCCACCCCTGGCAGTGTCTGTATGGTGTCCTCCATTCTGGTTGCCACGGGAACATCGGCAGAGGCATCATTGCTAAACAAAGTTCGAAAATAGTCATATGAAGCTTTCAGACAAATGTTTACATTGCAGCATAGCCATTATAAAAATATCATATGGCAGCGTGTGTGACATTGATATTGTCAACCCGAAGGCAGAATGTCACCCGAGGCGAATGCAGAGTGGTGACATTCTGTTTCGAGGGTTGACAATATCTATGTCACACAAACTGCCATATGATATTTATTTTATTATCCGAACAAAAAAAGGTAAACATGTGCTTAATTCTGCCCATCAAGATTGAAGAATGCGTTAATCTTCTTCATCTTCAGAAATACTTGCAAAATGTTTTTTCTGAAAGTTACAATTTGAAGAGAATCACTTGTTTAAATATAGAATAGTGACGTCACGACTATATTACGTTACGACAAGGGTGGCAATATTTTCATGATGCGGCTAACAAAACTGACGCAGTTACTTGCCCTTACTTGACAATCAAAATGTCAGCGCGGTCACATGACCTGACAGTCACTTTTCACTTGGTCACGTGTCACAAAGGTTGAAATGTTTTCACAGTCAAAATATGTCATTCTCGGGTAATGGGAATTTATCGTTGTAGACAAAAATGAAGTATGATACATTGTTATATATAGCATATAGATCTTATTTGGACTCACACACAAACATGTTCATTAATTAAAATGTTTTGTTTATTTATTTATTTTTGTTAATGCGCATATTTATTCATGGACAATTCATTATAACATTCAGGAGAAAAATAAACACAATTTCACAATCCTGCACATTTCTTATCAAACAGAGATGATGGAGATGATGGTGATGGCACTGATGATGATGATAAAGAACTGATGATGTTTCAAGATTGAAATAATGTTGCCGGGAATATATATGGCAAGGATAATAATGATAATTACAATATAATGATTACATTGACAACAACAATATTATGTTGCAATACCACATAATGATGATGATGATGTTGATAAAGATGACGTTGATGACGATGATGTTGATGATGATGACGAGGTTGAAGGAGAAGATGATAATGATGACAATAAAAGGATGACAATGGTGTTAATAATACTGCTGATAACTATGCTAATAATATTTAATATAATATGATGGTGATGATAACATATAGGATCTGACTCAAGTTGTCATTTCAAACCATATTTTATTAAACGAGTTCAGGAATTTTGATAGTAAGCGAGCCTTAGGCGAGCTTACTAACAAATTTCGTGGACAAGTTTAATAAAATATGGTATGAATGAGTTTAATAAAATATGGAATTAAATAACAAAGATCTTTTTTTATCACATGCTTTTTTACGAAAAAAACTCGTATAATTTAACCAAAAGATGTTGATAAATCCTAAAAATTGTGTACTAACGTGACCTCATTTCATGTTAACGTCATTTCACAAAAATAACGTCATGCGATTGATCAGTCAAAGAATATCTAGCCAATGACAAGGCTCAAAATGTTATCTTACACATGTGTAAGATATAAATATTCGTAATGGCTCTATTACATGGAAAACAAGGTATAGCATGTGATAAAAAGATGTTCATAGCAATCAAAACTCTGACACCCACTAACCATACCTGTAGAACATGTACAAGTGGTTATCGCCCCTGACAGGCTCGTAGTGCCAGGGGTGGAGCTCTAGAGGGGGCTCCTCAGAAAAGGGCGGGGCAATCAGGGAGAAGGTCATGGCAATCAGGATAAACAGCACTGGTAACACAATCTGAAACATGGCAACAGAACTGGTTACACAATCTGACACATGGCAACAGCACTGGTAACACAATCTGTAACATGGCAACAGCACTGGCAACACTATCTGACACATGGAAACAGCACTGGTAACACTATCGGTAACACTATCTGACACATGGAAACAGCACTGGTAACACTATCTGACACATGGAAACAGCACTGGTAACACTATCGGTAACACTATCTGACACATGGCAACAGCACTGGCAACACTATCTGACACATGGAAACAGCACTGGTAGCACTATCGGTAACACTATCTGACACATGGAAACAGCACTGTTAACATTATCTGACACATGGAAACAGCACTGGTAACATTATCTGACACATGGAAACAGCACTGGTAACACTATCTGACACATGGAAACATCACTGGTAACACTATCTGACACATGGAAACAGTACTGGTAACACTATCTGACACATGGAAACAGCACTGGTAACACTATCTGACACATGGAAACAGCACTGGTAACACTATCTGACACACACCAACAGCACTGGTTTCACAATCTGACACACGCCAACAGCACTGGTTACATGGTCTGGCACATGGAAACAGCACTGGTAACACTATCTGACACATGGAAACAGCACTGGTTACACAATCTGACACACGCCAACAGCACTGGTTACACAATCTGACACATGCCAACAGCACTGGTAACACAATCTGTAACATGGCAACAACACTGGTAACACAATCAGACACACGCCAACAGCACTGGTTACACAATCTGACACACGCCAACAGCACTGGTTACATGGCAAGATTCCAACTTTCCAAAAGCAACACACAGACCTTCATTGTCTTTTCATTAACAAAATAAAACAAGAGGGCCACGATGGCCCAAAGCGCTCACCTGTGAACTGGTACAGATGAAGACCATACTGTTGTGACAGGTTTGAAAATTAAGGTATCTGAACAATACACAGTGGGGGTAGGATCAATTTTGATTTAAAACATCGGTAAGTGCAATGGGCTAACTAAAGTATGAGTTGGGTAGTGGATGTGTGTTTTTTTGCTAATGGTTCTCAAATCATTTTTCTCGATATTCTTACCTGACCCTTTTTCATTAAAGCCTCATTTAAGGTGAAAATCGTTAAATTTATATTCAACAATTTAAACATGTCTGGTAAAATTGTATTATTGTATGTGTAAGCTTCTATTATACTCAACGTCAGGAAGCTATTTGATTTCTGAATACAGTTTAAAATAGAAACACCGATCCTCCAAGTAAACTGTGTATGAGCACTAGCTTCGTTTATTTGCTAGTGTGGTGATTTTCACAAGTTCCATGCTTTTCATGAATAACTGTACTGCTAACAGTAATGTCATTTGCCATAAACTGGACGAGTCATTTTATGGGCCGTCTCTTTAACGTTTTGTACAGTATTTGACGTTTAAAATATATAATACATGCAACAATTTACGAACTAAAAACCACTTGGCAAGTTTCTGACCACTATAATAAGTAAATTTGCAAAGAAAAACCATGATGCTTTGTGTATTATTACCTTTGTTTTCTCTATGTGTTGTACCAATGTCTTTATTCAATTCTGATACTAGTATAGGTTTATTAGACGACCCTCGAAATTGAAACACTTCACTGACCACAATAACGGGATTTTTCCATGCAAAAATCATGCATAGGATTTGCATTCCTTTTACGGGAAACTAGGACACCAAATGTCTTTAAATGTAAACAATCAAGTGGAAATAAAATGAGTGAAATTTCATTTATTTTAAGAAAATGTAAACTAGTGTTTTGTCATAATGTTTTATTTTATGTGTTGATTAAATCTTAGTTAAATATTGGTGGTTGTCTTAACTTGCAGTACCTTGTGTGTGCCTTTAAGTCATTGACAATTCTGGAAAATGCACAAACAGTAGATTTTTATATCTTTTTCGCAAACAGTTTTGGAAAACTAGTTGCAATGGGATAATTGCTATAAGGTAAAGTTTTGCTTTTTCTTTGATAATTTTCTTTCCAATGATGATAAATGATGTTAATGCAGGCTCTGAAGACACTAAAGTTGCATGTACAAATTACTGCATGCAAGTCTTGCAACTGTTGGAAATCAAATTTTATCAATCAATTGTTATGGTCATGCGCAAACTAAGTAAGTTTGGTCAACATTGAATCAAAAATCGTGTGTGCAAGCCAATCATTGATAACTTGTTGATGTTTTTTTCAAAAAACACAAGGGGCAATAACTCTGGTGTTTCTAGACTAATCATGCTTATATTCTACTTCACCTGCAGTCTTACTTTCATATACAAACTGTACACAATTGGTGAAGATTGGATGAAAAATCAAGTCTCTATACTGATTAATGTCCATTTTTGCATATTTTTTTCACAAACAAAGGGCAATAACTCTGGTGTTTCTGGTCCAATCTTGCTGATATTCGACTTCACCTTTAATCTTATGGTCATACACAGACTGTGCAAGATTGGTAAAGATTGAATGAAAAATGAAGTCTCTATCATGTATAATGTCCATTTTTGCATATTTTCTTCACAAAGGGCAATAACTCTGGTGTTTCTGGTCCGATCTTGCTTATATTCGGCTTCAACTGTAATCTCATTGTAATAGACAAACTGAGAAAGATTGGTGAAGATTGGATGAAAAATGTCTCTTTCTATCCCGAATAATGTCCATTTTTGTATATTTTTTAATAAACAAAGGGCAATAACTCTGGTGTTTGAAACACAATCTGGCCCATTTTTGACGTCTGCTGAGATCTGATGGTCAAACACAAACTGTGAAAGTTTGGTTAAGATTGGATGGAAAATAAAGTCTATACGTTGGAAAAGGGCACTTTTGCACTTTTTTGCATGAAAAAGGGGCAAAACTCTGGTGTTACTGGTGTGATCTTACCAAATAACAATCCCATCCAGGATTTTATGGTCTTACACGAACTGTGCAAATTAAGACAAGATTGAATAAAAAATGTAGTCTTTATCACGAAAACGGTCCAAACTGTTGACGGCACATTGACGACGGACGATAGACGGCAGACGCTGCCGAAGAGGTCCCCTATACCAATAGCTCACCAAGCAATACGTGCTCAGGTGAGCTAATAAAATACAAAGAGAAATCGTTGTTTGTTTACCGCATGTTCAAGTATAAAACAAATGTTTATTTTAACACAAGTTACAATTCTAACAGCACATTCATACCTTAAATCAGTATCAGTGATGATCAAAACTCTTACAAGCACTATAAGTATACACACCTCTACAACGAAGCCTTTCTTGCTGCGTCGTACGTGATGAAACCGCTTGATGAAGATGGCTATGAACTGCCGCAGCGTGAGTCGCCATCCTGTCACGCGCTGGTGCTCACCGTGACTGAACCCGTGTTCACTGTAATCACTCACTGGCTGGGAAACTACTGACTCTGCAAAATACATGTAGGTGAATAGTTAAAGTGGTGTATCCACAGTAGGTCGACAAAGATATTTGCAAAAATACAGTTCATTTACAGAGAAATAATATTAAAGCATTGTTCAACTCAATGATTTTGTTTCTATAAACATTTGGCAAACATATATTATTTTATTACATAAACAGTTGTCATTGGTGACAATTTGTAGTAGTAGTAAAATCATTATTTATGAAATATACATGAGCTTCCATTATCCGCATGCGCGCCATTGATAATTTGCATAGCATGGGAAAGTTTCCATTGATGAGCGCAAATTTGTAGGCATGAGTTTGAATCCTACTGGAACCATGTCTCCCAAAATTATTTTTGTCTTTGCATAAACTTTTGTCTTAACGATTCCATCAATATATGTTCTTTATTTGAAAAACACAAGGGAGAAAAATAGGGAATTGTCTTGTTTTAATATGTCTATATGCATGCAAAACACCTTTGATATGGCCCTTTAAGAGTCTTTCAAAACAAAACTTAATCTCATATAACTTTATCTCATCATCAAGTCTTGATGAAAATAAACCCCTTATGAATAAACATAGCTTTAGACTAAGGATGACATAGAGGATATTTGTTTAATTCAGTGTAAGATCGTATTTTATTTCATGAGTGGTCATAGAAACAATATTTTCATGAGAGGCGCGCAGCAAAGAGTGAAAATATCTAGTTTCTATGACCACGAATGAAATAAAAAATGATTTTACACTGTATTAAACAAATTTTCTTGTTATTTCATGCTTTTGAACGATAAATAAAAATATGCGCGAGATATGCTGAAGTGTCACAAGTTTTGTGTATTATGACGTCATAAATATGACGTCATTATAATTACAAAATTGTCGAACACTGTTGTAGTGGGAAAATAGTGCCAATCTTACTGCGTCATTGTCACTAAATTATATTTGTATTAAATTTTAGTATGTGTTTTCTGTTTTTTAAAAAGGCCGATGTTTACACTGACAATGAAGGTATTCACATACTTTCAAAAAATAAGCATAAAAACAAAGTTAAAAGTAGTTCCATATAATCAAGAGTGAAATGATCAAACGTTATCATTTAACTCGACCTAGAGTGAAATGATCGGGTTATCATTCACTGGTATTCTCCACTCATTTTCACCGCATAGCATGAAATAAAAAAACTGTTTGAATATTTCGGGAAGAGTGTTATATGAAGATACAAAAAGTCATACACAGTAGTTACATGCTGTTGACTAGATCACTAAGCTTAAAGTATTTTATACTAATATTTAAATATATTAATACTTAATTCATCTATGGGAATGTTTGAATATTCGATTGAATGAAAAAGTGAATATTCGAAAATCAAATTTGGTATCTATAAAACACGATACAGAACAGAAACAAGATTCTGTGTTTGATGAACACACATGCCCACGGTTGGTGCTGGATAGCCCATTTCTTAGTCCAAATTAGGTCAAGATCAAGGTCAAAGTGAGGTTTGGTAATATGGGTGGATTGGGGATAGTCATAAGCAACAACTGTGTAAGTATCCAAGTGTTCTAGAAAGCGGTGTTGGTGCTAGATGAAACGGTAAAATCTAGTTAACCAAGAAACAGCCCATTTGAATTATTCTAAGTGCAAATTAGGTCAAGGTCAAAGTGAGGTTGGGTGATATGGGTGGACAGGACAATCACTATGTGCCTCCCGCATCAAGATGCAAGGGGGGCATACAAATAATACAACTGCATGCCATCCATATAATATACAGTTCAAAGTAAAGTTCAGCTGTACAAGGATCAAAATTGTATAATTCATTCTAACTTCATTCTCAACACTAATATTCAATGGCAACACATGTATATATATATATAATATTTAAAAAGGTGCAGATTTAACAAAAATGCTTGACAAATTCACATGAAAGGTGTCAATTGAACTAAAAGTGAGCAAAATAACAAAAATATTTTGTAACAACATTATTGCACAGTTGTCCTACTGGAATAGTCTCTTATGCATGTTAGCTTTAACATTTGGGGAGTGTCGTGGGAAAACCGGGCTTAATGTATGTGCGTAAAGTGCCGTCCCCGATTAGCCTGTGCAGTCCGCACAGGCTAATCTGGGATGACACTTTCCGCTTTTACGGTATTTTCTTTTTCAAGGAAGTATCTTCTAAACATACATACAATCTAGGCGGAAACCTTTTTTCCCAGGACACGCCGCATTTATTCATGAATATTGCTGATTTAAAATGCATACCAAACACAAATTCATTGTAAAGCTAAATCATGCCTGCATGCTTATACATGCTACCATACGAGAACAAAGACATCGTTCAAAGGAGACAATAATACCTCCGCCTATCAAACGTGTTTGTACTTTATAAAGATATATAAATATCTTTACAACTATCAATATCCAATGCATGAAATATATATATTGATCTATATTTTGTGGACAACTATTTAACATTATATATAGCAATGTTCAAAATTCACATCAATAGCAACACAAAAGTAGATTGAAATCAACACCAACTCAAAAGTACCAACTACAAAACTATAACACTATATTATGTGAAATTTGAGTAAGACATCAAACTTGATACATCATAATCATCATCATCATCAATGGTTATTTTTGATGAACATGCAGGTGTAGGAGCATTACACCACATTAGTGGGCCCCCTTCCAGACAGCTGGCTAGCTTCACGCATGGCAGATCTCACACCCGATCTCCAGGGGTCTCTGTCATGAGGGTCGATGGCTGAGAGCCTCGAATTAACAAATCTTATCATGTTTTCATATTATATACCCTTGTTTAAATTGAGACTGTTTGTAAACTGTGGTCATGTATGCTCTGTTGTAGCAGCAAAAGTCTGGCCATATCTCCACAATTTCCACTGTAAGGCATTAAACGAGGCGTGTCGTGGGAAAAATGGGTTTAATGCACATGTGTAGTGTCATCCCGGATTAACCTATGCAGTCTGCACAGGCTGATCCAGGACAACACTTTCCGCTTTTATTATATTTTCTGTTTCAAGGAAGTCTCTTCTAAACATAAATCTACTGAAGGCAGAAAACATCATCCCGGATTAACATGTGCGAACGGCTAAACCCGGGTTGCCCATGACACGCCTCAAATTAATTTAGCAAAGAGAAGGACTTAAGGAGAAGGAAATACTACTCCATACCTGTGTCTTGGTCTGCCACGAGGTCGGTGGTGCTGTCCACACGGTTGGTCTGGCTACGTCCCAGCAGTGACAGCTTCTTCTTGCGCTTGAAACTCAGTCGGGTCACGTTCCTAGCAAGTCTGCCACCTGTCAAAGATGTATAGCACCGAATTGTAAATTTAATTTCCACCATGAATCAAACATGTGATAAAATTGAGACTGCAGCTTTTCATATACTTGATTGTGCTATTTATATATAAAAAACAACAATCGGGTCACGTTCATTGCAAGTGTTCCACAGATGCAAATGACTGTATGATAATGGTCTTCTGATTCCATTTCAATTTTCAAAATATTGATGTGACACTGCAGCTATTAAAATACTTTCTTTTGAGCAATCTAATTCACAAATTAAATGGTAAAAATGCAAGTCAAAATATTCATTAACTTCTCACCGTCTGCCATTTCTTCCAATTTGTTGCGAGTGATTTCATCAGAATCATCATAATTCTCTTCTGCCACTTTCAAGAATACCTGAAAAAATAATTAGCTTGAATCAAACAAATTAAAAATAACATTTATACCTCCAGCAAACAATATTGCAAAGAAAAATGTAAGTAAAAAAAAATTAAAAATTATATGCTTAAATAGATACAGCAACAAAAGGCATCAATGAGTAACAAATGAACGAAGGATAGTTTGTGTTTAAAATCCACTAACTAATAACAAATGAACGAAGGATAGTTTGTGTTTAAAATTCACTAATAAAATGTTTAAATAAACTAAGCACTTTTAATAGTATTTATTGCTGTTATTATCCCTGTCCATTAGTGTTTAGGCATAGTTCAGGTCTTACCATGATAACATACATATAGCCCAATGCTTTATCACATCACCATGCGTTCATTGATGAACATTATTTTGAATGATTTAAGATGAGGTGCGTCAAGGGAAAACCTGACTAATCCGGGACGACACTTTACGCACATGCATTAAGTCCGGTTTTCCCACGACGCGCCTCATATGTTATTTTTACAAAAAGGACAGAAAATGATCGGATAAATACTAGGTAATTCATTCATCACTAGCCTAGTATTCTCCATTTTCACAAAAACATAAAACTTCATCCATACCTCTTCCAAACTGGTATCAGAAATTCCGAAGCTAGATACGCCCAGGTTGTCATGTGACCTCTCCAATTCCAAGAAGAGACGTTCAAAGTCGCCCCGTCGCGCTGCCTCGTCTGGCAGCTGGTAACTCAGCTCGGTCACATTATCCTCCACAAGCTTTGCTTCGGGAACGTATTTCTTTACAAACGAGGTCACTTTCTTCACAGAGAAGCCTGAAAAAATACCAATAAAGTACAGAATATATCCCATATCGCTAAATGACTCCACCAACTTTGCTTTGGGAACATACTTCTTTACAATGAGGTCTTCACAGAGAATCCTGAAAAATAAGAATTTAGTACAGAATATCACCGGATAATCCCGTGTATAATTAAATGACTCCACAAGCTTCCCTTCTGAGATGTATTTCTTTACAAATGAGGTCACTTTCTGTACAGAGTAGCCTGAGCATTTACCAATGAAGTACAGAATATATATCCCGTACATAATGACACTCATTTTTGCAATGTACAATGTTACAAATTATATTTTATACATCATCAATTACAAACTGTGTCAGCACATACAGTATTTAATAATGATCAAATAATATTCTACGCAAATGAATGCTTGAGGTAGCAGTGGTGTAATGGATATGGTGTCCGCCTTGTGATCGGAGATCGTGAGTTTGATCCTATTCTGGAAGCGTTTGAAGGGTCTTTCTTAAGGCATCAAGTACTGGTTCTACCCAGGAAAAGGATTCGAAAATGTCTCAGTAAACCTATGACTTGCGACACAATCAAGCTAAAATAAATAAGTTTAAACTAAACAAAACAAGAATTGTCACATGAGTGACCGATATACCCCCATAATATGGCCTTGTCAGAAAACTATGGCATCCATTTGAAAGAAATGGACACAATGAGAATGCTTTAATTTGTGAATGTTTAAGAGTGTATTTGGAAAAATTTAATTTCAATAGGAGCCATAACTCTGTCAACATTTAGTGGTTTGTAACCAAAGTCGAACCTGACCTGCATTTTATGGTGTTACACCTACCTGGTATGTGCCAAAAATAATTTAAATATGACGAGCCTTTCATTAGTTATTGTCCTGAAAGGGAATTTTAGTCAAAAAAGAAGCCATAACTCAGTCAAAATTTAGTGGTTTGTAACCAAAGTAGAACTCGACCTGTATTTTATGCTGCTACATATGTGTACCAAAAATTATTTGAATATGTCAAGCCATTCTTGTGTCATCGTCCAGAAACCATGCTTTTAGGGAATTTAAGTCCAAAATGGGCCATAACTCTGTCAAAATTTAGTGGTTTGTAACCAAAGTCGAATTTGATTTGTATTTTATGATGCTACAAATGTGTACCAAGAATTATTTGAATATGTCAAGCCATTCTTGAGTTATCATCCGGAAACCAGAAAACCAACAGACCGACAAGCTCACTCCTATATACCCCCTCCAAACTTCGTAGGGGTATAACCAAACAACAAATTAAACAAACCAAACAGTGTGTTTTGTACAAATGTATAAACATGCAAGATGTACACAGACACGGATGCCCCTACCACACGTTTGGACATGACAAAAGGCATGTCGTAAACACAAGAGCTGTCGGACGATCCCAAGAGAGGTCTCGATATAAGGAATCTATGTATAAAGTTTCATTAAAATATCTCTCAATGTGTTCTCAAGTTATTGAGCAGAAACCGTTTTCCTATTTTAGTTACAGTGATCTTGACCTTGACCCTATACGCAATCGCAAGTGAGGTCTCGATATAAGGTATGTATGTATTAAGTTTCATTAAAATGTCTCAATGCATTCTCAAGTTATTAAGAGGAAATGTTTGTCTATCTTTAGTAACAGTGACCTTGACCTTGACCCCACCCACCGCATATGAAATCCCAACCGAGGTCTCGATATCAGGTATGTATGTATAAAGCTTCATAAACATATCTCAATTCGTTCTCAAGTTATTGAGCGGAAACCATTTTTCTATTTTAAGTAAAAGTGACCTTGACCCCACCCTCCCATAGGCAATCCCAAGCGAAGTCTTGATATAAGGTATATATGTATAAGTTTCATTAAAATATCACAATGCGTGTTCAAGTTATTGAGCGGAAACCATTTTTCTATTTTTAGTAACAGTGACCTTGACCTTCACCCCCCCAACCACATATGCAATCCCAAGTGAGATATTGATATAAGGTACCTTTGTATTACGAATTATTAATATAACTCTCTCAACATTTAGTGGTAAGTAACAAATTTCGAACTTGACCTGTATTTTATGATGTTACACGTGTACCAAAATTTATTTAAATATGTAAAGCCTTGAAAAACCCTAGTTATTTTGTTTGTTCATCATAACAGTAGAAGTATGTTTTGTTGATGGTTGTTTAAGAGAAGAGTGGAATAGGAGCTTAAAATGGTCAGATCTGACTTTTTTAGGAAATGGTCTGTCATCCATGAACTGTCAACTGGGGGGTACACTATGGGCTACTCACCTAGATATGCGGCCTCTATGCCTGGAGGGGTGGGGGGATCGCTCTCTGATTTCCCCTCTGTGAACCCCTCATCCACCTCACTGGTAACCGAGGGCTGTTATAAAAGTAATGTCAACATTAAAATTACACATCAATTAACATCGTAATTTACCTTACGACGAGATTTGATTGATAATGTGTTTAGCCATTCAGAAAGCCAGGAGTTATTGTTTGACGGACGTGGTTTGTAAAAACATTCGTTCACTCTCAAAAGTGTTTGACAGACTTTATCCTAGGTAGGCGTGGTTATTAATCCCATAGTGTATCTTCAACTGGTAGGGGGAGAAGGGCGATTTCCCCTCTTTAAACCTCATTGATCACTGAGAGCTGATTAAAAGCAGTTGAATTTAGAGCAATAACAATACACAATCAAGTTCACTCCTAAAAACACTGTTGGAGAAAACATCATATAACATTCACATATTATTTTTAAATCGGAGGCACTACATATTAGTATTAACTACAGCTATCACTAAAGGTGATTAATACCTCCACATACCGCTTTGACGCAGATGAAAAGGTTTACAGTAGGGCGCTTGTTTTGACTGAAGAAATGACCTGCATAGGAGGAACAAGCACTATCTTTACAAGAAGGCGCTTTACAGGACATTTGACCTCAAAGTATGACCTTGACCTTTAAAGTAGCGATCTCGTTTATGTGTGTAACACACCGTCTCATTTTAAGGTTAAGATTTGTGCCAAGTTATTTCAAAACCCTTCAACGCATGGGGGAGTTATGCATGAGGGAGTTATGCATGGGGGAGTTATAGCTCGGATAAGTGCTATTTTGACAACAAAGCATTTTGTTTTGACCTTTGACCTCAAAGTATTACCTTGAACTTAATGGTAGCCATCCAGTTCTCCACACCGTCTCATCTAGGTTAACATTTCTACCAAATTCTTCAAAATCCTGCCATGCATTGGGAAGTTAGAGCCCAGACGAACAATATTTTTACAATAAAGTGCTCTATTTTGACCAATGACCTCAAAAGTATAACCTTCTTAAAGGTAGCCATCAGGTACTTGCGCGCGACACACCGTCTCATTTAGGTTAAGATATGTGCAGAGAAATTTCAAAATCCTTCAATGCATCGGGAAGTTCGGACAAGTTTCAGGACAGACAGCCCGAAGGGAAGACCGATAGACAGACCAAGGACAGACAGACTGATAGGACAAAGTGATTTCTCTATAATACCTACTAGTGGTAAAAAACATTTATATACATGACAGGAACTTTCTTTGTTTAATATTGGTGCTGTTCAATTATAGACGTGTTGTTGTTGTTTTTTTTCCTATAGATAACAAAAAATATTTTCGACTTTTAATGGTACAAAATAATTAAAATAAATTAATACTGAATGAATAAATCTGCGAAACAAATTGTTAATGACAATGTGAATTCTGTTCCTAAGGCTATTTTTTTTTATTTCTTGGTTCTCGGATCTCGATTTTTTCCAAAAAGCAAAAAAACAACTAAAAATGTGTAGAACCGATATTGTTAAAATGACCTTGTGAAAGGGTTTCAACCTGTTACATGGAATGAATTTTTTTTTTATGTAGCATGCATTGTGACTGTATATCGCTGTATGATTCATATGATCTGCTCTCTGTTATTTTATACATCATGCAACACTTAAAGTCAGAAGAAAATACTTAGTAAAACAAATTAAGATCTTAGAATAATTGTATTAAATACACATACATAATTTACATCAATATTATAATTTAACAAATTTCATTGGTGTATATTGATTTGTTAATAAGATAAATTTAGTTAGTTTTCACTTCATTAAACATGTTGTTATACATATAATATAGCACTTGTCAAGCAATATCTGACGTAGGCCTACTGTGTTTAAGTGGGAGCATATTTTAACAGTAGTTTTTATATGATAAACACTGCCGTTTAATGTTACTGTTATTAGTATTAATGTCATGGTTATCATGCAGTGATTAAGTTAATGTTGTGTTATATGATTTTTGTAAGTAATAATTTATAAGATTTTAATATCACTGCCCATTTCCATTTGTGAAATGCTTGTCATTAGTTTACTCAAGTCTGTGTCATTTTTTTATTTTCATTTTTCCCTCCTCCAACCGGATACTATTCCAAATTTGTTGAGAACCAAGTAATAAAAAACTCTGGCCTAAACACCTGTAGTTTCATAACATACATACATACAATGTGGAGGCACTTGAATATTTACCAATAAGCAGGTGCGTGCATCCGCGCTTCCAGTTATTTACAATTGTGTGTGTGATTGCTGGATGTGTGTGATTGCTGGGTGTGTGTGATTTCAATGCATTTTTTTTTGTATTTTGATCCGTAAAATGTCCATAGAAACGATTTCTTCAAAGTTTTAATTTTATTAACATATTTCTGGGATGGTATTCACAAAGCTCCTAAGGGAAATCTTAACTAAAGTTGTACTTCAGTGAAAATTTTAGATCAAATTTTCTATGTGAAATCCAATTATTTACGTACAAAGAAGGCTGCAATACGACACATATAAGCAATATTTACAAGTTTACAACATTTTAATGTTGAAAGACCTGTACACGAAACTGCCACAGACTTAAGGAATTTTATGAATTTAAGGAATTTACTTAAGTTATCCCTAAGGAGCTTCGAGAATACGGGCTCAGGTCTGGTATATTTCTGGACTGCTCCTTTAACTATGAAATTAGCTTGCAAGACCAGGGCCTGTACTCATCAACCTATTCTTAGACTTATAGACTTGCGGTATAACTGAAGACCAATCTCATTGAAATATCTTAAGACTGACGCTACTTTATTATCCGCTGACTGGATCTGATGACTTAGCATTAGGGGTCACGTTCAGATGACCTTTTGAGGAGCCAATCGAACATTTGCCTTCGAAATGTTGTGGTATAACTTAATATCAATCTCATTAAAATCATCTCCAGTCTGACGCTACTATATTATTCGCCGACTGGATCTGATGACTTTGCATTAGGGGTCACGTTCACATGATCTTTTGAGGGGCCAATCAAACTGTTGCTTTCAAAATGTTGTGGTATAGCTTCATATATAAACCACACATACTATGCACAAAATTACCGTGAACTTTGGATGTTTACTCGCTTAAGGTACCACTATATCCATTGTTATCCACTTGAAAATTAACTGTAAATGATTTATTCCCGAGGATCAGCTGAAAATGCATCACTTTTCAAAAACCGTGGCCAAACATTGTTGTGCAAAAGGCAATTTCATTGGGCGCAGCAGGGCTGATATTTTTATTGTTCAGAAGATCATTTTAACGTGACCTGTCATACGATGTCTTCAGATCCTAACAATGTTAGGATTTGATTTCAATGAGATTGACTTAAGACTAAATGAACAATGAAACTGTTTTCTTCTAAGAGCGCTGTAAATTGAGAATACTTTGCATCCTACTCTGATTACAGCAGTCTTAATTTAAAACGAAGTGTTAATGAGATTAGCAAATGCAGAAGTATATTTTCTTGAGTCTTAGTCTGTTCTTTAGTCTTAAGTCTACGACTGGGTTAATGAATGTGGTTCCTGCAGTGGTAATTTTGAGATTCTCAGAAATATTAACTCATAGCGAGTTTGCAGCATGTTATGGAGCTCAAGTAATAATATTAGAATTTGGGCTTACATGGTTAAACTGTCTTGTACAACCATCCATAATAGGTTTAACTACTCGAACTTTGGATTTCATATAAAATGATACCTCACCTAATCACATTAGCTTTTATTTGTGTATTTCAAAAACATGGAAAAGACGTTATTTAAATACTTCTTTCTGTTTTTGTTTTCTGTTTTCCCGACATACTAGGGATGTCAACGAATAGTCAAATATTCCAATATATAACCGAATATTCAAATATTACACGAATATTGGAATAGACAAAAAGTAACAATTACATTGTTTTTTTTAAATAAGAAACCATTTCAATTTCATTCTCTGAAAACACAATCTGCTGTAATGACAATGTGCCATTTTGACACGTCAGTTAACACCTTGGAGACCTGGGTGCACAACTCGTGAAAACAGATTATGACTGATCATCAGGGTCCCACACATTGGGGACACCATGTGAATATCTGTAGAACAAAATTAATAATGTATTCATAAGCAATCACCAAAATGTAGAAAAGGTTTACAGTTTGTTGAGTTGGCAAGATGATGATGATGATGATGGTGATAATGATGATGATTGATGATGATGGTGGTGATGATAATGGATGATAATGTGATGATGAGGAGGAGGTGGAGAAGGAGGAGGAGGAGAACGAGGAGGTAAAAATGAAATTAACATATAATAGGACCAAATATACGAATAATATTCAAATAATGAATTAGAATATTCAAATGGTGTTTTAGTATTCGTTGCCATCCCTATTATATACACCTTTACAAATGTAACAAAGCACATGGCAGCATGCAATATACAAGCCGTCTTGCCGAAGAAAGTGATGAACATTGCTACACGATTAAAACTGTGACAGCTATCTTAACAAGATTTATGGCTTACTTGACTGTTATTTTCCTGAAGCTAAAGATTGACATATATAAACATTAGAGACTGAAATGCACTCTGGACTGAAATTAATCAATGTTATCTGAAATATTTTTGTATAACACAATTCTATATTGTTTGCAGAATAAACAACACATGATTTTTAATAATGCAAAGACAAAGACAAACCACTGAATCAGCCACTGTAATTGTTTTACTCTTTTAAGTTAGAAAATTGTTAAATTCAGCACAAACAACAGGTGAGCTTTTCAGTACTGGTATTCTATTTAATAAACTTAAATATGCTAACATATCCAAATAACACACAAAATGTTTTCTACTGAGGTTGATACAAGCTATACTAACACCTAATTATTACTTAAATGGACTAATTCACACGAGCCAATCGGCAAATTTCATGTGTGTTAAGTTCTCAGTTCTGCAGCAATAAGAAAAAGTAGTTTGCTATTGACAGGTTGTCCCATTTTAAGTCATGGCAATAAGCAATATTTTACCTTTTTTTCTAATTTTTATGGTGATTTAACATTTACTCAATAAGTTTTGATGCTTCATTTTTTTTCAAGTGTTAGATATTACAAAATCTACAAAGAGTTCCCATTAAGCATACACAGACACTTACCAAAATCTTCGTTATGGACCTCACGCTACTTGCAGATGTCGGGCGTGGCTCAATGTTCGTCATCAGCTGCTCCTTCAAGATGGCCTCCTCGTCTATGTCCCTGTCGCTACGCACCAGGGTCAGGTAGTAACCGTTGCCATAGCGATTCTTCAGGAAGAGGCTCGAGCCCATGCAGCAGAGCTGACCTTGGGAGATGATCGCAATTCTGTCGCCAAGGACGTCTGCTTCGTCCATGTGGTGGGTGGAGAGGATTATGGTGCGTCCTTAAAAAGTTAAATATAACAAACATTATACGACCATGTTTGTTACAAACATAAATACATACATGTAAAATGATGTTAACACTTTTTAAATTTAGTCATAGTTTTTAAGACAAACAAACAAATAAGAGCATTTCATATGTGCCTTACACAATGAGACCTAGTTGAGAAAACAAGCACCCAAAACCCATATACTAATTCCTCTTTTGTATTTTTTCTTAATTTCCTGAAGTTCTTTAAATCTTAATTTGTAACAGAGCACACTAGGGAAGAAACATCAACAATATTAACGTTAATATATTATTAAATAAAAACTTTTTTTGGTTAAATTAATCGAAGTGTTAAAATTATACATACTTCTAATAGCTGCAATAAACAGGATAGCCAGAATAAAAGTATTTTCACCTATATAAATGTATAAGTCTGAAATGACTAATGAAAATTTGGACATGGGACATGCAATTTAATGATACAGAATTACAATTTTTAAACAAGAGGGCAATGATGGCCCAAAGCGCTCACCTGAGAACTGGTACAGATGAAGACCATACTGTTGTGACAGGTTTCAAAATTAAGGTATATGAGCAATACGCAAAGGGGGATAGGATCAATTTGATTTAAAACATTGGTTAGTGCAATGGGCTAACTGAAGTACGAGTTGGGTAGTGGATGTGCGGTGTTTGCCCTAATGGTTCTCAAATCATTTTTCTCGATATTCTTACCTGACCCTTTTTCATTAAGTCAGTGACAACTCTGGAAAATGCAGAAACAGTAGATTTTGATGTCTTTTTCGCAGACAGTTTTAGAGAACTAGTTGCAATGCGATGATTGCGATGGCTGTGCTATAAGGTCAAGTTTTGTTTTTTCTTTGATACTTTTCTGTAAAATGATGATATTACGGCAGGCTCTGAAGACATCAATCTTGCATGTACAAATAACTGCATGCAAGGTTTGCAACTGTTTGAAATCAAATTTTATCAATCAATTTTTATGGTCATATGCAAACTGTTTAAGTTTGGTCAACATTGAATAAAAAATCGTGTGTGCAAGCCAATCATTTATAACTTGTTGATGTTTTTTTCCAAATACAAGGGGCAATAACTCAGGTGTTTCTGGCCTGATCATGCTTATATTCAACTTCAACTGTAGTCTTCTGATCATAGACAAACTATGCACGATTGGTGAAGATTGGATGAAAAATGAAGTCTCTATCCTGAATAATGTCCATTTTTGTATATTTTTTCACAAACAAAGGGCAAATTAATCTGGTGTTTCTGGCCCAATATTGCTCTTATTCGACTTCACTTTTAATCTTATGGTCATAGACAAACTGTGCAAGACTGGTGAAGATTGGATGAAAAATGAAGTCTCTATCCTGAATAATGTCCATTTTTGTATATTTTTTCACAAACAAAGGGCAAATTAATCTGGTGTTTCTGGCCCAATATTGCTCTTATTCGACTTCACTTTTAATCTTATGGTCATAGACAAACTGTGCAAGACTGGTGAAGATTGGATGAAAAATGAAGTCTCTATCCTGAATAATGTCCATTGTTGCATTGACGCAGGAGAGGTCCCCTATACCAATAGCTTACCGAGCACTTCCTGCTCAGGTGAGCTAATTAAACCAGTACTACACCTTTTTTTAGCTTGAGAAGCAGCTGCCATATTGCCCTTCTTGCATACGGGTCCACCCCCGCTGTAGGCTCGTCCAGAATAACCGTCTTTGAGTTGCCGACAAACGCTATGGCAACCGATAGTTTCCTTTTCATACCACCTGTCAAAGAAAGAAATAAGGTGAACCAATTATATAAAACAATATATACATGTATATTAAGTCATTTTGAAATAACGTAGTATTTAAAGGTTTGAACAGATTTTCTATAATCAAATAATTATATTCAAGGAATTTTTATTTTAAGGTAGAACATGCAATCAGCCCTTGTTGATAATCATAGAGGAGAAATTATGGTAAAAATGTATAATGGTAAATACATCCTTTTTGTTTCTACACATCCCAAGATTTTGATTATGAAATATTTTTGTTTTTACCCTTTTTTTTCGCTGAGAATTTAGGGTGGGGAGCTCCATAGTCATGATAAAAACAAACAAGATGAAGACAAACTGATTTGTTAACATTTGTAAAGTCAAGCACAGTTAACACTTCACACGAGACAGTTTATAAGAGCTATTTACTTTTTTCAAGAAAGAAAAAAACAACATAAAAAACAACATCAATTAAAAAAAACCCAGATAATTCAATTTCATTTTTTCCCCCACATTTTGTTATGACGAGTTGAAACAAAAATTGAGCCAACCCAACAACTGTGTGAGCACTTTACCGGAGAGGTTGCTGGACATCTCCTGTCGTTTGTGGGGCAGCCCAACGTCCTTGATCATCTGCTCCATTTCTTGTTTTACCTCCTTAGGCGACGCCCCTTTTAGACGGGCATAAAACCACAGGTGTTCCTCTACTGTCAGCCTGTTGTAATAGAACATGCATACTGAAATATTATCAGTGTCATTTGTAAAACTCTTCTGCGTATTTCTGACATTTGTGGCAGAGCATGATTGCTTACGGCACTAATGTGAAATTATTGCCGAAGGAAAAACAAATATTTCAAGAAAAATACATGGTGAAAATATGTTTAATAAATGTCAAGCTAATTATACTGTAATGTCTTGCTCAGTGTATTAGAGCAGAATTAGTCACATTTCCTAAGACAACCCCCAATTAAAAATGTTTGCTATTCCTTTACTAATGAATAAAGAATCATCACAATGACTTAAAGTGACATTACTTTTAACAGTTATTTATATTCTATATACAATAAATGTGAACTGTTTTTATTCCATCAAAGTCTACATGTATGTCGTAATTTACATTTGCATACAAACATTTAAATCCATTTGCTAATACAGCACTCGAATTTAAATATTTCTGCATCTAGTAAACACTTGCAAGTGGCTTAAATTTTTCACTTGCAAACATTATTTTCTTGTCACAATTCAATTAAGTATTAGTATGAATAACAACCCATAAACGTTCTATCTGTATTATGTGAAGTTAGAATAAGACATTAAACATAGAACGAACATGATTTTTGTTATTTTTTTCACATAAAACTGAGCATTTCGTGTTGTTTATGTATGTTTGTTTTAAATTCTGTCAAATATTTTGGTATAATTAGCATTTTTCCATGACATTTTCATTAAAACTGATTGTGTCTTTGATCATTTTTACTGCATTTATAGACTGTGTTCATGCACGCATGGACACAATTCAATTTTGTGTGTGAAAATTTTGTAAATGCACACAAGTATACAGCTTTGTGGTAAAATCAATTTTACTGATGCAGTTATATATGCAGGTGTCTATTGCACTAATTACTCTGCAAAATTCTTAAATTACAAATGGTAAACTGAATATAAAACATTGCTGCCATAAAACAGTGTATTCTATGGTTGACATCTTATTCCAACTTCAGATAACAGTGTGTTTACTGTACTTTTTCAAAAATCAGTCAGTACAATAATTTCTGTAGAAATAAAATCTGTTTTTCATTAATGTGCGAAAAAAAACAACGAACAAATAATTTCGGACCAATAAAGACCCGTGGCATACACATATTTTTCACTTTTTTTTTTTTTTAAAGCAACCGAAAAAATTAACTTGCAAAACTAATTTTTCACTTGCATTTTGCAAGTGCTAAATTCGAGCCCTACTAATAATTATACATATATTTCATAACTGCATTATGATTGTGACAGGGAGTGTCCCAATTTTAATCCATACACAAATTACTTGATGCTTGCATGTTGTGATGCACTGTGCAATGTAGTTATACATTTAATGTTGAAATAAATCCATCTAGCAGACAATCCTTAACTCACCAGTCAAAGAGGACATTATGCTGCGGACATGTTCCGAGGTTATGTCGAATTTGGTCCATGTCGTAACGAATGTCCTTGCCGTGGATGTACGCCGTGCCATCAGTTGGCGGGAATAATCCCGTCAAAATGGACCTGGAAATTCAATAGAAATTTAACACATTCCTATTATATATATACCTGTAATAAGTACATTTTTATTTTTCAAATCATTAAAAAATACTGTTTCTGAGTCAATAAATAACATTCCAAAACCACTTTAGATCATTTAAAATAGGTTCCTGACAAAACCAAAGAATGTTTACATGGAAGTGATTTTGCCCATGCCATTGAATAGTACAGTGTGGTATTTACATGGTAGTGGTTTTTCCCGCGCCATTGTGCCCCAGGAAGGAGGTGATCTGGTCCTGGTAGAAGTTGAGATTCAGCCCATCTACAGCTGGTTTCTTGCTCGACGAGTACTTCTTCTTCAGGTTCCGTATTGCAACTCCGATCTTTTTGTCTTTTGGCTCGGCTTCCATAGTGTCTGTGTCTAGAAAATATGGTTTAACCCACTGATGTGAATTCAGTAACATTTAAGAGGAGGCTACACTACACCAACAACCACCCCAACCTCCTGCCACAAATGATCTGACAGAACTCATAATTTCCTATCAGATCCAGCCAATTTAAGTGCTTCTTGAATTGGTATATAAAATTTTATCTAAAAAGAGCTGTCTCAGGTCAGCGTGCTAGACTATTCATACCGCTTTGTCAGAGTCATGGGTCTTGGCCTGTGACCTTACATAATGACCCTGACGATATGTATGGAGTTTCAATTGAATATCTGTTACAGGAGTAGTTACAGAGCTATGTACTTCTTGCACGCAAACCTTAATCTGAATTTTCTAAGTACAAAAAGGGGGATCACTCTGCTAAATTGCAGGTCAGAGTTATAGGCCTTGGACAGTGACTGTACCCCAAAGACATGCGTCAAGTTTCAATTGAATATCTGTAGTTGTTACAGAGATATGAACTTGTTGCATGCAAACCTTAACCAGAGCATTAGGCCAAGGAATGGGTGAGTAGAATAGCTCGGACTATTCAGTGAATAGTCGAGCTAAAAAGGAGGAAAAAAAAAGAGAGTATCACATTTCTGTTTACCTCAAGCATTCATCAAGGAATACTGAGTTGAAATTTCAATTTACTTGTTTTTGCATTTTAAACCTTAAGGCGCTCAACGTTAACTTTTGAAACTACTTGTCCGGTCGGACTAGTAGCCCAAAATTTCACGTGTCCTGACCAAAAAGTTACTTGCCCTGACCTTCAAATACCACTTAGGCACAAACTCGTGTTTTTTCGTTTTTTCATAATTACATTTTGTTTCTTTTCGACCTTTAGGGGATTTTTTGATGTTTCTGCTGATTTTGACGAGGAAAAACCAAAGGAAAATAAAACTGAAATTTTAAGCAGACGACATGGTACTTGAATGTGTAACTAACATAAATAAACCGCCACTGAGAATGATGACGTAAAATAATATATAAGGGGAGTAACCGTGTCAGTGCGGTGAACTAAAAAATGTAAGATTTATTTCCCTTGTAAACAGTACGGTGTAGTATTACATGTAAGCATCGGACTACCACGCGCTTTATCGTTAGTATGTAAACAATAACTTGTCGAAGGAAATTCAGCAAAACTACTGGATTTTTAAACAAATTTTGTTACTACATAATAAGAGATAAAGAACACTTGTCCCGTGGGACTAGCAGATACTTTTTTTAACTTGTCCGGACCAACAATTAGGTTGTCCGGACAGTCGGACTACCGTTAATGTCGAGCCCTGCTTACAGACATATTTACATGTCCATCCCTGGGTAAAACCAGTACATGGTGTCGTTTTGAAGATCACCTTGCCACTGTGTGTAAACACCATACCTGGAGCCCGCCCTGAATGCCAAATGTATTTGAGGCATGTCGTGAGAAAACCGGGCTATATGCATGTGCGTAAAGTGTTGTCCCGGATCAGCTTGTTCAGTCCAACAGGCTGATCTGGGACGACACTTTCTGCTTTTATGGTATTTTCTGTTTCAAGGGAGTCTCTTCTAAACATAAATCCACTGTAGACGGAAAGTGTCATCCCAGATTAGCCTGTGCAGACTGCACAGGCTAATCTGGGACGACACTTTACGCACATGCATTAAGACCAGTTTTCCAATTATACGCATTATTTCATGTTATGTAGAAAATACTATTGAATGATAACGTGATCACTGCACTCCAATAACATATAGTTTAGTGTTTATGACGCAAAAAGTAAGGCACTATTTTCCCACTATAACAATTGGTGAAATCAACAAATATCCTATATATCACACTTATTACACAATTGTGACCTTCTTCTACCTCAAGAACTATACTTTTAATAAGGGACTCTACAAGTCTGTATAAAAATATAGTGATTATCATAAAATAAAACCATCCATATACTTTAGGTAAGCCAGTATATTTTTTAAATAAAATTATAATACATGTTGAGAAAAACTTATGGTTAGAAATGCATATCAAAAGAGAAATTTAAGACTAAAATAATTTTCTACTGCACAGTAAAAAATTATAGCACATGTATGTACAGCATCTCGACAAGTCAGACCAATTGTTCGTGCATTCGCATTCTTATTGTCCTAATTCAAAACCGAACATAGCCATTGGTGTAGGATAAAAGGGTCTTTATCGTCAGAAAATATTTTCGTTATTTTTCGTTGAAGTTTTTTATGTTACATAAAACTGTATTTGAGTAGAACAGAGACTTTCAAATAAAGGTATAAAAATCAGACAGTCCCAGTTTAAACCATGTGATAACAAGACTTATGTCAACAGGTGGTCCGTACCTCGTGGGTTTAGGTTGGTCATGCCCAGCTGATTGTCAGACCTGTCGTGGTTAGACCCTCCAGTCCCGCACCAGTACGACTTGGTGAACGGGAAGTAGAACGGCTTAGGAATTCCGTACTGACCTGGCAAACAGAATTCGTCACAAGGTAATTGTTGCATTCAATAATTAAATAATAGAATGTTAAAAATGCCATACTGACGTAGAAGATGAATAAGACACAAAGTAATTGCGACATTCAATATTTAAATAACTGAATGGCTTCAAAATCCTATATTGACCCATAATAATATAAACTGTGTATCATCAACTATTTAAATAAGTCAGTTAAAACAACATAAAATAAACTCATCAATACAACTCATTTTCTTGATGATGAAAACCTGAATTGTAATTTAATAGGTCTACCCAAGTACTTTCTTAACATACAATGTAACTTACAGATATTACTTTTTTAATCAAGGATTTTTTGTCATGAACCATACATGTTTTTTTGTTTTTGTTTTTCAACTAGAACTTATCAATTTCTATACCGTATTGATATTATGTAGAAAATGTATCAGACGTCCTGAAGAAAATCCACAGAACAATTCCCATGTGCTGATATTGATATGTCCGTCAGAACCCCTGACGGTAAATTTACATATTCTGCTACAGAATTTTCAATGATTTAATTATAGATAATGATAAAACACTAATCTTGGGAAAGATCTAGGATCAGAAAAGGTACCCGGTGCTGCTAAAAAGAAAAAAATTATATAAGTTCTTTGAAATTTTCTAACAAATTTTGTTCTGGTTTTTTCCCCTACTACACTGTAACTCCATTATATTGCGATTCCCGGGGTCCACGGATCGTGATCGCGATATATCCGGATCACGATATAACTTGCTAGGCCATTCAGTAGATATAGATGTATACATTAGCCTGTTTTTCCCCGATCTCAAACATAAATGTAATTAAGTAAATAACTCACCCTTTTCAATGTAGTTAACATCCATTATGTATTAAATCCACATGTAAAATATTCCATTTGTATATGAAAATATAATATTATTCCTTTAATTCTGTTGAATTAATTTCAAATCGCGTATAAAAAATATAAAGTCCGAAACGCCTATCTGAATTTCACTATTCATGTGAAGTAAACATAAATTCTATTAACAATTACAACACACATGTATTTCGTGTCAACTCTTTGTTCTGTTAGAAAAAGCGCGCGAAAAATTGCTGACACAAAGGACATTGTCATGGGTGGCACGCGCGCTGTTAGCTGATGACGTCAAACTGTTACACTTTGATGTTAAGCGAGTCGGCGTATTGTTTGTCGCACTACAAGAGTGTGAATAAAAGAGACGCCGTGAAGGCACAAAAATCCTGATCAGACTGGATTTATTTATGAGCATTTGGTAATAGGAAAATATTGAAGTACATGAAAAAAATTGGGATCCAAGGCCGATTCGCGATATACTGGACATCGCGATATAACGGATCGCGATACAGCGGATCTGCACTGTACTCTACACAAGAACAATTAACACAAACCTGGGAAGACGGCCTCAATGTACCAAGTCAGAAGCCCATAAAGGATCATGTCAATGATCATCATCGTGATGCAGTGGATCATGTTGAAGTCGTCATCGTTGACGGGACTGATTCCCATGTTGCTCCACTGAAGACCGATCGCCTGCTCCTCCCACAGTGCGATGAAGTTACAGCCATATCCAAATGCCACGTTGGATGACAGGCCCTGAATAAGTGATGAAGTTACAGCCATATCCAAATGCCACGTTGGATGACAGGCCCTGAATAAGTGATGCATGGATGATCATTTATCGATTAGCTGTAAGTAAACATTTTTCGATGGCGAGTATCGATGTGACATTTACAAAATCGATCATCGTATTAGACGTATGAAAATGGGTCTGGGTTGCCCAGTTACGTTTGTTGAAACTTTGTTCTGTCTTTCTTTCTTTTTTATCACTGAAGCAAATCAAACTTTTTCGGAAATAAAAGTTGTTATTGTTTACCTTTATTACTGATACATAAAAGAACCAAATACACACCAATATTTAAGTACCTATTATAGATTTAAAGAATAGATATGAGGCGTGTTGTTAAATAACCGGGCTTGATGCAAGTGCGTAAAGTGTTGTCCAAGATCAGCCTGTGCAGGCCGCACAGGCTAATCCGGGACTACACTTTCCACCTACAGTGGATTTATGTTTAGAAGAGACTTTCTTGAAACAGAAAATACCATAAAAGCGGAAAGTGTCGTCCTGGATTAGCCAGAGCGGACTGCACAGGCTGATCCAGGACGACACTTGACGCACATGCATAAAGCCCGGTTTTCCCACGCCACGCCACATATACGTATTGTACAAACTAACTCTTGAAACTGATTATAATCAGTTAAATCGCATCTGAAGTGGCGACTGATTCCAACCGATGATCGATTGCAATTTAAAACAGATGTCCCAACACTACCCTGAATGTTTTAATTGCTGATGAGGAGAAACTTAGAAAGCAGACATGTAATTTCAAAAGTATTTTTCAAGTATGAAAGTATGCTCCGCCCCCAAAGAGTTCAACAAGAATTCTGGAATATATACAGAATTCTGGGAACTTGCTAAAAAAAGACTAAGGATGACAACCACTCCTAGACAGAGTTATGTTTGTCAAGCTAAAGGGAAATAACTACTCGTATACAACAAGAAGGCCATAAGGCCTTAGGTTGCTCACCTGAGGGGCTAAGGAATTCTGAGCAAGTCACATGAAGATTTGGCTATAAATGTGGCCTCTAGATTGTTCGCAAGCTTGTTTTTTTCAATTTGGCCTGGTGACCTAGTATTTTACCACGTGACCTGGGTTCGACCTTGTCCGAGTTATCATTGCGACAAATGTTTTAAGAAAGTTTCATGATGATTGGGATACAAATGTGGCCTCTAGAGTGTTCACAAGCTTTTTCTATAGCCATAAACCGTAATTTCTCGCGTAGAAGCCACAATTTTTTCAGCCAAAATTCGTAGCATTTTTCGGTGCGTCTTATACGCGGAAATAAGCAAAAACTCCTAGTTTTTCTATCATAAATATCATCTGTGGTGTTTTGGGCGCCATTTTGAATAGACACTCGATCGACATCACTAAGACGCTTATATAAGCAAGTATTCGTACCGGATACGTTTCACACTGTTTTATATTGGGATCTTTTAAAAATATATCATTATATAATATATTCCTATTTTGTGTGTTTTATATTCTTAATTCTTATCTTTAGGAAATATATATGCAATAAAACATAATACATAAGAAATAAGAACCAGCGTTAAATGAACCGTAGTGTAAACACCACCTGACATACTACTTCACACATTTTATACTGCTATGAAACAATATGGATGGTGTCATTGATGATACTTGCAAAACTGACTGTGTTTGTCAAACAGACAATTAGCGCTTATGGCATAATTAAAGGTGTTGACACTTGAGACTTCTCAACACCTCTGAACATATCTAGTGTTATGTATCCGCATTTCGATTTTCACAACAAAAATATTTTCAGTGTCAATAAACAATAGACGCAAATTTACGATTTTGATGTTTAGAAGCTTTCAAATCGCAGATTTTTTTTCCACAAATTAGGATCTGAATTTTAAGGTGCGTCTCAAACGCAAGGGCGTACCATACACGAGGATTTATGGTAAGGAACACTGCCCCACCCCCTGTCGGCCATGTTTTTCAACGGACCGGAGCCATTTTCGAACTCGGTGGAGATTTCAATAGAACAAATGTTCTGAGCAAGTTTCATGATGATTGGGCAAAAAGTGTGACTTCTAGGATGTTCACAAGCTTTTTCTTCAATTTGACCTAGTGACCAAGTTTTTGACCCCACATGACCCAGTTTTCGGCCGAGATATCATTGGGACAAATGTTCTGACAAAGTTTCATGAAGATTTGCCAATAAATGTGGCCTCTAGAGTGTTCACAAGGTAAATGTTGACAAAGCACGACGGACGGCGGACAAAAGGCGATCACAAAAGCTCACCATGAGCACGTTGAGCTCTGGTGAGCTAAAAAGGGACTCAGAGTTGCAGTTGTCCCCCTTGTAATCCTGTAAGAATGTCGCTAAAATAATAATCTCTAAACAGATTCACCAAAGTTAAGCACTTCTTGTAAATACAATTGAGGTGCGTCGTGGGAAAACCAGCCTTAATGCTTGTGCGTAAAGTGTCGTCCCGGATTAGCCTGTTAAGTCTACACAGGCTAATCCGGGACAGTGCTTTCCGCCTTTATGGTATTTTCTGTTTCAATGAAGTCTCTTCTAAACATAAATCCACTATAGGCGGAAAGTACTGGCCCGGATTAGCCTGTGCAGACTGTACAGGCTAATCCGGGACGACACTTTACACACATGCATTTAGCCCGGTTTACCCACGACATTCCTCAATTTAGCATCCAAAAGGAGGAAATCAACTGAGGTGGAAAAATCACATCCCTGGGAACAAACACTGTTTGAATGTGCAAACCATAGAGAAACCAAATGTTTAATACCAACATCATTACAGTGTGTATGTACGATCTTTCATGTCGATTATTTTCATATGAAAGTGACAATAAAACTTGAAAGCAAACAGAAAAACACAAAAATGACGAAGGAAACACTTCAATATCAAATAAATCAACATGTACTAGTGTCGACTTGTGCATCGTTTATTAGTGTTGTGTAACCTAAACCAACTGTCAATTAGACGTATATAAATGTATTTGAGTTTCCGCTTGAACAGACGAAAACTATTTGGTGATTAAAAACAAGCTTATGTGCATTTTAAAAGCATTTTAATTTTTATTCCAGTTTAAATTGAAATATATGTTAATTAACTTTATTTTTTTAATTGTATTTATGCCACTATTTCTGTTTTTAGATCGTACATACACACTTCAACAACAGAAGGATTGTAAAATCTCAAGCAAAAATTAAAATAACATATAAAACAGTGTTGTTGTTTTCAGAAAAAAGTTACATACCAGGAATGACTTTGGTATTAACAAAAGCTCAGAAAGATATTCTTAGTCATTCACAAAGTCGAAAACTTAACTTAAATTGCATTTTAAAATATGAAGTTTTAATTGGATTCAAAATTTTGGAATAAAACAGGTATTACAACAAAAACCAAAAGTAAGCTGGTTTTACTTGTGATATAAATATTATATTTATTAAATAGTTGTTGTTGGGTCCGGCTGGCTCAGTTGGTAGAGCGCTAGACTATCAATCTGGGGATCATGAGTTCGAACCCCAGCCCAGCCACATAACTTGTGTGGGGATTGGTCATGAAATTGTTTGTATGGCCATTCTCCCCCTACCTCTGATTCAAGTAGGGCAGCTGTCTGTTACTGGCATAGATATGTGCACTTAGTAATGGTAAACCGCTTAGATCGGCTAAGCTTGCCCAGGAAAAGTGTGAGTAGGTTAACTGACCGCTGTGATATGACTGAAATACTGTTAAAAACGGCGAAAAATCCAAACAAACAAACGATTAAATAGTTGTCCACTTCTAAGGTTATGGTCTTACCCTATTTCTAAACTTGTTCTAACACAACTTACCACAGCCATTTTAACTTTTCTCGTAAGAACATCGTCAAACTGTAACATCAACATGTACGGGAGGTAACCCAGAAAATATATAAAACCGGCGCAGCATGCAGCGAGGTTCGGGCGCGAGAAGAAAACGCTGATGAGGAAGCAGAAGACGATCGTCACGGTTGTAAACAACGTCAGGAAAAACAGCACCGCAGACGGGTCCGAATGCTCCAGGACTTGACCAGTCTGAAATAAAATAATACAAAAATTCATGATAATACTGCAGAGAATAATAGTGATGTAAGCAAGCTATAATAAAACTAAACTATAAAAGTATTATGACAAGTATATTAAATATGATATTGCCTTTCACTATAATTGAACGCTACATAAATGTCAAAAACACTTCTCTTGTCACACATACAACACTAAGTGTAAAACTATCATCAACAGCATGTAAAATATAAGGGCTGTTCCAGGAAAAAAGGTGATGAGGTGGTGGAACGCTGATGTATTAAAATTTGGTGGGTGGGGGTGATAGAGAGGATAAAACGGATTATAAATTTTCAAACTGGCGTTCCGCCCCCCCCTTTACCTTTTCCTGGAGCAGCCCTGAGATGTAAATGCAATGTTGAGGCATCGAAAATAAATGTGTACATGCTGTTTCGAATATATCGAGTAGATTACAAGCTACAACGTCCACCCCTGACAACCATTATTACCAATATAATATAAAATAAACTTGATAGTGTTCTTTGCAAATAAACATTTGCACCATAACTTCTTTAGACAATGTGTTCTTATAAGATTTTTGTATCCAGATTTTAACTGTACCTACCCACAAACATACAATAAGACGTAAAAAAAATAAAAAGTTTGTTTCAGGTTACCCGACCTACCCTAAAAACAATGCCCGACCCTAAAACACTTTTTTGTTTATTTTACTTTTTTACAATAATTAAATGTTTTGTTTTGATAGCTTCCACTTCAAAACAATGTTTTATGATATTAGAGACATGTTTTCAATATTCTTTCAGTTTTAGAATCGTCAAATTGACCATTTACCAAATAAAAAATAATAATAAACAAGAAGGGCCCTAGGACGCTCACCTGAGACCTTGTAACCCAATTGGAATTTGCATTCCAGAGGCATGGCTTATTTTTATCTCAGGGGCAGAAGTTGAACAACTTGAACAAACTTCTGGGCTTTGCGGTTTCAGGTAAAGATTTTTTAAGTCATTTTGCTATTTAAGTCTATATAAACTATGTGACCCCTCACGGGGTGGCCAGATTTGACCCCAGGGGCATAATTTCAACAATCTTTGGAGAGGACCACTATGCAATGTTACATACCAAATATAGGAAAGCTGTGGGCCTTGCGGTTTCAGGTACAGATTTTTTAACTCATTTTGCTATTTAAGTCTATATAAACCATGTGACCCCTCGGGGGTGGCCAGATTTGACCCCAGGGGTATAATTTGAACAATCTTTGGAGAGGACCACTATGCAATGTTACGTAACAAATATAGGAAAGCTGTGGGCCTTGCCGTTTCAGAGGAGAAGATTTTTAAAGTCATTTTGCTATTTAAGTCTATATAAACCATGAGACCCCCGAGGCGTGGCCAGTTTTGACCCCTGGGGCATAATTTGAACACTCTTTGTAAAGGACCACTATACAATGTTACACACCAAATATGAAACCTCTAGGCCTTGCGGTTTCATAGGAGAAGAATTTTAAAGTCATTTTGCTATTTAAGTCTATATTAACCATGTGACCAATCGGGTGTGGTCTGTTTTGACCCTATGGGGCATAATTTGAACAATCTTTGTAGAGTACCACTATAGGATGTGAAATACAAAATACGAAACCTCTGGGCCTTGCGGTTTCAGAGAAGCAGATTTTAAGACGTTTTGCTATATAAGTTTATATAAACCATGTGACCCCCTCGGCGTGGCCAGTTTTGACCCCGGGGGCATAATTTGAACAATCTTTGTAGAGGACCACTATAGGATGTTACATACCAAATATGAAACCTCTGGGCCTTGTGGTTTCAGAGGAGAAGATTTTTAAAGTCATTTTGCTATATATTCTATATAAACCATGTGATCCCGGGGTGTGGCCCGTTTTGACCCTAGCGGCATACTTTGAACAAACTTTGTTCAGGACCACTAAACAATGTTACATACCAAATATGAAACCTCTGGGCCTTGCGATTTCAGAGGAGGATTTTAAAAGTCATTTTGCTATATATTCTATATAAACCATGAGACCCCCGGGGGCGTGGCCAGTTATGACCCCATGGGCATAATTTGAACAATCTTTGTAGAGGACCACTATAGGGTGTTACATACCAAATATGAAACCTCTGAGCCCTGTGGTTTCAGAGGAGAAGAGTTTTAAAGTAATTTTGCTATATATTCTATATAAACCATGAGACCCCCGGGGGCGTGGCCAGTTGACCCCATGGGCATAATTTGAACAATCTTTGTAAAGGACCACTAAAGGATGTTACATACCAAATATGAAACCTCTGGGCCTTGCGGTTTCAGAGGAGAAGATTTTTAAAGTCATTTTGCTATATATTCTATATAAACCATGTGACCCCCGGGGGAGTAGCCCATTTTGACCCCAGGGGCAAAATTAGAACAATCTTTGTAGAGGACCTCTAGAGGATGTCACATATCAAATATGAAAGGTCTGAGCCTTGCGGTTTCATAGAAGAAGATTTTTAAAGTTTTCATTTTTTAAATCTATTTTTAGCTCTGGTGACCTGCATATTCAGCGGATCGGAAAGATTTGAACAACTTTGAAAGAGGTCCACTCAAGGATCATTGCTGTGAAGTTTTGGTGAAAATCTGCCAAGCGGTTTAGGAGGAGATGTTGTTGGAATGAAAAGTTGACGACGCACGCACACACACACGCATGCATGCACACACGCACGACGGACAACGGGCAATCACAAAATCTGACCATGAGCACTTTTTGCTCAGGTGAGCTAAAAACAATAATACCCTACCTATCTACCCTAATTTTTGGGGGCATGTAACCTGAAACTAACATAATTTTTTTTTACGCCTAAGGTAAAACCATTACCTTGAGTATATTCATAAGCAGCCAGTTGGCTTACATACAAACAACACAGTAAAACCTGGGCTCGAATTCACCAACCCTTTCTTTGACATAAGACATAAGAATAAAGAATATTCTTGAAACTGTTCTGTTCTAAGTAGTATGTTTATTTAAATCTTACTAGGTATTTACCAATGATAATTACAGCATTATTTATTTAGAACAACTTATCAATGACATAAGCGACTCTGGTACCCAGCATATTTGCGAACACACACATTTTATTCTTGAGTCTAAGTCTGGGGCCATATTCCAGAAACATCTTCAGTTTATCTTAAAATATATTCACTTAAGTTCCAATTTGTGTAAGATGATTTTTTAAAATCTTCATATAACTTAATGATTCCAATTACAGTTAAGTAAAAAGTAGTCAATTATAATTTGATAATTAATTAACACTTGGCAGAATTTCATGCATACGTGGAATAAATACCTTAAGAAAAGTGATGATTTTAAGGCTACGGATAAGATTTCATTTAAGATGTTTCTGTTCTGTATTCTTAAGTCTAAGAATGGGTTCGTGAATACGTACCCAGTACATGATTAAACCAGTACCTTGAGTATAATCACCAGCAGCAGGTTGGTCAGGAACATTATTACGAAGGCGTTGATAAACCACGCCATCCAGTGCACGCCGTTACCGAGGCCCATAATCTTCATGATCTCCTTGAGACGCCGATCCTTCTCGTAGACGATACTCTTGCACAACATGGCCGTCGTGAGAATCCACGCCAAGATCATGAATAGCGGTAACATTCTCGATATGGCGTTGATAAAACTGAAATTGTAGTTCAGGACAATTCTAAGGACTTTATTGATATTGCATAGGTTACAAGGCTAGAGTTTTTAGTTTTAGTTTTAATACCCATAAAGAAATCAACATTTGTGGAAATATATGACTTTTCATTAGAGGAAATATGAGTTTTATAAATATTTGGTGTATTATATATACAATATTGACTTTGTCTCAATTTTCTTTTAAATTTAACAAAAATTGGGTCAGCAGATTCAAGAAACTACAAGGCTAGAGTTTTTATTTTTAGTTTCTCGGACATGTCTGGACATCTGTCCAGTCGGAAGGCAAAAAAAAAAAAAAAAAAAAAAAAAATGGAATATAAACACATTTTTTCGCAATATACCGGGGTACATGCGACAATAACCAAAATATTTCAATGAAATGTTTGTTATGTGCACATGCATATCAAATCAACATGATTTAGTAGTACATATTAATATCCATTTCACATTATATTAAAGAGTTGAAAAAAAATCAACATTTGTGGAAATATATGAGTTTTCATTTGAGAGAATATGAGTTTTATCAATATTTGGTGTATTATATATACAATATTGGTTTTGTCTCAATTTTCTTTTTAATTTAACAAAAATTGGGTCAGCAGATTCGAGAAACGAAAAATCTACAAACTCTGACCTAAGTTTATTGATTTGGTGTACATGAACCTGGAATATTTCAGGAAATGTTTATGCACCTATCAATATATTCCCCCAGGGGGGAAGCGGCGGGCTGTCCCAGGGGAATTTGACAAATTTTATTTGTTGGGGTCTAATTCCCCATCCTAGAGTCAAGCATATTTGTTAAATCCCCTAAATGGGAGATGCTATGCCTATCAAATGGCCCAGGGGCCTGTATTACCAGGATCTATAATCCAACCAGTCTATTACCCCCTGACCCAGAATCCTTCGGAATGTCAAATTCCCGCCTGTCAGGAATCGCTTTCAGTCTGCCCACCGCTCCCCCCCCCTGGGGGAAAACATTGATCGGTGCATTATTATCATCTATATTTATGTATATCTTAAGATATGTTTTGAAAGAGAAATACAAATTTAGACTAACAATTTTGAACTAACTTTTTATGACAAGAATTCCTTATTAAATAAAGATATGCACAGTATGTTCTTTAAACAAACTGTTATAGTTTGTTACATAACTTTATGTGCAACTAATATTTAAATGTTCATGCTAAAACTGCATTTAAAATTTTTGAAATTTCGAATCTATTATATCATATTTAGTTAGCCAACAAGCTTATTTTAACAATACCAAGTGAAAAAGGTCAATTGTAATTATGTATGCATATTGATCATTTTACCAATAAATACATGTATACATCACTGTCCACATTAATTTCTGTCCTTTAAATATATGTTTAATTGTTTGTCGTAAAGATAAGTTCAGCGTGTACTTTATATTATCAGAGACATGTATGTTACAAAATACAAATTAGCTTATTCCTCGGTTAATCAGTGATTATAATCTTGACAGAGTAAAAATAAATCCATATCATGTCAATCTCAGCTGCTTTTTTAAATTTGATATTATGCATGATATACAACTTAATACACTGCAGATCCGTTATATCGCGATTCGCATGGATCGAGATCGTGATATAGCCGGAGTGCGATTTAACTTGTCGGCTCATTCATGTACATATAGATATACATATATTCACTAGCCTATGTTCACGATCTCTAATAGTAATTAACTCACCTTTTTCATTGTTGTTAACATCCACAATGTGTTACATGTATATCCATATATAAAATATTCCACTTATATAAAAAATTATAATATTATTACTTATAATTAATTTCAAATTGCGTAGAATAAAATGCAAAGCCAAAACGCCTATCCGAATGTTACAGTTCACATGATGTAAACACGATTTCTATTTACAATTAAACTGCACGTGTATTTCGAGTAAATCCTTTGTTCTCCTAAAAATAGCGCGAAAATGATGCTGACATGTACAACGTCACGTCATCCGCATGGAAAGCGTGGGTGTATTGCTTGTCGTATAAAAACTTTGTAGCGCAGAGAACATTGAGATCTTTACTTTTTTATAAAAGTTTTGTAGCGCATAAAAACTAAATTGGGTATCAATATTGCAAACGATGTGCAGTTAGCATTTCCTCTTAAACAAAAAAGAAACAGTTACGCCGTATCGATAACATTATTGTCGTTCAGATAGGTCAGTATTGATCTATGAAATACAGTTACTGTAAACACCCTACACGTGGACGGCATGTACATCGGCTGCTAATTACAGCGACAGCAGTGAAAGGCCGTTGTCATGGGTGGCACGCGCAATTTAAGCTGACGATGTCAAACTGTTACACTTTAATGTTGAGCGGGTCGGGTTATTGTTTTTCGCACTACCAAGGTGTGAATGAAATAGTAGGCAGCAATGTAGGCACAAAAAACCGGACCAAACTGGATTTATTTTTGAACGTCGTGTAATAGTAAAATATTGAGTACATGAAAAACAACGGGATCCACGGTCAATATGCGATATATTGGATATCGCGAAATAACGGATCGCGATATAACAAATCTGCAGTGTATGCACTATACTCTGCTGAATATAGCATCATTAGCGAAAGAAGAAGCTAAGAAGATTTAAGAAAATGTAAGTAATTAAAGAATAAAGTTACAATATTATAAAACAATACGATGTAAGTGATGCAATAACCTTTAAAAGAAGAAGCAAATATTAGGCCATCCTTAAAAAATTGTTTGTTTGCGGTAACATGACCGACTCCCGAAATTGGGCCCGACTCACAAGCTTTTATAGGTGTCCGTGAATTTTTTTTCCTATTCGAAATATCTGTTATATATTCCTCATATTTTGTTCGTGTTATATATTCCTCATATTTTGTTCGTAATTAATTCATAACGTTTTTATATTAACTAAACACTGCATTCTAATAACCTTGCAATAATATTTCCAATTTGAACAAAGAATATACACTAAGCAATGTGTTTTGCTCTTGTATTTTGTGTTTAGACAATTTGTTACCGCAAACAAACAATTTTTTAAGGATTGCCTTATTTTCCAATAGACATACATGTACACTACAAAGGATTTAACAGGCAAGAACTGTCTTGACCTCTACATCATACTGATAGCATTAAAGGGACTTCTTCACAGATTTTCGTATTTTTAAAAGAATGCCATTTAATTTCTGCAAAAACTTAAGCAGTTAGACTAGCAAAAACAAATATTATATAAAGAAAATAAAAAATCAATGATTTACCGCTCGGCCATTTGGAATAACGATTATAGCAGTGAATTTTTAGCGCTATGTAAGTAAAACACGTGTTTTCCAAAATACAGATGAAAAGAGTTACAAACGCTTAATAATTTTATTCATTTTGATTGATGAATTTTCACAAACAACAATATATTTCCAAAACATCTCTTTGCTTGTTTATATATAATTACTGTATATTTCTTTTTGGGACCTATGACAAAATTTTTGAAAATGTCAATTTGACAATCTGTGAGCAGGTCTACTGTTACCCAGTAATAATTAGTAAGATATATAGGATCTGACATGAGTTGTCATTTCATACTATATATTGTTAAACAAGTTTAGGAATTTTGTTAGTAAGCGAGCCTTTGGCGAGCTTACTAATGAATTTCCAGGACTATTTTAATAAAATATAGTATGAAATGACGAGTGTTAGATCTTTTTTATCACATGCTTTAAAAAAAAAGATGTTTATAAATCCTAAAAGTTGTGTACTGACGAGACGTCATTTCATGTTGACGACGTCATTTTATCAAAATAACGTCATGCGATTGTTCAGTCAAAGAATATGCAGCCAATGAAAATGCTCGTAATGTTATCATACATGATGTAGTATACTGCAATATTCTGATTTTGACGATGATTATGATGATGATGATGATGATGACAATGATCGTGGCCGTGACTATGACGCCGACGCAGATGCTGAAGACGAAGATGATGGTGTTTTTGATGATGATAAGGGGCGGCGAAAAAAGGTAACGAAAAATTGGTTTTTATTTTTGTTCGTACTGAAAAAAAAAACGACCTTTACACAGAATTTATATTTACAAAAAATTTCATCAAAACTGTAAAAAGAGTTTCATGTTGCAAAACATCTGTTTTACCAAGACATCAAACATTCTACTCACTTATCTTCGGTGTAACAAGGGTAAGGAAATTGCTGGGTTACGATTCCTACGTCCTGCTTTAGCCCAGTTTGCAATTTAATCACTGCGTGATCAAGCATGTCTTGGATATATACAAAGCCGTAGAGGAAGTATTTGAGATCGGGCCAGGGGCGTCGCCGCATTCCGGGGCGGGGATACCTGAACAAGAATGGCAGGGGAGATAATACAGATGAGAATGATGATATGTATGGGTGTGAAATTGGGGGTCGGAAAGCGTGTTAAGAGACGCCACAGCAGCACTGGGAGGTATGGTTTTCTGTCTCACCTGTCTATGAAGAGCAACTATGTGAAATCAATAAATATGCATGTGCATAGCATCCAGAATTAAATTGTATTTATTTTTTTTATTTTTCTCATTATCTGAAATTACAAGACTATATTTTTGTGTTTGTTAATTTGCTTTCCAGAATGTTTCGGCCAAAAATTGTGTGTTTTATGAGATGTATGTCTTGTAAATCTATTTGAAGAGTATTGATATGGATACATGCATTTATTGATTTCACATACACAACTACTGCCATGAAAATGAGTGAGTTTGCCATGAAAATGAGTGAGTTTGCCATGAAAATGAGTGAGTTTGCCATGAAAATGAGTGAGTTTGCCATGAAAATGAGTGAGTTTGCCATGAAAATGAGTGAGTTTGCCATGAAAATGAGTGAGTTTGCCATGAAAATGAGTGAGTTTGCCATGAAAATGAGTGAGTTTGCCATGAAAATGAGTGAGTTTGCCATGAAAATGAGTGAGTTTGCCATGAAAATGAGTGAGTTTGCCATGAAAATGAGTGAGTTTGCCATGAAAATGAGTGAGTTTGCCATGAAAATGAGTGAGTTTGCCATGAAAATGAGTGAGTTTGCCATGAAAATGAGTGAGTTTGCCATGAAAATGAGTGAGTTTGCCATGAAAATGAGTGAGTTTGCCATGAAAATGAGTGAGTTTGCCATGAAAATGAGTGAGTTTGCCATGAAAATGAGTGAGTTTGCCATGAAAATGAGTGAGTTTGCCATGAAAATGAGTGAGTTTGCCATGAAAATGAGTGAGTTTGCCATGAAAATGAGTGAGTTTGCCATGAAAATGAGTGAGTTTGCCATGAAAAACAAACGAGGAGTGGTAAAACCGAGCTTAATGCAAATGTGCAGTCTGTACAGGCTAATCCAGGATGACACTTCCGCTTTCATGGTATTTTCTGATTCAAGTAAGTCTCTTCTAAACATTAATCTACAGTAGGTGGAAAGTGTCGTCCTGAATAAGCCTGCGCGGACAGTCGTGGGAAAACCGGGTTTCATGCACGTGCGTAAAGTGCCTCAAATACAATACTGGCCTTCAGCTGATATGACATTTTGGACAAAACCTATTTTCTTTTACAAGTACCAGACACCAAACCTCAATGCAGAAACACAAACTCACTTATTGTCAAAGACTGATTAAATAAAACACTACAAAGCAGAAGAAGCGCACAGGTATATTAGTTACACATGTGCCAACACACTGCATATCTGCAGCTACACGTCTCATTTCGACATACTTGTCTTCTATGAAACACGGGTAGGGGAATTGTTGGGCAACAATCCCGACCCCCACGTCGATGCTCGTCTGCATCTTGATGATGGCATGCTCAACCATGTCTTGTATGTACACAAAGCCATACATGAAATACATCAACTGCCAGGGTTCGCGACTGGGCCCCGGCTTAGGATACCTGTAACCATGGTTATTGTTTCAAAAATATTAACAAGAGTTGTTTGTAAAACTGGTACTGTATGCCCACTTTAGGTCCTGAGCAATATTTAAAATATCAAGTTTGATGAAGATCCGATGAAACTGTTGCACTTAGATAGAAGAGAGCAGCTAAAAAGGCCAATGTTATATCATTCAAAAGGCCTAAAGGTAATTTGGTCAAGATATTACACAAAACATTTTCATCAAGATTTGATGAAACCTGCTTAAAATTCAAAGAAAATGACTTGAATAAGATGATCTTAAGAACAGATTAAAATTTGTTTGAGATAGAAGCCATTCATTTAAGTTAAAGATCTTTTATTTTACTGTTCATCTGAATTAAAAGTAAGAAATACTATATGAAATTTTCGCATGAATTATTTTGGCATATTTTGTTGATCAAAAATTTGTAAAAAAACAATACTTTCATAATATTGTGCAGTATTAATAAATTTAACAAAAGTATTTTTGATAAATGTCTTTGGAGACAACTACCATGGCAATACTAATGGAACAATTATTAATCATACATTTTTATTACAATTTAATAAACATATATGGTTAAACATGTTTTAAAGTTAAATACTTCAATTACTATTGTTCAGCCATATATGGACTATCAAAATTAAACACAACACCTGAAAAAGGGAATTGACGGGTATAATTTAAACCAATATATAAACAGCATGTAAAGGAATCCATCTATCTATCTACCTTTGCACAGCGAATAATTCAACCAAATAATTTTCCGCCTTACATGCATTCCAAGCACAATTATGAATTCTAAAAAAATTGAAATACTCAGTCGAAAATCAAGGTTTCCAAAGTGCTGCAAAATGGACATCATATTAATATAAACAGCACAACTATAAACAACAGTGAAAATGTTCCATGACAGACAATTTTTATGCAGAGGGCACCAAATATAAATCACATGAATATTACCGGTATTTAATCACATAAATTAATGTACATAATTCACATTCTGTTAAAAACAAATAATTAACAAGAATCTGAACATATTTTACATGGCCAACACTATATGCCCCGCCCCTCTATCATTGATGGTGGGGCATAAAAAGATTATTCTTCAAATGTTACCATGGCATTCAACTGTAAAATACATGTCTGCATTTATTACATACACTAATTAATGATAATTTGCCTAACATATGATACAACTTTATATTATATAATTATTTATACCCCCCCCCCACAAAGAATGTTCTTGCGGACATTGCATATCTATTAAGTTTTATATGAAATTTGTTATAAAATTTGTGGCGCGTTGTGGGAAAACCAGTCTTAATGCATGTGCGTAAAGTGTCGTCCCGGATTAGCCTGTTCAGTCTGCACAGGCTAATCCGGTACGACACTTTCCGCCTACAGTGAATTTATGTTTAGAAGAAACTTCCTTGAAACAGAAAATACCATACAAGCGGAAAGTGCCATCCTGGATTAGCCTGTGCGGACTGCACAGGCTAATCCGGGACGACAATTTACGCACATGCATTATGTCCGGATTTCCCACGACGTGCCTCATTTATTTTTTAAATCTCAGAATACTGTCACAAGCCTGTCTTGCTTGACTAAAACAGTAAACATAACCATTCTTGCTAACTTTGCAATTTATGGGGCAAATCAACAGAATTTCTAACAAATATGGATCACAAGTATATTTTTCAAACAGCAGCAACATATTGATAGAATCATTAAGAAATAACATGTTTACAAAGATAAAAAAATTATTTGGATACATGGTTCAGCAAGATTCAAACTCACATCTTCATAATTGTGCTCTTCAATGAACATTTCCATATGCTATACAACGTTTATCAATGTCCTTATGCAATTCGCTACCTATCGTTGATATGCCCCTTTAATACGTTATTTAATATGAACCAACCGTTAAAAACTTACTTATCCCGAGTTCTTTTGGTAGAGTCCACTTTGTCAACATCCATTCGTATCTTGTATTCAATTTTCTTTGGCATTGTGCTAGTGGTCAGATCCATTCCTACGAACTCAATGGCTGCCCAAAACAAGTCGTTCTCGATCATTTTTATTCCGTCGTCCATCATCTGCTTCTCATCTTGGTACGGAATGAACTTGTCAAAGTTGAAACACTGAAATATTGTTTGACATGCATAAACAATTTAATTAACGGTGTTGCTATCATGAGTATGTATCAAATTAAGTAATTAAGTATCAATATCTCGAGTCTGGAGAAAGAATACTGAAATATTGGCTCATATCAAAATCATGTATATTAAAATCATGCTAATAATGAAATTATGTCTCATAATGAAATAAAGTCACATAATAAAATAACTTCTCATATAAGGATTCTTAAATGAAGTAACCTTGATGTAGACTCTTAAATAATGACACTGACTGAAATAGTGTTTCATGTACATACTGAAGTAATTTCTGATATTGAAATAAACGATGTCTAAAAGAGAAATATGGCAATCACACTTTACTGTATCAATAAATATTCATTTTCAGAAATTTTAAACTATGCAAAACAATTAGTTTACACTATTTTAAGCTATGGAAAACAATTAGTTTACACTATTTTAAGCTATGGAAAACAATTAGTTTACACTATTTTAAGCTATGCAAAACAATTAGTTTACACTATTTTAAGCTATGGAAAACAATTAGTTTACACTATTTTAAGCTATGGAATACTAAGTTTTGTCAGTATGCTTCACATCTGAATAAACCGAGTAATTAAATATTCTCGAAATAGCATTAATTCGTAGTGGACCTTGTGCCTTTAAATGTGGAAACTAAAACCTTGCCTCAAAAAAGAATCGATGCATCATATTTGTGGTTTCTGAAATAACGACTCTGTGAAAAATGAAACAATGATTTATATAGGTTGAATCTGAAAATAGGTCCATCATACAAATAATCAAGGATTATATCTTACATCCATGTAGTCGCTGACGTAGCCAAATATCTCGTCTATGAATCCAAGGGCAACCCTCCAGTCATAACTGGTCATATCGGGACCGTTATCCAGAAACTGTTTCAAGAATAAGCAAGTCGACTCCGCGTTACCTCCTGTTGAATTTGTGACTCCTGCGGTCTGCATTACACGTTCAGCTAAGCTGACTAACGTTTCACACGTGTTTCCAGAATCAACAAGGCTCTGTTCCAAAACAAATTTAAATAAAAAGAGATAATTTATACATTTCAAGATACCATATTATTTAGCAGTATATGTAACTTGTAATTAAGCAGTTCTCATGTAACACAATCAATATACCGATATCTGTGCACATATTACAAACATTTAACATACTTTATTGTTAACAATTATATTATTTATTTAAAAAATACCGAAAAAAAGCATTTTGATAAAATTATAAAACACAAGTTTTCTTTTACAAATGTATGAATATGGAAATGTTACATGCACCTCAAATACTACCTTTTTTTCTGACAAACGCAACAGTTCAGTTATGATGTGCAAATGACCATTCATACCAGTGCGTATAAGTCTTTAACTGATTTCATCCGCTTATTCTTTAACAACATTTCAAACTCTAAATAACTTACCCGAAGGCCGTTTGTGAGATCACTGCTGTTCAGGAACGTGTAAACGATGGGGCTATAATCCTCCCAGGCGTCGGCTAGATCTCTCAGGCTTTCAAGGTCGCGGAAAAACTGCTGCGTCTGGAATCAAAGTGGTTACATTCCACTTTAGACATTCTGACCATAATTGTGTGTTTCACATGTAGATATCCAATCAATGAAAATAATATGAAGCGTGTCGTGAGAAAACCGGCCTTATTTGCATGTGCGTAAAGTGTGGTCCCCGATTAGCCTGTGGAGTCCGCACAGGCTAATCCAGGACGGCACTTTCCGCTTTTATGGTATTTTCTGTTTCAAGGAAGTCTCTTCTAAACATAAATCCACTGTAGGCAGAAAGTGTCGTCCCGGTTTAGCCTGTGCAGTCCGCACTGGCTATTCCGGCATGACACTACGCAAATTCATTAAGCCCGGTTTTCCCACGACATGCCCCATATACTAAAATATGCATAAGGATCTGAGGACTACCAGTATGGCACCTTCTGACAACCTTTTAGTCAGCCTATCACAGACTTGACAACCTTTTAGTCAGCCTATCACAGACTTGACAACCTTTTAGTCAGCCTATCACAGACTTGACAACCTTTTAGTAAGCCTATCACAGACTTGACAACCTTTTAGTCAGCCTATCACAGACTTGACAACCTTTTAGTCAGCCTATCACAGACTTGACAACATTTTAGTCAGCCTATCACAGACTTGACAACCTTTTAGTAAGCCTATCACAGACTTGACAACCTTTTAGTCAGCCTATCACAGACTTGACAACCTTTTAGTCAGCCTATCACAGACTTGACAACCTTTTAGTAAGCCTATCACAGACTTGACAACCTTTTAGTAAGCCTATCACAGACTTGACAACCTTTTAGTCAGCCTATCACAGACTTGACAACCTTTTAGTAAGCCTATCACAGACTTGCTTTCATTTTGAAGGTTAAAGTAAATTACTGTACACACTCCTCGTTTTTATTAACATGTAAATAGACGATCGCTTATTAAAATGTATGTATCAGGCCTCCTAGCAGACCTCAGTGAAAATAAAGGTTTTTATAAAGATCCAAATTTCGCAAAATAAAGGCTTTTTAGGGAGATTTCGGTAAATTTAAAGAGCAAATAAAGGCTAATTTTGTCCATATAATTTAATCGATATCTAACAAAACGTACCTGAATTGACGAAATTATCCTAAATTAAACATGAATATTAAACTGACATTAGACAATTTCTACTTGTTGGTAAAAAAGTCACTTTATATAAATGTTGAATTAATATGAACTTTAAATAAAACAAAATAAACTATGTACGCTATTTAACACAGCAAACAGTCAAAATCCATATGGAAAAAAAAACATACTGGGAAACATTAAGAACAACAGAGCAGGGCATTTCACGGGTGTTGTACAAAAGCCCCTTGGTCTAATCAAAACGCTGACAGCATTGAAAGACTGTTGGCGACAAAAGAAACTAAAAGCATGTGAATTATGAGTGCATTCCTTTTTTGCTAAAAGCAAATGTTTGTTTGAATGAAGTTCAATTTCCCACCTTTAACTTTATAATTTGGCTTCTTATCAATAGTATTCAACATCTTAATGAAAACTAATTTGTAAGTAACGACAACATATTTTGTTCGAGCTAATTATCTTATGCAAACGGAATTATATGCATGCTAGTTAACAAGTCAATCTGCATGGGCCAGAATAACTGATAAAGCGTAGTAGTTAGGCGTACCGATTGTTAGTGCTTCTTAGCCAAAGATCTATAAATAAACATGTTTATTTATAGATCTTTGTTCGTAGCCTACTGAGTAAAAATAGATCATACGATGAAAGCTCTAGATTGTCCATAGAACAGTTCAAAATTAATAAATTGCAGTAATTTGGTGTCAAAATATTCAGAATGAGAATTGGTAACAAGAAAAAAACACTTTCGCAACGAGTAAAACATAACCGATGTAACGCATTAATTTGGTGGCCTTTTTCCAGGACACTCCGGTAAATATTTTGGTTACATACAAGTAAATAGCAAAAGTAGGGGTGTCTTTAGTTTAAAGTTATTTTGTTATAAATTGACCTTCTTACAAACTGTAATTGTAATAAATCACATGATATATACGTTATAATACATATTACAGACATTATCTTAAATAACTGAAATGTAAGAAAACGGGTGTGAAATTTCGCTGTTTTGAAGAAGGACCCATTCTTGTTTCGATTTACTGACAGATAGCCTGCAAAGAAAAGAAGTAGTTTTCCGCGATACCTGTTCTGAAAATTCCCCTCTCAATAGACCGTTGGCTTCCACCAACAGTTTAAAAATGCACACATGGACATAAGCCCCACTGTATATTTTTTTTTGACAGAGTGTACATAAGCCCATTGGTAGATTTAACAGAGTGGACAAAAGCCCCTTGATGATTATGAATTAGTGGACAAAAGCCCCTTTCTGATATTGTATAGCGTGTATGCACTTCAACAGAAAATTCCATCTAAAATATATTAATTGCAATTAACTGCTGACAAACAGACGAAAAACCTTGCAAAACGTGATAATTAACATTAAATTCATCAAGGGGCTTTGGTCCACTCTGTCATATTTACCAAGAGGCTTTTGTCCATCCTGTTAAATCTACCAAGGGGCTTATGTCCACTCTGTCAAATATACCAAGGGGCTTATACCCATATGTGCATTTTTAGACCAAGGGGCTTTTGGGCAAGGGGCTTTTGTCCTTGTGAATGTTCAACATCCGTTTAAAGTCTATACCGGTATCTTAACAAAGCATAGTCCAAATCCATCAATTCTTGCTCTTGTCATAGTACAAATCCATCCATTCTTGCTCTTGTCATAGTACAAATCCATCCATTCTTGCTCTTGTCATAGTACAAATCCATCCATTCTTGCTCTTGTCATAGTACAAATCCATCAATTCTTGCTCTTGTCATAGTACAAATCCATCAATTCTTGCTCTTGTCATAGTACAAATCCATCCATTCTTGCTCTTGTCATAGTACAAATCCATCCATTCTTGCTCTTGTCATAGTACAAATCCATCCATTCTTGCTCTTGTCATAGTACAAATCCATCCATTCTTGCTCTTGTCATAGTACAAATCCATCCATTCTTGCTCTTGTCATAGTACAAATCCATCCATTCTTGCTCTTGTCATAGTACAAATCAATCAATTCTTGCTCTTGTCATAGTACAAATCCATCAATTCTTGCTCTTGTCATAGTACAAATCCATCCATTCTTGCTCTTGTCATAGTACAAATCCATAAATTCTTGCTCTTGTCATAGTACAAATCCATCCATTCTTGCTCTTGTCATAGTACAAATCCATAAATTCTTGCTCTTGTCATATGCAAATAAAATTTAAGTTGATATGCTGAATGCTCCTAAAAATGAAATTGGTCAAATGATGGCAATGAAATGAGTTATTTTTTAAAATAAAATCACTAAGATATCAGTGAAAAAGATGGATGCTGTGCAGAAATGCATACTACACAAGCATAAAGAGTTAATTCTTATTCTTACAGTGTGGAAGTTAAAGTAAAATGAAGCTACACTGTATTAACAAATTTTAGCACTAACGTAGTGTAGACGAGTGAAAAATTCTTTCATTTCATGTCGTGCCCGCATCACAAACTGGTCACTGCTACTTTCAAAGCCAAGACTGTTTTGTCTTCTGTTTTGTCTAACTTTCTTGCTCAGAAATGTATTCATTTTGCTAAATATTACTACAAACTTGTAAACTGGAGACTTACTTCTGACTAAGTAACTTACAACTGTTAAGACATTTGTAATTCAGCTGTTTGTTACTGTTTATAGTTTTGTTAGATTTTACACGACTTAGTTAAACATTAAGTCTCTTCATTATCATGTACATTTTGACCAAAAAAAAAAATCAATATTCCTGAGTCGACTAACCCAGAGAGGCAGTAGTGGAAACCAGCTGGTTTGTTCTGGAACTTCTATGGTCTTCCATGAACAAGTTCAGAGTATTAAACGATAACTTCAACAATCCAACAAGTAATTAACTTACCCACAATGATAATATTGTTGTTGATATTCAGAGTTACAGAGATAATGCTGTTGACAAATATTTAGGGTTAGTGCTCCACTGCTGTACATGTATTTTTACAAGGTTTTGTCTTATTTTGTAAAATTCCAGATTCATACATGATTTGAAATGTTATTTATAACATTTGCATGAGTCTTGTATGTGCCTGTTTTAATATACATTACTGCAAAAAGATGTGACAAACTAATTAAAAAATAATGATTTTCGGAGTGAATTACAGGTTTTTAGAGGTTTTCCAGGAAAAATAAAGGTTTGAAAGGATATTCCATAAAATAAAGGTTTATAAAGGTTTTAAAGGTTTCACTAAGAGGCCTGATGTATGTTAGACAGCATCAACAAATGAAACCAGGCTCGTCACAGGATGTGACGTATGCCCCCAAAGCATATGCTTGTCAGAGGAAGGCAACACAATGTCACAGTTAAGTATTATGCCCTGGACAAATATCTTGAGATTTCAGCAACAGAGCTGTTTGTTGTGTGTGACACACTGCCTCAAAAAGTTCATTCTAATATTTGACCTTTAAGTGTAACCTTGAACCCACAGACCTTGACCGAGGAACATGTAAGTGGCATGCGACACATCGTCTGGTCATGGGAAAAAATAATAATAAGTAATATTAAAATCCTTCCAGGCTTTTGGAAGTTATAGAGCAGGAAGAAATTTTCTTGACCTTTGACCTTGAATTGTGACCTTGACCTTTGACCAAGAACCATGGAAGTTGTACACGAAACATAGCCTGGTCATGGGAAATAATAATCCGAAGTAATATTAAAATCCTTCCAGATGTTTAAAAGTTATGGTGGAGAAACAGAAATCCATGACCTTTGACCTTGAATTGTGACCTAGACCTTTGACAAACAAGCATGAGAGTTGAATGCGACACATTGTCTGGCCATTGAGAATACCTAATAATCTGAAATAATATTTAAATCCCTCCAGCATTTAGAAGCTATGGAGTGGAAACAAAAATAATTGACCCTTGACCTTGAATTGTGACCTTGACCTTTGACCGACAATCATGGAAGTTGTACGTGACACATCGTCTAGTCATGGATAATAATAATCTGAAGTTATATTAAAATCCTACCGAGCGTCAAGAAGATACAGAGCAGAAACCAAAAATCCTTGACCTTTAACCTTGAATTGTGGCCTTGACCTTAGACCAACAAGCATGTGAGCTGTACGGGACACATCGTCTGGTTATGGGGAATAATAATCTTAAGTTATATTAAAATCCTTCCAGGCGTTAAAAAAGTTATGGAGTGGAAACAACAATTCATGACCTCTGACCTTGACCTTTGACTGATGTGCATCTGAGTTGTACGCGACACATCGTCAGGTCATGAGGAATAATAATCTGAAGTTATATTAAAATCCATCCCGGCATTAAAAAGTTACAAAGCGGAAACGAAATCAGGACGGACGCACCCAACCACCTACTGACGGACGGTGCGACTACTATATGCCCTCCTTCGGAGGCATAAATAGAACTCACATTATTGATAATGTCATCTGTTACAGGATTCTGCGGGTAGTACGGAATGCAGCCTCGAATGAACGGCTTGATTTGTCGCCATAGGAACCGAGTCTGAGTACCGCTGTTCTCGAGTGAACTAAACAGTGCCTTGCATCTGGGAGCTGAAACGATGATATGAGGTGCATCGTGGGAAAACCGGACATAAAGCATGTGCGTAAAGTGTTGTCCCGGATTAGCCTGTGCAGTCCGCACAGGCTAATCCAGGACGACGCGCCTCGTGTGCAGTTTCCTTACATGCACAGGTACATACAACTTGGAAAAATTTACCTGACACTGACCTATATGCATAAATATGTAGTAGAAAACTAAGTAGAAAACTAAGTAAGTTTCTTTACGGAAATAATCTTAATTCGATACATGTTGTTGAAAATCTGTTATAAGACTAATGCGCCTCAACATCATTGTAAACTAAATAAGCCGAAGTTAAATATAGGAAATAATTCAAGCAAAAAATAATGAAAATATCAGACACCAGCTATACCATTTGTTACTGCCACCATTCAAGCATGTTTAAAGCTTGAAGAAACTGTTTGTTGTTGTTGTTGTGGTTTGTGTATGTCATACAAAAGGCAAACAAAAATGTTAACAAATTTTTTTGTACGAAACTGGGACTTAAATAAATTTGAGGCGCGTCGTGGAAAAACAGGACTTAATGCATGTGCGTAAAGTGTCATCCCGGATCAGCCTGTGCAGTCCACACAGGCTAAGCCAGGACGGCACTTTCCGCCTACAGTGGATTTATGTTTAGAAGAGACTTCCTTGAAACAGAAAATACCATAAAAGCGCGGACTGCACAGGCTAATCCAGGACGACACTTTACGCACATGCATTAGGTCCGGTTTTCTCACGACACGCCTTATTTACAAAAAGTTTTCAGCTTACAGGTTTCCCTTACACATGCCCGGTCCTTTAACACATCTGGTGTGCTGTTGTTCCTGTTAGCAGACCCTGGGGAGGGTGTTGGTGCTGATGCTGGTGCTGATGTTGCTAGGAAACAAAAAAAACATCAGTTGAACAATAGTTAATAACACACAAGAATGCATATTTTTATGTTTAAAAAAACAATTAACAGCAAACCAGATGATGGAAATATTTTTTAATATTCACATCCTTATTGTTATTAGCAACTTTTTTATTAAAACAGTTGGGCCAAAAGTCATTTTCATTATTTTTATTTGTATGTGGTGCAAGAGATTCCAACATTTTCACAGCATGTTTTTTTGTTGTTGTTTTTTTTTAAATAAAAATTAAAAGTTGCAAATCACAACCACACAAAAGCATACTTTTTGAAAGCCCTTCATCAATGGGAACTTTGTCATTTTCGTTGGAGGATTTCGCCTCATTAGGATTCACGTTAAACAATGACCCGTTTCTTCCACACACGAATATCCCGAGAAGCTGGTACGCAGAGTTTGCTGACGTGTTGAGGGGCATGTTTGCCGTCTGGTTACGAATATCCATGGCAACATTGTATAACGCATAGAATGGTTTCTGCCAGGTTGTGTTGTTTCTCAGCTGAAAAAACATACATGTACATGAACATGTTGGTACAGATATTTAAAATTAATTATTCACAACAATCAAAACATTCTAGTCCATATATATAGGATCTGACTCTCATTGTCATTTCATACCATATTTTATTAAACGAGTTCAGGAATGTTGTTAGTAAGCTAGCCTTTGGCGAGCTTACTAACGAATTTCCTGAACGAGTTTAATAAAATATGGTATAAAATGACAACGAGTAGCAGAACTTTTTTATCCCATGCTTTTAAACGAAACAAAAATCTTCTAATTTTACAAAAACATGTTGATAAATCCAAAAAGTTGTGTACTAACGTGACGTCATTTTATGTTGACGACGTCATATCACCAAAATAAAGTCATCTGATTGGTCAGTCAAAGAATATGTAGCCAATGAAAATTCTCAAAATGTTATCTTACACGTGTAAGATAGAAATATTCGTAATGGTTGTATTACACGGGAAACAAGGTATAGCCTGTGATAAATCTTTATTATTTGGTTATGGTAATTATTATCTTTGATTTTATGATTATGCAATGCACACATTTTTAAAGAAATTTTGCTAAAATAAAGTGGGGGGAGAAAGAACAATATTCAAATTTTGTTCACATATAAGTTGCATCGTTGTACAGTCACAGGCACAAACATTTTGGCAAAAAGTTGCCATCCTATACACGGACTACGGTATTGTACACATTCCGCAACATTTGCGAAAACAAGAATGGGCAGCAACTCCAGAAATACTTTAGACAGAGTTATGTTTCTTGCACTATGAACTTCCACTTAATGCTTTCTATCATTACATGAGGTTTCCTTAAAATCACTTCAGAAGTACTATCAGGGCCATAAAACAAACTTGTAAATGCAGAAAATTCAACCTGTGTGTACAACAGCAGGAATTGATCAAAAAGTTCCATCTGGATATCCTGGCCAGTGTTCTGCAGCGCAAAGTCATTCAACTGAAAAGAGCCGATGTTGTTTTCATTAAATACATTTTTATGTCCAGATTAATGAAACAATTATCTTGGTAATAAATAAAATGCCTGACAAGTCTTTAAAGGTTTACACAAAGTTTGATTCCGAATATTTAACAAACTTTATGTCTTTCATCAGGGGAAATATTAAAATGCATTAAAATAATATTTTAACAAAATTCATAAACTATCACTTGATGTGTAGACATTTTTTATCGGAATTGCTACAGCGTACTTACAGATGTCAGAAATCCTGTAGTATTGAAATCTGCAAGGAACGTTTCAAAGACATTTCTAAACTGTGTCACTGTCAAATTACACAACTCATCGTGGACCCAGTTTGACACAGTCTTGTTGGGGAAGTGCAGGATTTGATCCAAACGATCCTCATTACAAATGTTTGTTCGCACGTTGTCTATGACTGAATTCAGTGTCTGATTTATGGTGCCGCCGCCGGCAATGATTCCCGCAGTGTTTTCAAGAAAGGAATCCACAATAAGAAGGATGTCTAGTGCGTTCAACCCCTGATCTAAAATCTGAAACAATACACAGCAATATGAAAATTCAAATTTCTAATTTTAGTTGCTTAATAAAATAATAAAACATGAATATATACATCTTGCTAACAAACACATTGCAGAATAGGCATAAACATATTAAAACAAATTATTTTCTTTTAATAATGCTTCTTCATTTCTTCAATGAACGTTATATGTGGCGCGTCGTGAGAAAACCGGTCTTAATGCAAATGTGTAAAGTGTCGTCCCAGATTAGCCTGTGCAGTCCGCACAGGCTAATCCGGGATGGCACTTACCGCTTTAATGTTTTTTCTGTTTCAATGAAGTGTCTTCTAACCATAAATCCACTTTAGGCGGAAAGTGTCATACCGGATTAGCCTGTGCAGACTGCACTGCGCCTCATATATACTATATACATTTTAATATCAATGGTAAGAAACTTGTTCAACATCTAATCCAATATCGTCTACAAAACACTTCATTTGACAAAATTATACAGGTAAAGTGCACATAGAAATACTTATTTATTTCTTACTTATATAAGTGTTATTTACATATAATTATAAGTGCACATCTATATACAAAAACGTTTGTAAGCTATCTCTTTAAGAAATGTACCGTTCTGTTACTGATGGCTGCTATCAACCAGTTGGTTGTATTGGTTGAGAGACCCTGACTGACTAGAGACTGTGTTAGATTTTGCACGTCTATCAGGTACTTTCCAACTGTCAGAGAGCCTGGTAAACAATACAGAAAAGATTTAAATGGTATTATTAGCCATTATTTTTCTTTGTGTGTTTTGGTTCCACCCAAAAATAAAGCTACAATTACTTGATAATGAAAATTACTTGTTATATGGTATTTTTTATGTATATTCTAACATGACAAGCACAGATTTGGCTATAGAGAACAACCAAATCCACCATTGTTAAAACAACACACACAGAAAGTCCTGTGACTGACATCTCTTGGCTCAGGTTTTATAAATGAAGAGACATAACACTGAATTTGTTTTGTTTTTATTAAACCAGCAGGGGTGTGGAGATCTTATGCCCGACCTGTCCGATGCGGGTAATTTTACTGTCGGACAAATGGATTTTTCCTGTCTACTTGTCCATGTACAAGTACATGGACCAGTACATTTTCAAGGTGTAAAAATGATGTTTAAGTTGATGTAAATGTGATAGCTACCATTTGCCCGTCCACTTTGCACGAGTCGCACCAGTTCGCCATACAATGAGAACTCCTGCACGAGGTCGTCTATCAGCAACGTGTCCACGTTGTCCTGTAAAATCCCTTCCAGGGCAGTGAGTGCCTCCGCTAGACTGCAACAATTAGAAAAGCATGAGAAGTAAGTTCAAAGTCAGGCAATAAACATGTTTTATATATAATATTAAATGAGTCGTGTCGTGGCAAATCTGGGCTTAATGCATGTGCGTAAGGTGTTGTCCCGAATTAGCCTGTGCATGTGCATTATGCCTGGTTTTCCCGAGACACGCCTCATATGACGTTTTTTCTCAAACTCTGTTATAGCCTCTGCTAGACTGAAATCATTACAGGGGTATTTGAGAAATAATTATTTAAAATGTAAAAATATGCTTTAAAATCCTGTCTAAAGATGGCAATGTTTGTTACAGAGCTATAATAATGGAACAAACTGAACAAGAAAGATAATTAATGCTTATAACACTAACTCAGTGTTTTGAAAGGGGTTTGCGATGTTGGGACGTTCGTCGGGTGTGGAGGAGTTGTGGCACTCGTTGTCGAATGTACAGACGAACGACTGCAAGAATGGAAGTATTCCTGCAGAGGGCATGGCCTTCCCATCAAAGTGGCCTGGAAAGGGTGTATTAATTATGTAACTGTTTAATTTGTAATACTTTTTTCTCTAATGAAGCACAATACAGTGATTTGTTTGTCACAGCTTTAGAAATGGGTACCCATCAAATTGGGAATTTCACATCGAGAAATCTTGCAACTGGGAAAAAAATTATGACAGAAATTTAATTAAAATTTAATTAATGAATTACCTACGCTAGTGTTATATTGGTTGAAATTATGCTAGCAGCAAAAGTTTTAGACTTGGCAGAAAATGGTTTTGTAATGTAACAAAATAAATATCTTGTTGAACAAGAGCTCTTCTCAGGACAGCGTGCTTGACTATTCAACCGCATGTCAGAGTTATGGGCCTTTAGCACTACAAAAAAAGGGCATAATTCTGCTAAAATGCTGGTCACAGGTGCCTTGGCCAGTGATCTTACATAATGACCCTGAAGACATGTGCGAAGTTTCAACTGAATACCTGTTGTAGTTACAGAGGTATGTACTTGTTGCACGCAAACCTTAACCTTAATTGTCAAAGTACAAAAAGGGGCACAATTGTGCTAAATTGCAGAACAGAGTAATGGGCCTTGGTCAGTGACCTTATACAATGACCCTGAAGACATGTGTGAAGTTTCAAATGAATATTTGTAGTAGTTATAGAGATATGGAGTTGTTGCACGCACAATTTAACCTGAATTTCTAAGTACACAAAGGGGCATAATTCTGCTAAATTGCAGGTCCGAGTTATGGGCCTTAATAAGTGACTTATAAAATGACCCTGAAGACATGTGTCAAGTTTCAATTGAATATCTGTAGTAGTTATAGAGGTATACAGTTGTTGCATGCAAACTTTAACCTGAATTTCTAAGTAGAACAAGAGCTGTCTCAGGACAGCGCGATCTACTATTCAACCGCTTTGTCAGAGTTATGGGCCTTTATCACTACAAACAAGAAAAATATTGAGCGGAAACCATTTTTCTATTTTAAGTAATAGTGACCTTGACCCCACCCACCCCATATGCCATACAAAGCGAGGTCTCAATATAAGGTATCTATGTATTAAGTTTCTGTAAAATATCTCAATGCGTTCTCAAGTTTTGAGGGGGAACCTTTTTTCTATTTCTAGTAACAGTGACCTTGACCCCACCCACCCCATACGTAATCCCAAAGCGAGGTCTCGATATAAGGTATCTATGTATGAAGTATCATTAAAACAGGTCAATGCGTGCTCAAGTGATTGAGCGGAAACAGTTCTTCTATTTTTAGTAACAGTGACCTTGACCCCACCCACCCCATATGCAATCCCAAGCAAGGTCTCGATATAAGGTATTTATGTATAAACATTCATTAAAATATCTCTATGCGTTTTCAAGTTATTTAGGGGAAACCGTTTTTCTATATTTAGTAACAGTGACCTTGACCCAACCACCTCCATATGCAATCCAAAGCGAGGTCTTGATATAAGGTATATACGAATTAAGTTTCATTAAAATATCTCACTGCGTACTCAAGTTATTGAGCGAAAACAGTTTTTCTATTTTTAGTAACAGTGACCTTGACCTTGACTCCACCCACCTCATATGCAATCCCAAGTGAGGCCTCGCTATAAGGTATCTATGTATGAAGTTTCATTACAATAGCTAGATCAGGTCTTGAGTTAAGGAGTTGTTGCACACAAACTTTAACCTGAATTCATAAGTGTAATAAGGGGCATAATTCTGCTAAATTGCAGGGCAGAGTTATGGGCCTTGGTCAGTGACCTTATATAATGACCCTGAAGACATGTCTGAAGTTGCAATGGAATATCTGTAGTAGTTATAGAGATATGGAGTTGATGCACGCAAACTTTAACCTGAATTTCTAAGTACAAAAAGGGGCATAATTCTGCTAAAATTCGGGTCACAGTTATAGGTCTTGGCCAGTGACCTTATATAATGACCCTAAAGGCATGTGTGAAGTTTCAGTTGAATATCTGCCGTAGATATAGAGATATGGAGTTGTTGCATGAAAATTTTCACCTGACTTAAGTATAAAAAGGGTCGTAATTCTGCTAAATTGCGATCAGAGTTATGGGCCTTGATCAGTGACCTCACATAATGACCCCGAAGACATGTGTGAAGTTTCAAATGAATATCTGTAGCAGTTACAGAGATATGGACATGTTGCACGCAAACCTTAACCAGAGCATTACGGGAACGCCGACGAACTGGTGAGTAGTATAGCTCAAACTATTCAGTGAATAGTCGAACAACAAAATTAAAGTAAAAAAAAAAGAGACTTCGCAAGAATGACTATCAATTTTATATAGGTCCATACATTTTAGTACTTATCTGCTATTTTTTGCTAATATCATTAACCATATGCATAATTTTTTAAATAATATTGCACAATATCATATTAATAGTGTTTCCACTACTTTTCATAAATGGAGGTTCACCCCCACCCACCCCTAACCCATGCATAACTTCCGTATGGAAATTGTAAGTAAAATGTGAATTTTTATGGGGTTTTAATAAAAAATGTCACTTAAACTGTAGGTTACACATGAAGGCTTTTGGGGACACTGATTAATAGCATACAAATAACAATTACTATTCAATAAAACCTTTTTATTATTATTATTATCTTAAAGGCAACCACCACTACATTATAAAACAATGAAACTAGTTGATATTGATAACAACTTACATTCAGCATGTTTCACTTTAAGGTCTGGCTTGGTGACTCTTACTATCACAAGAATAAAGAACAGCGCGAGCGGAAATATTATCTCTGCAGCAAGTCGTAACTGAAATGTACGAAAGGGTTAATAATTTAACATATACCGTACCTATAAAAAATTAAATGTTAGTGTACGTTTATTGAAGATGTCCATAGATGGTCAATAAATATGTATGCAGCTAACGCAAAAGGTCTGAAAAATATTAATTGAACGTATATTGCAAAAAGTACAGATGTTGGACCATCAGAAGAGAAGGCATAAAGAATGTTTACTTAACATATTTACAGCTTGAGACACAAGTGACTACAGTACTTATAAATATAGTTTTTTTGTTCACCTTTGGGGGAAGGTGGTGGGGCCCTTTAGATGGGGAATTTTACGACAAAAGGGGATTTTTTTTTAGATGTTTGTATTCTACTTTGTCATAAAACATTCATGAATCGCTTTGCTACAAATAATAACTTGTTTACGAAAAATCCTCCATCTTAGTCAATTTTTGTCCGATTTTGGTCAATTTTTGTTTTAAATAAAGCTTACATTCTGAGTGGAATTTTAAGGTAAATACGGGGAAAAAATGTATACTTTTGAAGCAGGGGAATGGGGCCGAATTTCGACCCCAAATTGGCTCTAAAAAAACACTGATTAAATAGTAACCTAAGGCACATAATTATACCTTGATAAGCTACATTGTGTTTTATTTAATTACATCACATTAAAGATTTCAAATAATTTTTGCTTCTTAACTGTTTAACTTTCGTAACATACATCACTACTTGAACTTCAAAACACTTCTCAAAGTTAACATTGATGTTTAATTTTCAATTGATGTGGCAAAATTGTGAAGGTTACAATGTGGAACACACCATTTCGCAATGCTCAATTCATAAGCAACGACAAGTTATTTATAGCCATATATCGTGCATATAAACTCAATGGCAAAATTCTTAAAGTTACAAAGTGGTACACACCATTTCGCAATGCTCAATTCATAAGCAACCACAAATTATGTATAGCCATATACCATACGTATAAAATCAATAAAATCTATGCATGTGACATGCAAACTGTGGCATTGACAATTTACTGCCATTTAGATCAAACATTCTATAAAATATTTATAGAACAATCCTCTGGAAGTACTTAACAGCAATATGATTTATAGTGTAACAGTACAAAGCCTTCATTAAAATCTTAAATAGGATTGTCTTGAAGTATGTATGCTTTTGATGCTTATGGTGATGATGGTGATGATGATGATTATATGATGATACTTATGATGACGATGATGAAGATGAAGAAGCAGAAGAAGAAGATGATGACAATAAAGATGATGCTTATGATTATGCTTTAGATGATGATGATGATGATAATGTTGATGATGAACAATAACCATAAGTTGCACACATAAAACAACCAGAACTGTTATCAATATTATTCATATTCAAAAGTAAAACCATTTGTTAAAATCAATAAACACCTGAAGTGGTGGGTATTTCATTTCAAGTTCATTTTGTATTCAAGTGGTTTTAAGCAGTTTTATCTTTGTAAAGAATTTGAAGTTGCTTCTTATTTTTCTATACTTAAAATAAAAAACATAGATTTTCACACAGAACATTTTAGTTGAACTTTTGACTGCATGCCAAGTTTTTCCTAGGAGCATTCGAATAAAACCCCATTTCATCCCTAATGTAGTTGAATAAAATTATAATTGTTCTTAATCTTTCAAAACAGTACAAATTACAAGTGCCAGGATACTTCAAAATGTTTGCATGTTACTAGAGTACAAAATTTCCCCCCAAAACATACTACATGTATAGATCTTCTTCGTAAATTCTCACTATTCTGTGTCATTATTGGATACCTTTTGTCTTTTTCGCAGGGTGAAGTTCTTCCATAGCAACAGCAGAAGCTGGTTGAAAAACCCCATGGTTGTCGAGGGAATTCCCTATCTGGGAACCCTTTAGTTTGATACTGCTACCACAGACAAATGCTCTCGCTATAGACTGGTTAGAAATCTCGATGAATTATCTTTGCCAATCGCAGTCTACTGACTCCAATTCTGAAAACAATAGAACAGTATTTTTAAATATCACTAAAACAAAACTAGGGCTCCCTGGTTAACAATTGTCTTTAGCCCATTTTATTGTAATAAATTAAAATCCTATTCATATTCGGTCTTTTATTAGGTTTTTATGAAGAAACAGTTATAGTCAAACAGGATTTTCCTTAGCCAAATTTTCAAACAAGTAGCCACTGGCTAATATGGCGAATAGCGAGTGAGACCTGACAACTGCTGTGAAACATTTTGTAACATTACTGTAGTAGGGGTAACATACAGAGCAACATAACAGGTTTCTGCCCCAGTCTGGCATAAGCAAAATTATGCACACCTGCCACAAAATTACTAAGCATAATTTGAGTGTTTTGTTTACATTAAAACCTTCATACCATACAATAACTACTTAAACACAGTTTGTTTCACATCTTATTCCCTGTTATGTACTACGATAGTTTCCAAAATATTATTTACATTGTTATTTAATATCTATCAAATACATTCTTGCCTCTTTCCATCTATCCAAAACAGTGCATTTACCATTAGTTCAATGTTCTTATAAATGACCTGTTATAAAACTTGTTTCGCAATTACATGTTATACAACTTGTTTTATAATAACGTATGTCACATGGTTTGTTTTCGGAGAACCTGTTTTCAATGTATACCTGCACCTAACTTGAACTATCAAATTTCCTTCCTTATGCCATAAATAACAGTCATACAGTCATTATCATTTCTGCTGTTTTGCCATTTGTGAAATTATTCACACAAATATTGATGTGAGTAAAATTCTATTACACATAGTGAATATAAATATAGTTGACAAATTCAATGAGGGTTACTGAAAATATGGGAAATCATGACTTTCTTTTTATAATCACGCTGAAATCTTCTGTATTTATAAATCGTAAGATTTACCAGAATATAATCATCCATGTTCATAAAGATTCTTACATGTACATGCATTTAAACCGACTTTACAACTATTTATGAACTAATTCAGAAGTCCACATAAGATGCGTATCTGCGTAAAATACGCATGAAAAGTTTATAAATACGAATGAATTTAAATTTCAGTGAGTTACAAAACTCATGGTAAAATCCACCATACGCATTGTGTGCTATTATCAGGCATACTTCCATTGCCTACTTCGTATTTTTCAATCAGCTGTTTTATAATTGCACTTCCATGTAAACACGACTGATCCCGTTCTTCATTCACACATTGTCAGGTTTAGCTGGAGCTGTCCACAATTACAGTCAAGGTCACAGAGACGCTGCCTTCTTTTGACGAGCGTCTGCATGTTGTGTCTTACAAGTTTGACAGATCATGGCGCGCCAAATGAACAAGCTCGATTTCTGTCAATATCGTTGGCAATTAGTTCAGAAAAGATCGTCGGTCCCATTATTAATAATCTTATATTTTACGTTATAAATTGTTATGATGCTTTGAGGGTGAGATAAACTACTCCTGAAAAATCTTTGTGTTTGAATTTAATAATCTAATAATTTCATGAGTGAAATACCCTTCGACTGAAAAAATTATCTGGAGCTCAGACAAATTCTCTACTGGCGAGGTAGGTAAATCCGGACAGTACTTAAATCCGGACAACGGCAAAAAATGTGTTTGATGTTAATACCAGTAATTCAATGGTATTGATTGATGCACACGCCTGTCTCAGCAATGTATGTCAATTTTCAACAGAATGGATAGGGTATTAATACCCTTACTTAATATTTTTTTTACTTCCTTTTAAATATAAACATTTACACGTGGGGGGTTGAAGTCGAAACAGTACCTCCGATAAATAAAGCTTTACGGAGAAAATCTTGAAAGTAAATACCAGAAAAGGTTAAACAAGAACTCTGACGAAGAAGGTGTAGTTTAAAGTTTAGTTGTATTTGTTATTTTGAGAATAAATATATTTAAAGAAAAGTGTCCGGATTTAGGTACTTTTCATCCGTAATTCGATATATTTTTTACATGCCTTTTTTAAACGCATCATTCAGTTACTTTTAGACAGTAGTTTTCATTAATATTTTGACAAAAGCTTAAGATTAAACTCTACTTTTATTATGTTGAACTTTTTATTTTTGTTTGATGCAAACATTCAGAGAAATTGTCCAAAAACCAGCAAAAGTGTCCAGATATACATACTTCGCCAGTAGCTGTTGTTTTATGAAACACTGCTAATAGTAACAGGTGCAATTTAAAGCTGGTTAGAATTTTGCTACTTTTCTTGTTGTTTCTCATTTTACAATGACAATGATCTGTTTAGCCGAAAGCCTTCTACCCCTAAAAAGTTATTTTATATGTATATCGAGGGTTGAGCGTGAAACTATTGTATCTGATATGGAATGGTAAAGCAGATACAACAGTTTCATGCTCATCCCATGATATATGCAAATATTTTTAGATGGTTATCAACATTAAACAGGCCAAAGGGGACATTATTTTGTCAAGGTAACCAATATATTATCATATAAAAATTAACTTTCTGCACAGCATTCTAACTCAATCATACAGGTCATGGATGATAAGCATTCAGTTGGGATTTTAACCTGTGTATGTTTAACTAATACAACATACTAGCCATGTCTATGAAGTCCTTGTGAACCTCTCTCATCTATTACTTACGGTGGCATAGATGGACATGTGCATGTTTTTATTTATGTCGTTCCCACGACATATTAAGTCGTGGGAACGAGATCTTATCTCATGGGAACGACATAATTATGTCGTGGTAACGACATATAAAGTCGTGGGAACGAGATAATTAACTCGTGGAACGACATAATTAACCAATCAGAATACACATTGTTTAAAAGCATGTTTTAAAATGGGTGATACAAGAGACGCTTACGTAATATCGTATTTCAATGCTTGATTAAGATATAAAGAAATTGTTTATGTTCTGCGAGAGCAACATGGAATTTGATTGGCTCATTAAGTCGTTCCCTCAACAAAAATATCTTGTTCCCACAACATAATTATGTCGTTCCCACTAGATAAGATCTCGTTCCCACGACTTAATATGTCGTGGTAACGACATAATTATGTCGTTCCCACGAGATAACATCTTGTTCCCACGAGATAAGACCTCGTTCCCACGACTTAAATTAAAACATGCACATGTCACATCCATGCCACCATAATTACTGGTTTTACCTAATGGAAGGCAATTTTTTTGGGTCATTAATATCGGTATGAAAGGAACACTTACACTTAATTGTAAAAAAATCAGACCAGAAAGCTGCTAACAAGACTTGTGTTTCCAATAACATAAATGGAAATGGAAATGTACCAATGTCCCCTGACATGTCCATGTTGGTTGACCAACCAATGAATGGTAGAAGTTGAAACAAGGACAATTACTATAAAATTTTATGGATTGAAAAAAACAAAGAACAACTGCTGTTTCTAACAAGAAAAGACTATAATTTTTCCAAACACAGTGAATCACTGTTCTTTCCAACAATGTTAAACCGAATTACTCATTATTTTACTACAGATTTAGGAATTCTTGCATTTGAATTGCGAAATAAATGCCTTTTTGGCTAGGGGTCCTTTTACCAGATTCTGACAAAGAAGGAAACAAAAAATTTTTGGTGAACAGATCCAGGATGAAATGCGATCATGCAGGTACAGGGTTTCCCGCAGGCCCGTATCGCTTGTGGGCGCCGACAAGCCTTCAAAGCAGAACCCTATTTGCCGACATGCTTTGATTTTGCCGACAACCCTTTTATTTTATAGCGACAAGCCTTAATCCGCCCGTTAAACACACGCGTCATCGCCACTAATCGGTGTATCAATGTGATAATAAAGCTTAATTGCACAGCAGGACAGCGTCTGAACGTGTTACTCCGCCCCTAGAACCATAGCTATTTAATCAGATGCGCGTTAACAGGGTTGTCGCTATTCCAGCCGAAGTCAATTACGTTCGACAGTTTGTCAATCAAGACGATAAGAAGCTTTAAAATTCAAGCTACAGTATCGTAAAAACAAAAAGTTTAAAGATAATACCAACGCTATAATTTGTTTGAACCGTTTGAACGAATCAACTGAATACATTTTTGTAATCAACATCATTTATTCACATGCCGATAAATAGTATCGCTCGCACATTATTACGCAGACATGTATACATCACATCATTTTTATATGTCAAATAATAAACCAATTTCAGTTTCGTATAAGATTAATACTACTAATAATAATAATACATGTAGTAATGATAATAATGACATATAAGACTTATAATCATCATGACAAAAACATATCTTATTTTCATAATTGTTTTAAACATAAAGCGTGGAAGTGAAACAGATACTTGCGCAAGAACTTAAAACACATGTGCATACATTCACATAGTTTTTATTCACAAATTAATCTGTCAGTTGTTATCATTTCTTTCAATAACATATATATGCACAGTGTCCAGATGCATACCCAGATGGTTTAAAACACACAGAAACGATTGTAGCTATGTAAGTTACAGAGATGGCGATTTGTTCAATTAAAATTTAAAATTATTTGTAAATACTTGAAGTTGCGGCAAAAACAGACGACGCTCACACGACAGTTAGGAGTGACAAATGGCAAACGCCTGTGCAATTGCAGATCACATAGTCTTACTCAAAGTTATCATTTTCATTCATTGTAGTAGAATGCGCTTCGGCCAAGTTCAACTGATGTAGGCTTACGTAAAGCACGTGGATATCGTGCACAGCATAACTGTTTGAACTTCGATAACTAATGCGCGATATCTTACAGAATAAATCTGTCTGATGGAAATTCTTAAACAATTTTAAGTATTTGCACATAAAACAGAACGCATCGAAACGTGTACATACACTTTCCCATTTACGGCACACAAACACTAAAACTTTTTTTATGTAATTGTCAAGATTGCTTGTGACACAATTATAATTTTGAGCATTTACTCATCGAACGAGGGTCGGCGTCACATCAAAGGCTTGTTTTTGCATTTTGACGCTAAGAATAGCCCTGTGTTGCTTTATCAAAATCGTGTCAAAATGAGAGTTTGGCATTACTCACAACAGGTCATTAGCAAAAAGGTCCGCAAGTAAACATAATTATGATGAGTGAATTGTCTTAAAATTTGATTGCAATGAAAATGAAGGTACGAAGTATGTTATTGTTGTTGTTGTTTTGCTGTCGTTTTTGCGTGTTTAATGTGTGGGTGGGTAGGTGGGGGGGGGGGGGGAGTAGAAAGATGTGGTCAGGGTAAGGGTCGGGTGTTGACGACAAGCCTTCAAGAAATTCTGCTGGAAACTCTGAGGTACAAAGCCTTCAAGGGTAGATGGACAAGCTACAGTTCTAAATAGACTATGAAAGAAAATAATTAATGACTTCTGAATTTATATTGCACAAAACTGACATTTCAAACCCACCTTCATACGTTTTTCTGTTGTTGTTTTTCTGACAATTATTTGTGTAACCCGTGTACAGTTATGTGTGTTAGGTGATGTGTGAATGAAGTGTGATAGGTTTTCACTGTCGTAATTGGTTATGAGCACATTTTAATGTAATCCCCATACCAAGCACATTTTAATGTAATCCCCATACCAAGCTATCAATTAGCTAACATGTCCCTTTTTTTAACAAGAAACCCAGCACATTCTTACGTTTGTCACCAGAGACTTCAGTCACTTATTATACATATAAGTATCCTGCAAAGGAATAGTGATCAAGTCATTTTGCCCTGCTTGGTATGATTTGTATTTAATTTTTGTCTGTTATATAAAAAGTAATATGCATTGAATATATTATAAATTCCATAACTTAATTATACAATAAATTCAACAATACAATTCATTAACCAAATAAGTTAAATGCATAAATCTTTATATAAGAGTATAAAAGTATTTTAACTTTTTTAGACATTTGTTTTATGATGTTCCAGTTTTTAAACCTCAGTAATCTGATACTTATTTATGAGGAAAACTGCGCATGTTACGTAATATATAAAATGCACATTAACAGCCCTTCGGATATACAAAAACAACTGAATTCTCCATTGTTATGACCAGAAACAGAATCAGTTTGAATAAAAGCATGTAAGCGTTGTGTAACTTACCAATAACGTCTTCAAAATGGCATGACAGTTGACACTAGTTTGTTTACACTGGTTCCTGTATCCGGTATAACAATAAAAAGCGCGTTTGTGAGAATCACTTTACTTCCGTTTCCGTGTTTACAAAATTATATTATATTTGTTTGCATATTAATTATCAAAATAAATGTTTTAAATTACATATTTACAGGTTCATTTACACGCGTTAGTGTACTAATAACAGTGCTTCCCAGTGAAGTGAATTATTTATATTGTAATTCACATCTGTTCAATGCTGTTTTGCAGAAGCAGTTGTTACTTGTCTTTTGTCGTAGTTTTGATATAAACATTAACAAAACCATGCCATACAATGAAGGTGGCGTCTTTAATACAAGTGTTTGTGTTTGGTAAGGATATATTATGTTTTACTTATTCATACACATGTTGCAAAGTCATCATGCCTTGCAATATTCACAGTGCCAAATAACCTGAAAAGAATCCGGGACCATTCTCCCCAAATGATGTTTCGCCCTGGGACCATTCGCGCCGAAATAGGTTTCCCCCTGAGACGTTTCGCCCTGAATATTTCAGCGATTGGGTATCACAATTTGCAATAATGTGAATCAATAATGTGAATTGATCAATTGAATTAAACTAAACGTGGAATAATGACATGCCGATTTCACTTATTTTAATGATCAGCATCCAGTAAAAACTCTTTGATAGACAAAGTACTCTATTCAAAAATGTTGACAAAAAGCAGACATTTATTCAGTTATCTTTATCAGCTCATTTAACAAATTTAACAAAATTAAATATGATAATACATGCATATATATTGATGTAACATTTTTTAAATATAAATGAAACCGAAAACAAAATCAGGAATCCTTATTTATAGTATAGGAATATGATAACACCTGCCTAAGTTAATCTTTTTGCTATATATGGTTTAGAAAAGAACGATGCTGTCTCATAATTAACACATAACTCACAATTATCTGCGCAGGTAGTTTAAAGAGATCATGTTGCAAGAACACAAACAGGGCAACTTTCACAGTTTGATAAGTGACACATAATACACTACCACCCCTCAACTAGGTGTTGGGGCACAGTGTTGTACAAACATCCTGCTGTGACATGATGCACATACTGGCCTAATTGTTGTTTATTCCCAATAATTAGGGCGAAACGTCCCAGCGTGCAAAGTCCCAGGGCGAAACATGTTTCAGGGCGAATGGTCCCGTTACCCCTGAAAATATAGCTCGAACACATTAAGCTGACACTATTTATAAGATGTGCAACGAATTTAGTGTTACTTTTTATATAGGGCTAAATTCATTGGAACCTTATTCGTTATCGCCAAAGGACCTTTTATGTGGTGGAAACCTGAAAGTTTAAATTTTTATCAATTCCTATATTTGCAACAATAAAATTATCCATAAATGTAGTTTACATGGACTATAACCAAACTGCTTAACATATGCTGAAATTTACCTGGGAAATGCATAAATTCCGATTTAAACCTGCATATTTATCTACTACATTTATGTACAGACCATCATTATTTTGCCTTGTAAACACCTTCATCTTTATTAATAGAATCAACTGACCAATAGAAATGACGCAAAATGCCCAGAGTTAGCAGATTTATCGATAAAATTGAACACACTGATACACAGTGGCAGTTATCAAGATTTATTTAAAATGCAAAGGTGTGTAGGTTTAAATTGTTCATGCATGAAAAATGAGGGTCTCATTATAAAAATATTTATGGAACATTAATTAGGCGTAAACAAAAATATGTTTGTTTCAGGTTAGGCCACCCCCCCCCTCCAAAAAAAATGGTCCCGTTTCTGGTCTCCCGACCGACCCTTTACTTTTGCTGCCGACCCTACATATTTTTGGTCCAAAAATAATAAAGACTGAAAAAGACTGTTACCGTGTACAACACAAACCATTCTCCCATCATAAAAAAATAAAATAAAATAAAGAAAATCCCTACCGGCCCTATTTTTTGGGGCAGGAGACCAGAAAGGTTTTGGGGGCAGGAGACCAGAAAGGGAACTTTTTTTTTTTGCCGTACCTGACCTACCCTAAAAAAATGCACCAACCCTAAAAGGCTAGAACATTTTATTGATTGGGTCAGATGTTATTTGGTTTATTTTACTTTTTTCCAATAATTAAATGTTTTTTGCATAAATAAGTGTTTTGTTTTGATAGCATCCACTTCAAAACTATGTTTAATTATATTAGAGACATGTTTTTAATATTTATACTGTTTAAGAATCTTCAAGTTGACCATTTTTACCAAATAAAAATAAGTAATAATAATTCCCTACCCACCTACCCAATTTTTTTGGGCATGTAACCTGGAACAAACATTATTTTTTTACGCCTTAGGAATGGTTTATCTGCCCAGGTATATAACTTTTATTGCAATCCGTTTGCAATAACTATTTAATTTCTGGACGTGAAAGTTGTGATCAAAATCCTGTCGGAACAATATAGACAAAGAAGGAAAACTTTCCACCACATAAATGGTCCTTCCCCAGTTATGTGCTGCAGCGAATATTGTCCATATAAAAAAATAGCTCCATATTCGCCCAGCGCTAACAAGTTATGCTACCCGACACTTGAGAACTCTATGAGCATAAATTACACGCTTGAATTGATTCCTATATTTATACTTTGTTTTGTTCCTGTACGTGTTTCACAAGCTTAATGATATCCAAACTGTATTGTCAGGGAACTACTCTTTCATTGATTTAACTAGAATTCAGTACGAAAACTAATATATTCATCGTAGCGGATTTGTAATATATTCATGTATAAAGGTCAGTATCAGGTTAAAGTGTCCAAGCTATAATAATAAATAATAATGTTGAGTTATCTTTTTTAATGACGCTTCATTACACAAACTTAATTTTTTTCTAATTTTAATAATTATTTTTAGCTCACTGATCTCAAAGTGCTCGGTGAGCTATTGGTATAGGGGACCTCTCCGGCGGCGTCCATCATCCGTCGTCCGTATGCTGTCAACAATTTGGACTGTTATCGTGATAAAGACTACATTTTTAAATCAATGTTGCTCTAACTTGCACAGTTTGTGTATGACCATAAAATCTCGGGTGGGATTGTCATTGGGTCAGATCACACCAGTAACACCTGAGTTATTGCCCCTTTGTCATGCAAAAATGCCCTTTTCCAACGTATAGACTTTATTTTTCATCCAATCTTAACCAAACTTTCACAGCAGACGCCAAAAATGGTCCAGATCGTGTTTCAAACACCAGAGTTATTGCCCTTTGTTTATTAAAAAAAATACAAAAATGGACATTATTCAGGATAGAGACTTCATTTTTCATCCAATCTTCACCAATCTTGCACTGTTTGTCTATTACTATGAGATTACAGTTGAAGTCGAATATAAGCAAGATCGGACCAGAAACAATAGAGTTATTGCCCTTTGTTTGTGAAAAAAATAATGCAGAAATGGACATTATTCAGGATAGAGATTTCATTTTTCATCCAATCTTCACCAATCTTGCACAGTTTGTCTATGACCATAAGATTAAAGGCGAAGTCGAATATAAGCAAGATCAGACCAGGAACACCAGAGTTATTGCCCTTTGTTTGTGAAAAAAATATGCAAAAATGGACATTATTCAGGATAGAGACCTCATTTTTCATCCAATCTTCACCAATCGTGTAAAGTGTGTCTATGAATGTAAGGCTACGGGTGAAGTGGAATAAAAGCATTATCGGGCCAGTAACACCAGAGTTATTGCCCCTTCTGTTTGGAAAGAAACATCAACAAGTTATCAATGATTGGATTGCACACATGATTTTTGTTTCATTGTGACCAAATTTACACAGTTTGGGCATGACCATAAAAATTGACTGATAAAATTTGATTTCCAACTGTTGCAAGACTTGCATGCAGTTATTTGTACATGCAACATTGATGACTTCAGTGCCTGCATTAACATCATTTATCATCATTGGACAGAAAATTATCAAAGAAACAGCAATACTTTACCTTAAAGCACAGCCATCGGAATTATCGCCATGCGACTAATTCCCCAAAACTGTTTGCAAAAAAAACATCAAAATCTACTGTTTCTGCATTTTCCAGAATTGTCAATGACTTAATAAAAAAGGGTAAGGTAAGAATATTGAGAAAAATGGTTTGAGAACCATTAGGAAAAAAAACGCACATCCACTACTCAACTCTTCTTTAGTTAGCCCATTGCACTAACCGATGTTTTAAATCAAAATTGATCCTATCCCCCTCTGCATATTGTTCAGATACCTTAATTTTCAAACCTGTCACAACAGTATGGTCTTCATCTGTACCAGTTCTCAGGTGAGCACTTTGGGCCATCATGGCCCTCTTGTTTTATAAATCATTTGTAAGACATTGTCCACAGTAAACCTTGCCAGATATGTCAGACAATGAAATCTCAGTGTCTAAGTTATAAAATAAAAACAGCTCTACATGATTTAACAGGCCTAACGCTGCCTATTGCAATTGTCGCCAAATTAGACAATTGAGGCGCGTCGTGGGAAAACCGGTCTTAATGCATGTGCGTAAAGTGTCATCCCGGATTAGCCTGTGCAGTCCGCACAGGCTAATCCGGGATGACACTTTCCGCTTTTATGGTATTTTCTGTTTCAATGAAGTGTCTTCTAACCATAAATCCACTTTAGGCGGCAAGTGTCATCCCAGATGAGCCTGTGCGGACACTTTACGCACATGCATTAAGTCCGGTTTTCCCACGACGCACCGCAATTTTTTTTAAAGTGGGGATTTTTTTAAATAACCATATTGGCGGAAGTTAGTGGCAACAACTTTTGTATACTTAATTAGTAGCGTGAGTTTAATCATTTAAGTACAGATTGGCTTCAAAATGGCTCCATTAAAAATGATAACAGAATTTACAAAATGGCGAAAGTGGTGATTTTCCAGTGAGAGCCCTGGTTTACTCTGTAGGTTCTGTTTGCACTTAATCTATGAAAAGTTAATGATAAACTTAGAAAATGACAAATGTGTAGATCTTGTGATATGTTTATTATTTGTTTCCAGTATTATTAGCTGAAGTATAAATATTTGATTGTTGCATAATATAAATGACACTATGATCCCATTGCAGCTAAATTGTTACCGGTATCTCGAAGTCAGCAGGAATTTAAAATTGCTACCACATACCCTAAGTTCTACATATCCTAATACAAAGTTTGCACAGGTCTAAAGAGTGCAAATTTGAAATAAATCATGATTCATAAAGTAAACTAGTGAACTGTCTAAATAATAAATACAATAAACTATAACTGATGCCAGTTAGGAATTATTTTCCACTTCTGCATATCTGGCAAAAGGCGGCAATTCAAAATAAGCAAGTTAGAGATAGAAACATCTTAAGTTGATCTTAAAATATTCTCACTTGATTTCCAATTTTTGTAAGGTAATGTTTTTAAAACTACATATAAATTGATGAATCCAATTTTAAGTAATTGTTAAGTAAATATTAGTTAATAATAAGTTGATAATTAGTGAACATTTAGCAGAATTTCATGTATACGTGGAATAAATTGCTTAAGAAAAATGATGATTTTAAGGCTAAGGGAAAGATTTTACTTACGATGTTTCTGGAACACGACCCCATCTGTATTAATAGAAGTTTATCATAGTCTAGCAGTTGTTAGCATGTTTGTCGTTTGACATTAACACCCAAACTTGACTATTTTACATGTATTTTTAACTTTCTTCGTCAGCCTACTACTACAAATGCTGTAGAGCACATAAAATTGATTTGAAACTGATAAGCATTTGCAGAAGTCAAGCTGCGTTCTCCTACGCAATATTTGTTCCAAAGACTTTGGAAAGTTGTGATTATGGGTGTTGGAACTGTACGTCAGAATATCGTTCGCTTAGTGTGACAGAGCGCGGTGTACAGACTGTCAGGCACCCAAACCTTGACGCTGATGGTGAAATCAAACTTGATGCACTGTCGGCAGATGCCAATTACAGTATTCATTTGACATGTGGAGGTATACAATCAAATGAAGAATATTTTTGGACTGGAGGTAAGCAGTTATACTTACAGGAGTTTAAGTGAATGAATTATTTATATTGAAAGTTTGCAATATGAATAATAAAAGTACCAATCCAAATACATGTGGGCTAAAATAAAATACCAAAAATTAGCAGAATTTCAACTTAGTAAGGTAAATTTGGCTAAAGAAAATGTTGAGCCAGATGGTGTTCCTTTTTGTAGAAATTCTAAATCATTGAAATGTAAATTGTAATGTACTTATTGTAGTTGTTAAATTATAATAATATATTTTGTCCCTAAACACTTGTTCTTGATTGAATTAAAACATCGCAGAATTAGCATTGGTTTATCATCCGTATAGTACTAGACCCCTTGATAACTCCTTTCAGATAGAAAGTACACCAAGTATTGAACACCATATAAAGAACATTTTGTACAGAATCTGATGATTGTTCCCACATGCAGATGATTCGCAGACCATCGCCACATAATTAGTATATCCAATATGTTGCTATATTCTTTCGATAACTCACCATGTATATACCCATACAGGTGCCAACACCAGCTGTCCAGATGATAATAAACCCAGCTCAACGCAGAGTCCAGTGATGGTGTTTCAGGAGGGCACATTTCTCGGGACTCGGGACTCGGTACTTGGGATTGTGTTTGCGTTGCTAGGCCTCCTGATCATCGTAGTTACAACTTTTTATGTGGTGCGAAAAATCAGAAGACGAAGGCGTCTTGAGAGAATTAGGACATACCTTGGGTACAAATATTTATTCTACATTTATTATATCAGGTATTAGGACATACCTTGGGTACAAATATTTATTCTACATTTATTATATCAGTATTAGGACATACCTTGGGTACAAATATTTATTCTACATTTATTATGTCAGTATTAAGAGTGTAATGCTCTGGTCATCATTTGAGTAGCTCCTGTTTAAGCCTCGGTCACAACTGGGTTGCGGCGACCTCACAGCGAGCTTGCGTCAAGATTTTTTTCAAAAAGGTGCATGGACTTTAAGGCCCGGTTTGTTGTTTTTCTTGAACGCAAGGTCGCCGCAAAAGCTGCAACAGACATTAGCACTAGTGCTTAAGTTGATGCGGCGGCCTTGCATCAATCACCCATCGTGCGGGCACCGTGCGTTCAACCTACGGGCACTCTACATTTTTTGCATCAACATTGCCTGTCGCAAGCACGCACGGTGCATTTGCGGACGTCGTACGACTTCCTTGCGTAGTACTTATATGGCTACATCACGATAAACACACTGGCACCACAAGAAAAAACTGATACCTCACACTAGCTGCAAGACATGTGAGTTGTAAAAATGACTAAGATTATTTGCATGCTTTTAACACATTTTTCATATTATCTCTTTATTTCATGTGTGTTACAATCATAAAGCTACTTGAAGAAATAATAATACTTTTTAACAACAGTGTTTTTTTTCCAGTCCTTTTTGAATGGGGCTGGGACCCTTTGAAATGTGAACATTAAAGCAGTATACCAAGTTTTTGTGAAAATAACATTTTAACGTATAATGTATGAAGTTATTTTTATCAGGATTAAATTACACAATGTTGTAACCAATTTTAATCGAAATTGTATATATTATTTGCCTTAGCGCTTTTGATATAAACATTATAAACAGTGTAGCCAAATCCCTTTGCAAAAAACACACACAAACAAGGCGCAATTGTGAATTTTGGTGGAAAATTTTGTGAAAAAGATACTTTTTTGCTTTGTGAATAGGGCCCTATTTCAGCCCAAAATTGACTAGAAAACAAACACTGAACAAATTTGAAAATTCAACCATATCATCTTTCTGACATACATGTCAAATTAAAAGTCGTGTATAGCACCAATACATGTAGGATTTTTATGACAAAATACAGATATCCGTGAATTTGCCAAAATACCATTGCTGTCTTTCGGCAATCGTGCGTACAGCTTGCGGTGATAGTGCGATAATTGTGCCTAGGTCTAGCGTCGACATTTTAATTAATTCAGTCGCTTGGTGACCGTTAGGTCGCCGTAGGAAAGACGCATGTCAGTCGCAGGATTTGAAGACACAGCTGCGGTCTTCTAAAACTGGAAATGCACAGCAGACGTGCGGCGACCTTACGAATTCCACAAGTTCTTACTAAACGCATGCATTTGTCTTGAGATCCCTTAATCGTGCGTATGGTCTGCAGTCTGTGGCCACAGCAGTGGGTTATGACCGAGGCTGTAATAATGTATGACATACACAATTTCTTTAATATGTAATAAAAAGCTGTAAAAAAAATACATAATGTAATTAGGTTGTTAAACCTGCATCACTCATTCATGTACATGCAAACTGGGATATCATGATCTATTTTCTTCTAAATGTGTGTATTCACAACAAGAGTACACATAGAGTATACATACAGTCCATAAGATTCTAATTACAAAGTTGAACTCACATTCATACTGGGCTACTGTTACAGGTACTATAATATGTATGTTTTCTTAAGCCAGATACCTACAAACATTTCTTAGAAATCTTGAAAGAACTTGTATACATTGTATTGTGTTGTTTAGGATATTTGGTCACTACTCACGACATGTAATTAACCACCTCTCAGTTGTCAAAATAAGAAATAATTGTTTATTTTTCGTTGTTTCAGCCAGTAAACAACAATTTGGTATTGATGCGTAAGAATAAACCATAAGGTCGTTAGCAATATGACATGATATGACAACTGTTTTTGCAATTATAATGAGAACTACATTTTACTATGCTCCGCTCAAAGTCAGGACTACTTTTTGTGTTGTTTATTGGGAATTTAACACCAATAATTTTGTTCTTTTTCTATAGAACAATTAGTGGGTATACTGTTAGAATGAGAATTTCTCTTTAGCTGATGGAGCTGGAGTATCATTATCTTTTATAATTATTGTTTTACTTCAGGTCAACAATTATCGACCCTTTTGAGAATCTTCAAAACCGTATGGACGAGGATTCAGGTAGCCAGAGGCTGATAGAAGTATCGGAAAACAGGGGCTCACCTGTAGAATTGTGATAGGGAGGGCATTTTGGGGCGTGAATTCTACAGTCATTTTTATGTTGGATATTTTTTTGCACAGCTGTTTAAAAGTGCTCGTACACTCGTATAAAATTTTTATCTGGGTCTGTCAAGGTATACAATGTAGAATGTACATATAGTGTGTGTTTATATACATGTATGTTGTTACATATTGTTTGTAAGTGGTTTCCTATTTGAAATGCTATTTTTAGGCTAAGCCTATGTTATTTGTCTTTTCTGGTTATGAAATATAACTATGTTAATACATCTTTGATGTTATTGAAACGGATGTGAAACCATTATCTTTGATGTTAATTGAATATTTGTTTGAAAAGAAAACATAGTATAATTGTAAGTGTAAGTGTTTAAAAAAGGACTTAACAATTTTTGAGCTTATAAATGTAAATAAATACTGGGTACAATAAAGTTAGAAATTTAGCACACAAGAAAGCTCTTATGAGGCTTGTCGTGGGAAAACCGAGCTTAATGCATGTGCGTAAAGTGTCGTCCCAGATCGGCCTATGCAGTCTGATCCGGGACGACACTATGCACATGCATTAATCCTGGTTTTCCACGACAAGCCTCATATATAATATATCAGTGTTCACTATTTTTGAATTTCCATGTAAATTTACTTGTACTAGTTGTTTATACAATTAGTCATTCACTTGTTTGAGCAATTCACTAAATGCACCCCTAATAAATGCATATTCTGTAAATTGTAATATTATTTTTGTTTTATTACCATTAGTAAATTTTAAGTGTAATATCTTATGGTTCCAGTGGCATGTTGTATTTGGTTGGAACTACATGTATGTATGACATAGAAAATAAGGGATTATTGTTCATCAATGAATGGTAATTTAAGAATCATTGATATAATTTCAGAATCAGGGTTGGCAGTGGTTGACTTCCTCTGGTTGTAACCAGCAGCATCAACCAGTTAATACCGTCCCAATTGTACTTCCAAAATGGTCAAGCACTGTTTTTTTGCTGGTTCATAATATTGTTTGCTGGTTGTTGCCACTAAATTTAGCCCGTCGGAGCCAGTTTGAAGCCAATTTAGACAATTATTACATTATTACATTATTACATCGTAAAAAAACGTATGCTTGTTTCAGGTTACCCAGCCTACCCTAAAAAAACGCCCCAACCCTAACAACATTTTATTGAGCTTGTAAGAATTTTTTTTTATATACTTTTTTCCTATAATTATGCCCCTCTTCTTGCTTTGCACCTATCCGTCTGTCGGTCCGTAGACCATTTCGTTTCCGCGCGATATCTTGAGAACGCTTTGACCTACGATCATGAAAGTTGGTACACTGGTTACTTGGGAGGAAAGGAAGAACCTTATAAATTTTGAGGTCAACAGGTCAAAGGTCAATGTCATCGTTGCTAAAAATAGAAAAACGGTTTCCCCTCAATAACTTGAAAATGCATTGAGATATTTTAATGAAATTTTATACATAGATACCTTACATCGAGACCTCGCTTGGGATTGCATATGGGGTGGGTGTGGTCAAGGTCAAGGTCACCGTTACTAAAAATAGAAAAACGGTAGACTATTTCGTTTCCGCACGATATCTTGAGAATGCTGTGACCTACGATCATGAAAGTTGGTACACTCGTTACTTGGGAGGAAAGGAAGAACCATATCAATTTTGATGTCAACAGGTCAAAGGTCAAGGTCACCGTTGCTAAACATAGAAAAACAGTTTCCCCTCAATAACTTGAGAGCGCATTGAGATATTTTAATGAAACTTTATACATAGATACCTTACATCGAGTCCTCATTTGGGATTGCATATGGGATGGGTGGGGTCAAGGTCACCGTTACTAAAAATAGAAAAACGGTTTCCGCTCAATAACTTGAGAATGCATCGAGATATTTTAATGAAACTTCATACATAGATACCTTATATTGAGACCTCGCTTGGGATTGCATATGGGGTGGGTGGGGTCAAGGTCACCATTACTAAAAATAGAAAAAACGGTTTCCACTCAATAACTTGAGAACGCATTGAGATATTTTAATGAAACTTTATAGATAGATACCTTACATCAAGACCTCGCTTGGGATTGCATATGGTGTGGGTGGGGTCAAGGTCACCGTTACTAAAAATAGAAAAACGGTTTCCGCTCAATAACTTTAGAACGCATCGAGATATTTTAAAGAAACTATACACATAGATACCTTATATTGAGACCTCGCTTGGGATTGCTTATGGGGTGGGTGGGGTCAAGGTCACCATTACTAAAAATAGAAAAACGCTGTCCGCTCAATAACTTGAGAATGCATCGAGATATTTTAATGAAACTTCATACATAGATACCTTATATTCAGACCTTGCTTGGGATTGCATATGGGGTGGGTGGGGTCAAGGTCACCATTACTAAAAATAGAAAAAATGGTTTCAGCACAATAACTTGAGAATGCATCGAGATATTTTAATGAAACTTCATGCATAGATACCATATATCTAGACCTCGCTTGGGATTCCATATTTAATAAAAAATTCTTAAGAATTGCACATATTCACAACTTGTCTGCAAGTCGGGGGGGGCATACATGTTTTACAAACATCTCTTGTTAAATGTTATTTGGATAAACAATGTTATGTTTTGATAGCATCCACTTAAAACAATGTTTAACGATAGTACTAATATGTTTTGAATATTCATTCAGTTTTAGAATCATTCAGTTGACCATCTACCTAATATAAAAATAAATGCAAAAAATACCGTAAATCCCTACCTACCTACCCAAATCTTTTTCAGCAGGTAACCTGAAACAAACATATTTTTGTTGTGCCTCAGTATTGGTCAATAGTTGTCGACTGAACTGGCCCAGTCAACACTCGATCAGAGACAGCCAGATGCTTTCTATGGCCACTCATATAAATAAAATATGATGCGTGTCGTGGGAAAACCGGGCTTAATGCATGTGAGTATCAATCGGAGACAGCCAGCTGCTTTCTATGGCCACTCATATAAATAAAATATGAGGCGTGTTGTGGGGAAATCAGGCTTAATGCATGTGCGTAAAGTGTCGTCCCTGATTAGCCTGTGCAGTCTGCACAGGCTAATCCAGGATGGCACTTTCCGCCTACAATAAATTTATGTTTGGAAGAGACTTCCTTGAAACCAAAAATACCATAAAAGCGGAAAGTGTCGTCCCGGATCAGCCTGTGCACTTTCCGGGATGACACTCTCCCATGATATGCCTCAAATGTACTTCATCAAACCTCACCATGCAATTACTTTGTCATTTGGCATCAACTGTCCAAGTGAACACACTCCGGTGATCTTTTAAGGCCAATTTTGGCCCGAAAACGGGTCGTTTTCTCACGCCACGCCACGTATCATCTTTCACTGAAATCAACAAGCATCCTCTATTTATTTTATGACCAAGGATTACAGTAAGATATATGTGTGATTCATGAATTTATATTAATATTGCAGTATTTTAGTGAAATATAACCATTTCACCATAGTAATTTTAGGTTCTTTGTAGATAATACGCTATGTCTTAGAAATAACCATTATTTATTTTTGATAGGTTATTCAACTTGCTGTGTGCTATAAAGGTTTTACATGTTGAATAAGGATCATGTAGATATTGTTTTATTGAATCTATTGTGTGTTTTATTTGGTTAGTTTTAATTTTGAATCTTTTCAAATGGATTTGCTATTTTTTAATTCACTGTAATAAATCCAGTTTATAATTGTGACTTGTTCAGTACCAGTACATTGTATAATACTTTATATTTTAATCTCTATTAGGTTTAAATTAGAAAACCTCTTAATGTAATTTAATAATTTGTAAATATGTAGTTTTATAAATAATAAAGGCCAGTTGATTGTCTATACTTTTTACCTATTGCTTTTATATGATCTTACTCTAAGCCACAACTGTTTCAAGTACCTTTTATTAAAACATACTCTTCATACTCTGTGTAAATTAATTAGCCTATCCAGTTTTTTGCTTTTTATTACTTTTAACACGTGTTTCACTTTTACGTCCTTGACCCTCAGTCGTTCCAATGCATTGCAATGCAAACTCAGTTTTGTATTTCAACAAATTTATTCCCCTTCCACTTTCCAAAATATGTACCAACTGAAATACTTCGAATAGTCGAGCGCCAGCTTTTGTTTTCGGATATATTTATAAATTATTAACAATAGATGGAATGCTATTCAAAATTTATCGATAGTGTGCATGCAGGTAATAGTACCTCATGTACATTTCATTCATATCTATTTTACTACAGCTGCAAATTTTTGCGCGCCCGCAACTGTCATCCGTCCCAACTGTTTATACTTTAAAATAGCATAATGTTTGCCAAATGTTTATACAAACAAAACTATTGAAATTAATAATATTTTAATATGAGTTCTCAGTAAATTAACTTTATTTTTGCAAATGTTATTGATGGCCTGCCCATGTTAAAAACGTAGAAACAGTAAAGTTTACTTTCTTTTTGTTATAAATGTTTTTATTTTAAGTATTTATGTTGTAAGCTATAAAATAGCTTCCAAGCCTTATTTGTTGTACATGTAAGATATTCAGTTTAATGTATTGTTGAAGAAATGGTTGTTTTATCCAAAACCTAATTATCCCCTTTGTTGTCCATTTTCCACTTCTTCTGCTTCTAAAGTTCTAATGTAAACACTCCTTAGGCCAAAAAAAATGTATTGTGTGTTTCGGGTAACAGTCTAAAACAATTTAGGTAGGGTCGGGATCGACTTTTATTTTTAACTTTTTTATTAAAGACACATTTCATTTTAAAAAAACATCGAAAATTATCTAAAATCTGACGAATACGGAAAACAATCATTGCTAAAAACTTCTGGGATGGGGGCTTTTTGCTAGATAACACAGAATTTTTTTTTTTTTTGCCTTACCTAATTTAGTTCCAGATTGACAGGGTATGGCAGTTGAGTTCAGTGTTGTAACATTAAATGAAGTAGTTATCCGATACACATTGTCAAACACAACTAAGCCTTTGCAACAAAATATTACAATAACATGTTTCATTTCTCATTTTATTTTGAACATGTAGCTTGTCTGTTTTCATCAATGTCAAACACCTTTAATTGTCTATTTGCTCAACTCGAGTTACATGCATGTTGCTTTAGTACATGTTCATACCATTTTTTTGTCAATACACCTCACAAACACTCTTGTGGAATAGTGTATTTTATCCACATACCTTGTGTACACGTGCTTTTGGAATTTGCAGTGTGTTTTATATAGATATAAATGAGGCATGTCGTGGGAAACCCGGGCTTAATGAATCTGCCTAAAGTGTCAGCCCAGATTAGCCTGTGTGGACTGCACAGGCTAATTTGCGACGACACTTCGCCTACAGTGGATTTATGTTTAAAAGAGACTTCCTTGAAACAGAAAAAAAAAGTGGAAAGTGTCGTCTTTGATTAGTCTGTGCCGACTACACAGGCTGATCCGGGATGACACTTTACGCACATGCATTTAGCCCGGATGTCCCATGACTGGCCTCAAATGCAATTTAAAATGCAACATTAACCAAACTATCATGTTTTCTATACATGTATGGAGAATTTTTCTGTTTGCCATGGCAGTCAAAAGTAAAAATTTTAAATAACTTTTCAGATATCACTTGTTGGATATAAAAATAATGTTCTGTTTTTTATTAGCTCACCTGAACACAAAGTGCTCATGGTGAGCTTTTGTGATCGCCCGTTGTCCGTCAAGCGTGCGTGCGTGCATCGTCAACTTTTCATTCAAACAACATCTCCTAAACCGCTTGGCAGATTTTCACCAAAATTCACAGGAATGATCCTTGGGTGGACCTCTTTCAAAGTTGTTCAAATCTTTCCAGTCCGCCTCATATGTAGGTCACCAGGGCTAAAAATAGGGGTCACATGGTTTAAAGAGACTTAAATAGCAAAATGACTTTAAAAATCTTCTTCTCTGAAACCGCAAGGCCCAGAGGTTTCATATTTGGTAGGTAACATTTTCTAGTGGTCCTCTACAAAGATTGTTCAAATGATGCCCCTGGGGTCAAAACTGGCAACACCCCGGGGGTCACATGGTTTATACAAACTTAAATAGCCAAATGGCTTTAAAAATCTTCTCCTCTGAAATTGCAAGGCCTAGAGGTTTCATATTTCGGTTGGTAAGATTGTAATATGGTCCTCTACAAAGATTGTTTAAATAATGTCCCTGGGTTCAAAATTGGCCACGCCCCGGGGGTCACATGGTTTATATACATTTAAATAGCAAAATGACTTTAAAAATCTGCTGCTCTGAAACCACAAGGCCCAGAGGTTTTATATTTGGTATATAACATTGTATAGTAGTCCTCTACAAAGATTTTTCAATTGATGTCCCTGGGGTCAAAACTGTCCACACCCCGGGGCTCACATGGTTAATATAAACGTAAATAGCAAAATGACTTAAAAAAAACCTCCTCTGAAACCACAAGGCCCAGAGGTTTCATATTTGGTTGGAAACATTGTATAGTGGTCCTCTATTAAGATTGTTCAAATAATGCCCCTGGGGTAAAAACTGGGCACACCCCAGGGGTCACATGTTTGAAATAGACTTAAATAGCAAAATGGCTTTAAAAATCTTCTCCTCTGAAACTGCAAGGCCCAGAGGTTTCATATTTGGTATGTGACATTTTATAATGGTCCTCTGCAAAGGTTGTTCAAATGATGTCCCAGGGGTCAAAACTGGGCCTGCCCTGGGGTCACATTGTTTATATAGACATAAATAGCCAAATGACTTTAAAATCACATGAAACCGCAGTGTTTTCGTATTTGATATTTAACATTGTATAGTGGTCCTCTACAAAGATGGTTCGAATTATGCCCCTGGGGTAAAAAGTGGCCATGACGCGGGGCATCACATGATTTATATAGACTTATATGGCAAGTGGGCCTTAAAAATCTTCCTTGTTGAAACCGTAAGGCCCAGAGATTTGTGTTTTGCGTAAAACATTGTGGAGTGGTCCTCTACAAAGAGTGTTCAAATGATGTCCCTGGGGTAAAAATTGGCCACCCCCTGGGGGTCACATGGTTTATATACATTTAAATAGCAAAATGACTTGAAAAAATCTCCTCTTAAACCGCAATGCCCGGTGGAATCATATTGGGTATGTAACATTGAAAAGTGGTCCACTACAAATAGTGTTCAAATTATGCCCCTGGGGTACAAGGTGGCCATGCCCTGTGGGTCACATGGTTGATATAGACTAAAAAACATCTGACACTCCAAAGGCCCAGATCTTTATACTCAGGTAAGGCGTTTAGTGCCATTTTTCCCTCTTGTTATTAGCCATTATGATGCCTTAAACTCAGGTGAGCGACCTAGGGCCATCATGGCCCTCTTGTTGGTTTACCACTATGCATACTTCATTTCAGTTGTAGGAGGACTTAGTCATATGATAACATAAGTTGAACATTCCAATCCAGAATTACAAAATCGCTTGTTGCAAAATAGTTTCATTAAAATCGGCAATGCTACGATACATTAAAATTCAGATCTGTTTACAATCGCGCCAATGTGTTTTCTGCTTCTGTTACTCTGACTAAGAATTTCATTAGGGCATGCGCTGCAAACATTGTGTGTTAAAAATCTTATGTAAAATACTAAAACGTTTTGTGTTATGGTGTATTTGTTAAGTACACAGTGTATAGTGTATACGTGTGTATGATATTTGGGAAACACTTGTGTGTTATATGTATATAGTCATTAGTCATGGCTTTCTTTTTGACAATATCTTGTTAAGCATTATTTTCATTTCAGTACAATAAACTGCTACACAGAATTTTGCTTCCATTCTTTACTGGATATTTCAAGAACGAGCCCCTGTTTTCTCCATATGTATATAATCAGGGGCGTAACTAGACGTTCTCGTATACCCACGTGCGCATAAATCGTAACGCGCACACGTCAGTGAAACGGCAAATACTAGTAACATGTCAAAGAACATATTATAACGGGAACAAAAAGAGCTTCGTCATTATACTAACCGCACCATCCAAGTGACAATATTGTATCAATTTGTCATAATGAATGATCGTAATTAAATCAGATATATGCATTATCCCATATCTATATTGATTTCATACATGTTTGTGGAATTTAGAATAATTATTAAATAAGACACACGAATTCACAAATTTCACTGTACTTATACCTACATTTTGCATAAGTGTGTCACTGTTCACGTAGAGACAAATGATTATGCACGGTACGTGTTTCTACGACCTATGGTGCTGGCAAATGTATGTGGTTCCAATTTTGTCAATTTCACATTGTTTGTGGGCCAAAAACGTGGAAAAGTTGGTGCACTAATAGTCGGGCGAATCCTCTTGCAACTTAGTTTCGCCAATTTTAGTAAATGGAATTAGTTTCACCAATTGTAGTCAATGGAATAAGTTTCACCAATTGTAGTCAATGGAATTAGTTTCGCCAATTTTAGTCAATGGAATTAGTTTCACCAATTGTAGTCAATGGAATTTGTCACCAATTGTAGTCAATGGAATAAGAGTTAGCAGTATCATTTTTTGCACTGAACTGGTGTACTATTTGTTCTTTACGATGCATGACGTGCACATTTAGAAGGTTGAATGTGATTATTCTGAAATTCTCTTTGATTGGCATATTTTATACACGCATAACTTTGCTGGATTTCTTTCAGATATGATGAGCTCAAGTATGTGTTTTTTTCGCCACCAAGAAATTCTGAAATCGCAACCCTGTTTCTTTCATATTGCGTTTTAAGTTAAAATCGTTGAGCAAATGTGTGATATATTTGCTATTTATCTAAATAATTATACGAGACGGGTAATGACTTTTAAAAGTGAAAATAAAACTGAAGCTATATTTAACATTTATTATGCTCCCCCCCCCCTCGAAGCATCGAAGATGGCGGGGTATATTGGTTTGCTAATGTCGGTCGGTCGGTAGACCACTTACGTTAAACTCTAAGTTAAACAGTTTTCATATTGTCTTCACCAAACTACATGAACATGTTTGTGGGCATAATATCTAGGTCAAGTTCGATAATCAACCAAATCGCCCCAGGAATTGTGGAGTTATGGCCCTTGAATTATCTTAAATTGGACTTTTTAGTGATTTAGGCTCTTTGTGGTTGTATTATCTCAGTTAAGTTCGACGATTAACCAAATTTTCCCAGTAACTGTGGAGTTACGGCCCTTGGTTATATAAAATTAACCTTTTTAGCTATTTTGACCTAGAGGGGGTATAACTGTTTTACAAACAGCTCTTGTTTCAGTAGGTGTTTCACTGTATGCCAATGATCATGCAAAACAGTCAGCATGGAAATAAATCATAAGGTAAATAATTACATTTATCACATAAGGATTTTTCTCTGTTTTTTGGCTAATGAATCTACATTTAAATTGGTAATTTCTGGTTACACAACTAGTTGTTTGAACTCGCAATGGTCTCTCGTTCGTCACTGTGCGTGTTTACTAGTTGGTCATCTTAAATCGCACCTGGCACCATATTTATAAAGATACGTAAGTTATTCTTAATTCAAGTTAAAAATATGTCAAAATTACATCTTGTGCTATAAACACTATGCTTTGGAACATATTAATTACGTGCACGAAATGATAACGCAACTATGTGTCACAATTTTCAAACAATGTTTTTCTTTTCGGAAAATGCAATCGTAACATTTCAGACTCTTAAGATTCTTAATTTTAAAATAAGATACTTTATACACACCAGCCCAGTTCAGTCGTATTCGTAATAAAACATGTTCAACGAATTTCTTATTGTGCTATTTGTTAATAACATTTTGCAAATGTGAAGTTTACCTAAGCCCTTATGTGAAAAGTGAGTGGCTCTTATATGAAAAGTGAGTGTCTCTTACACTTAATTTGCGCTGAACTAATGTCTTGTTTTATAGCGCTTAACATTTCTTTGATCTACCAATTATAAAACCGCGAAAATAACGTTATTATATTTAAACTTGTGTAATAATCGTTTGCCGTTGCTACATACAGTGAAGATATAAACAAAACCGTTGTATTAGTTCTAAATTTTAACGTTACCTACTTTTTAAATTATCTCTTCAACACAGTTATTTGGACACCCTTATACAGTGTATTTAATGGTTTAATTATTCAGCCAGAAATGTCAATGTTGAACAACTAATGTACAAAACCGTCGGTTTTCAACAACTGAATACTATTGTAAACATATATATAATATAAATTGTGATATTATTTTATTAAAACGCCGCTCAGCGAATTTAGTGTCAGCGGCTTTCGTACCGGTATGTACTTAATGTCTTGGTACCAGGAGACAATGTTGCCTTCCAAATAGTAATTAAACCAGCGCCAAGGACAATATTGCCTTCCAAATAGTAGTTAAACCAGCGCCAAGGACAATATTGCCTTCCAAATAGTAGTTAAACCAGCGCCAAGGACAATATTGCCTTCCAAATAGTAGTTAAACCAGCGCCAAAGACAATATTGCCTTTCAAATAGTAGTTAAACCAGCGCCAAGGACAATATTGCCTTCCAAATAGTAGTTAAACCTGCGCCAAGGACAATATTGCCTTCCAAATAGTAGTTAAACCAGCGCCAAAGACAATATTGCCTTCCAAATAGTAGTTAAACCTGCGCCAAAGACAATATTGCCTTCCAAATAGTAGTTAAACCTGCGCCAAAGACAATATTGCCTTCCAAATTGTAGTTAAACCAGCGCCAAAGACAATATTGCCTTCCAAATAGTAGTTAAACCTGCGCCAAAGACAATATTGCCTTCCAAATAGTAGTTAAACCAGCGCCAAAGACAATATTGCCTTCCAAATAGTAGTTAAACCAGCGCCAAAGACAATATTGCCTTTCAAATAGTAGTTAAACCAGCGCCAAAGACAATATTGCCTTCCAAATAGTAGTTAAACCTGCGCCAAAGACAATATTGCCTTCCAAATAGTAGTTAAACCTGCGCCAAAGACAATATTGCCTTCCAAATAGTAGTTAAACATTTGACCAGCGCCAAAGAAATATATATTGCCTTCCAAATAGGTAAACATTTGACCAGCGCCAAAGAGGTTACTCTAGGCTTGCTAGCGACAGTGACGGATCCATACATGTATCAATTTCAAAAAAACGAAGTATAAAATTATAAACTAAAGTTTCTCTTTGCAACTAACGGAACTTTGTTCCTTTCTGTAGTGTTGACAATACAAGAAATGCACAACATTAGCATACAGTTAGTAAGCGCATCCACTCATGCATACGAAGTGCTATCCTCCATATATACGTTCAGTCTGTTTAAATAATAGGTTAAATGGAGCCAGATTATATCAAATCACTGCGCGTACTTTTCAATCCAAGATTGACACTTGCTGTCGATGTCCGGAAGAGATGCCTCTAATGACAACAACACGTCAGAAAACGTTTTAGGTTGACGTAATTTAAACGGGTCTTCGTTGAACTTTATCCGGGGCCTTTTCATTCGCTCCGGCCTTGACCTCTGACCTTTGGAGGTCTTGGAGAGCGAACTGTGTTCCAGACGAGGCGTCATCAGCGGACTGAAAACGTGCGGACTTTTTGTGTTCTTCCTGGTAAACTCTGAATGATTGACGGTAATCTGAATGTCTCTTAATTCCTTCGGATCTTCCGTTAATGTAACGGAAGAATTTGACGTCGCCGGGATTTCTTCCTCGCTCGATCCGAGTGGCGTCCGTGGAGACTTTCTGTTCGGATGTAAAATCTTGTCAATTCTTTCTAACATCATAAATGTCTTTTCGCGTTCAATGTTTTCAATGTCGAATACTTCCGGTTGATAGAACCTCTGGTATTTCTCGAGTTCAGGCAGAGGGTCCAGCGGCCGAATTACACGAATGGTTCCGTTTCTTGACCGGAAGTTAGTTACGGTACGCTGATGGCGGTCGCGTTCGGTGGCTGCGACTCGACTCATGGGCATCGACCTCTTAGGCGTCGGTTTAATAACTAATTTCCGGGAGTCTCGATACTGAAACGGAAGTTCCCTTGGTCGCATGTCCTCCGGCGTGAGTTTCGTCTGCTCCTCTAAAGGACTGCGGCTGGTTCCCCAAGGGTTGTAGTTCCGGTCTTCGTCATCAGGGATCGGAGCCAGCGGCGATTCATAGTCCGCGTGGCGGTGGTGTACTATTCTTGAGATATGGGACGGCAGGCTCATCGACGTCCCCGTGTATCCGATGTATCCGGTCACCGTACTGTCCGCTCCTGACATCGTGGAGAAGCTCTGGCGTGGAGTTGACGTCATGTTGAACGTCTGACTGCGACGCGAGTTCGAATCCGGCTCGCTTAAAACGGACGTCGTTATCTTTGGTAACACGGACAACTTCCGCGGAACGGACGGAAACTGGGGTATATTTGTTTTCCATTGTGCTTCCGCTATGTGGTCAAGCTTTTTATAGTACTCCGCTCCCCGTTTGACGTCTGACAGGCGCTTGGTGCGCGTCCCTTCGTTGTGAAAGAACGGCGGGGATTCGTGGCCCGTTGGGCTCTGGGCCAACATGGCGTCGTTTGGTGCTATGACGTCACACGGATAGCTACATTTGTCGAACAGATACGGGCGCAACAGACGTCACTACGGGCGCTTGCCTAGAACTGAAATAAAATACAAAAACACAATATTATATTAACGAAAAGCACAATTAATTAAGTTTAGTGGCACAAATGATATGCTAGTTTGTGGCTGCCTGTAAAATGTTTGCGTTAGCACTGAATTTTCAGTACACCCCGAGCTATATGTTGGTATTCCCTTCTTTTTTTTTCTTCTTCTTTTGGGGTGGGGTGGGTGGGTGGGGGAGTCAGACACATCCCCTCTGGTCAAACTTTTGTTCTCACACTGCCAGTGTCTTCGCCTAAATGCATGTACAGTCACGCGTTTTGTTTAAGTAATTGTTTTTTCTTTTAATTGTCAGTCTTCTAGAAGCACTTTCAAATCGTTGTCTCGTGTAAAAGACGTCTGCTGGTAAAAGAAGAAACCAGTAAATTAATCCTTAGATCCTACTTTAATATTTAACTTTTCCACTTGCTAAAACGAAATTTAAATAAAAATATAAACACACCCAATTTGGAAAACTAATTTAGATGTCTTTGGTGCTTGTATAAATAATTGTATCTATTTGGTGCTTGTATAAATAATTGTATCAATATTTTCCCACCTTCGATAGAAAAAAAAAGCTATAGATTTGTTCTGAAATTTGGCAACCGTGTTGAAAAACGCATTCAAAAGATGCGACGTGGCAAACAGATATAATCTATATGGGTATTTAACGACAATATGTGCATTGTGCCTGCCATTTAAGGCAATATACTATGGCATGTATGATATCTGAGATCGCTAATCTTCAATAAAATAAAACTCCTGAATAATTTAATTACAATTACTAATAAATTAACGCCCTTTAAGAAGCATTTTAAATTATTCGATGAGTATACCGGATAGCAAAATCGATGAAATCGATCAACATACATGATTATTAAAGTACGCGTGAATGCAAAGGCTGACATGTGTTCGCATGTTGTGCGAACATGAAGTTAAAGGTCCTATTTTGTAATACAGAGGTAAAACATTGCTAGCGGTGATTGAGTTGTAAATGTATGTGTGTTTACATAATAATGGAACAATTTTAGTTATTTTATGCTATCCAGTGATTGATAATTAAATATTAGTGAAATAAAATTAACATTTCACTATAAATCAGTAAAAATTCCCGCTCTGGAAGTTCACTAGTTCCCGATTTAATAAGTAAATGAAACGGACCGTCAACGATGCCGGATTTAAAATTGTGAAATGACGTCATTATATTGACGTCATGACTTGAAGAGTCCCGCGAGATTTTTTAAATTTAACCCAATTAGATAAAATATAAAATGAAAAAAAACGGTGGAAAAATAAGCTTAAAAGAAAAAGAAATTTATTGATTTCGGTGTGCGCGCTACGAGTGAAAATATCTATTTTCTATAATCACGAGTGAAATAAAATACGATCTTGCACGGAAGTCAACAAATACCCTCTATATGTTAGTTTCGAGATAGTCTGTCATTATTCATCAAAAAGCTCAGCACATCACTAAGACGTCTAGGGTGACTTTACGACCTACACACTATATATCCTGTGTTGAGTACCATGTATAGATGCATGGCCGATATATTATGGACGCTTTACTTTCATTGTCGTATTAAGTAAATCGATTAACATTTCCTTATTAATATTAAGTGTTTGGTATTCAATTATAATAATGTAAAACGAAAATGTGTTATGTAGAAGACCTCGTATTTATTTTGTGTACAGCTGTTCAACAAAACCAGAAAATCGGTATTCAATAAAGTGAACAATAATTTTAATAATATCGAAATGTTGTAGATTTTTATCATTAATTCACACGCGTAGCTTTATAAATATTGTTTTACAAGTAAACAATTACCCGGTCCCACATATGCAATAAAAGAATAAAGCATACCACATTTGACACGGAATGGAACGGAAATAACGGCTATATGGTTGTCTTTTGATCCTTGATAGCGTTTTTATGGACATTTTGTTGTAACACGTTGCGATGAAACTATGAAATATATCACTGTTGAATTATATTACTTCCTTATTAGATTAAATAATAACGCAAAAAAACTAACAATTTCACATTAGCTGTATTAAAACAAATGAACATTTTGCTTTTCTCTATTACAATCTGGCGCAAAAATAAATAAACGGGCATTTATTAATTTTAAACTGCGATTGTCAGTTGCACATTACCGCATAATCATTTGAGATGTGCTTATTTTAATCCGTGCTACCTTTGTTCAAAACTATAAAAATGCAATACACCCCCACTATATATCAACTCATATAAAATGAAATAAATTTGTATTTCTTGATTCTCTCATTTATCAAAAATGTATCACTTCCAGATTTAGCAACTTTAAAAGAAATCGATCTGAGAATGTTATATAGATTTTGAAACTTTGGAAAGTAGTAAAAACCGGTTCCATTCCACCAAAGAAACGGAATGTGACTTGTTCTGGTAATGCTACATCGAATATCATTCAAATGTTATATTATAAACTCTCTCTAGTTTACCAATCAGTCATTTAATAACAGGTACCCCGTACATTCAGCGCTTTTTATTCAGAAAGTTGTAGACTTATTCCGACTATATATGCTGAAGTCGTTATTGATCATAACGCTGTTTGTAGTTTATTTCGTTGTTGTCTATTCCGTGATATTTGATGCCGATGATGTCGAAGAGGATGAAATGATCAATATGATGATCATGATAATCAATGATAATGATCATGGTGATGTTGATGATGATGTTGATGTTGTTGAGGATGATAATGTTGGTGATAATGCGGTTGATGATAATTATTATAATGATGGCGATGCTGATGCTGATGATGATGATGATGATGGTGATGATGATGATGATGATGTTGTGGACGCGGAGGTGAACTAATTATCACCTTTATTGTTAAACAGTGACTAAACTTATGAAAACGCAATTAAATAAAGTGCTTTACGTTGAGTATTAAACTAAAGACAGTGTATTTGAAGACTCTATTGATATTTCTCGCAATGTTCACATAAAAGGCTTAATTTTTATCTTTGTATTGCCTTTACCGGCAACGAAATGATGAAAGTGCTATTTACATTTTAAATCTCTCTCACAAAGCGGGGATACACGGATGCTTTAGATTTTTAAATTTGGCACTGAACATTCATAAAAGGGATTTACTGTATCATACCTGCCCGCGAGAGGAATGCATTGCCCACAATGACAGACACGCGCTACTATCGATTGGTTTAAAGGTTAGATGATCTGTCAATACTTAAGAAGTAAGAGTTTATTCAAGTTTGAAAAAAAAAGACTACGAGTGTTTTGTCTAATGCAAAGCAACATCAGTCTTAAGTACATATATAGCAGAAACGGGTGATAGTGCACGAAGTTCATGATGATGCTGATGATGGCTATAATAATGATGATGGCGATGTTGATGGTGATGGCTATCATGGTGATGATGATGATGATGATGATGATGATAACAACGACGACGATGATGATGATGATGAAATGGCGATGATGATGATGATGATGACGATGACGATGATGAAAATTATGATGAAAGTGATGCTGATGATGAAAATATGCTACAGTCACAACACTTTAGATGTCTCCAGAGACGGAGCTCAAACTCGGTTACCCAGGCCTTACGAAGGCGAATGTTCTCAATCTGATAATTAGTCTTCTCTCAAAATACTGACGAAATGGGGTTGCTGTTAATTGATCTTAACTCAAACATTGACCCACAAAAAGTGTCATATACGGGTTTTGCTTTTCATTGGCTAAAGGTTTAAATAAAGATTAAGTTTAAGTTTAAGTCTGGTCCCATGACTACGAAAGTCCACACGCTCAAGCGTTGTATCTCAACAAAAAGCGTTCGTTATATATGTAAGCTTTAATTGCGTTTGATTGGCTAATAATTAAGATTAAGCTTGAAATGTCCATAGTCGTATGGTCAGAAGTTGGGGTTGGTCTGAAGTTCGACGTTTTGATGATAATAAAATAGAGCGCTCGAAATTATGTTCCATTCAACACTTTTCGTAAATTCCGTTGTTAATTGATTTTAATAAAACATTTGGACAACCTATGTTTGTTTCAATGCAATCAAACACTTCTAGATATAAATTTAAAAATCCGCTGCTATTTCGATGTTGATGATTTGTTATTACAATTGAATTATTATTAATTAAAACAATCTCATTATATACATTAGTATATATGTGGCGTGTCGGGGGAAAACCGGGCTTAATGCATGTGCGTTAAGTGTCGTCCCGGATTAGCCTGTGCAGTCCGCACAAGCTAGTCCAGGACGGCACTTTCCGCCTACAGTGGATTTATGTTTAGAAGAGACTTCATTGAAACAGAAAATACCATAAAAGCGGAAAGTGCCGCCCCGTATTAGCCTGTGAGGACTGCACAGGCTAATCCGGGACGACACTTTACGCACATGCATTAAGCCCGGTTTTCCCACGACACGCCTCATATGTTTAATTATACACGTATATATCTGAATCGTGGAAAGGATGATGTATCACTGTGCTTACGAGGTTAGCAATAAGAAAAAAACATTATTTTTATTTGCAAAGATACGTGTCATTTTAAAATAATTTCCACAGAAAATGCAAAAATACGCATAACTTAAAAAAGCAGACTCTTTGGTAGCCTTTTTCATAAGAACTCCGAAAAAATAATAACACAAATCAAGTTGTTTCATGCTAAAACAGGATGATATAGAGTTTGTATGATTTTGAATAAATAGCTTACCTTTCAATTAAGCCATTTTCCCATGAATTAAAATCCAATACTGAATTTATTGAAAATGTAAATTTTTAAACGGCAAACTGTGAACTACATTCAGCGATAAATTCAAGCGCTTACAGGCTTCGGATAGGAACTTGCAATTGCTGTCGAGCAGCGGTTTAACCTAAACCTAGATACTTATCAAATTGTTAAATAATGGTATCAATAAGTTGATGTTTCATTTGAATGCCGTTTGCCAGTTGTTTAGCCGCGTTTGTTGACTTATTGGAACAACAGGAGTCAATTTTGACAAATGATTAGGGCTAACACGGTGAATACTTGTTATAGATCGAATCATTGTGTTTGGAATGATAATACTTAGATATCCAGAGGATTTATTTCAGCGCCTAGCGCCTATATAGTATGTGTACCAGTCCGTACTCATGTATGCTAAATATTGGCTACTCAGATGTGACAGATTTTGTGAACGTTATTAAAGTTGTACGTACTCGCGTGCGTATGTGCGTATGTGCTTGTGCGCGTGCTCACTTCTTGGCTATGCAAACGTAGTTGTGTCCGATAGAATGCGAGTATTATAACGTTACGGTGGAAGTTCATACTGCACGACACGTCAAACCACAAGGCGCAATTTTAAACTTATAGGCGTATAAACAACTGGTATTAATCACGACCACCACCACCGTTTTATTGCCGCTACTTTTGTTGCAGCTGCTGATACTGCTACTACTATTATTACTATTACTACTATTACTGCTGCTGCTGCTGCTGCTACAACAACATCAACAAAAACAACAACAACTATGCTGCTACCACAACAACTATACTACTCTTCTAACATTACCACCACTACTACTACTACTACTACTACTACTACTACTACTACTACTATACTACTCTTCTACCATTACCACCACTACTACTACTATTACTACCACTACTACTACTACTACTACTACTACTACTACTACTACTACTACTACTACTACTACTACTACTACTAGTAATAGAAGTAGTACTACTACTACCACTAGTACTACTACTACTACTACCTTTTACCACTACTACTATTACTACTACTACTACTACTACTTCTACTACTACTACTACTACTACTACTACTACTACTACTACTACTACTACTACTACTACTACTACTATTACTACTACTACAACTACTACTACTACTACAACTACTTCTACTATTACTACTACTACTACTACTATTACAACTACCACTACTACTATTACTACTACTAATACTGCTACTACTACTACTGCTACCACTACCACTAGTACTACTACTACTACTTCTATTACTACTACTACTACTACTACTTCTACTAATACCACTACTACTACTACTACTACTACTACTACTACTACTACTACTACAACAACAACTACTACTACTACTACTACTACTACTACCACTACTACCACTACTACTACTACAACAACAACAACTACTACTACTACTACTACTACTACTACTACTACTACTACTACTTCTACTACTACTACTACTACTACAACAACTACACTACTACTACTATTACAACTACCACTTCTACTACTACTACTTCTGCTACCACTACCATTACCACTAGTACTACTACTACTACCTTTACCACCACTACTACTACTACTACTGCTACTACTACTACTTCTACTAATACCACTACTACTACTACTACTACTACTACTAAAACTACCACTACAACAACAACAACTACTACTACTACTACCACTACCACTACTACTACAACTACTACTACTGCTACTACCACACTACTACTACTACTACTACTACTACTACTACTACTACTACTACTTCTACTACTACTACCACTACTACTACTACTACTACTACGACGACTTCTACTACTACTACAGCTACCACTACTACTACTACTACTACTATTACTACTAAGAATAATACTATTACTACTACAACAACAACAACTACTACTACTACTACTACTACTACTACTACTACTACTATTACAACTACCACTTCTACTACTACTACTTCTGCTACCACTACCATTACCACTAGTACTACTACTACTACCTTTACCACCACTACTACTACTACTACTGCTACTACTACTACTTCTACTAATACCACTACTACTACTACTACTACTGCTACTACTAAAACTACTACTACAACAACAACAACTACTACTACTACTACCACTACCACTACTACTACAACTACTACTACTGCTACTACCACACTACTACTACTACTACTACTACTACTACTACTACCACTACTACTACCACTACTACTACTACTACTACAACGACGACTTCTACTACTACTACAGCTACCACTACTACTACTACTACTACTACTACTATTACTACTAAGAATAATACTATTACTACTACAACAACAACAACTACTACTACTACTACTACTACTACTACTACTACTACTACTACTACTACTACTACTACTACTACTACTACTACTACTCTACTACTACCAATACCACTTCTACTACTACTACTACTACTACTACTACTACTACTACTACTACTACTACTACTACTACTACTACTACTACTACCACTACTACTACCACTACTTCTACTATTACTACTATTACTACTACTGCTACTACTACTACCACTACCACTAGTAGTATTACTACTACTACTACTACCTTTACCACTACTACTGCTACTACTACTGCTACTAATACCACTACCACTACTACTACCTTTACCACTACTACTACTACTATTACTACCACTACTACTATTACTATCACTACTACTATTACTACCACTACAACAACAACAACAACTACTACTACTACTACTACTGCTACTACTACTACGAATAATAATAATGATGATGATGATGATGACCATTTAATTATAATAATAATTGTTTATAGGCTACACTTTTGTGACCGACCAATTATACAATGTCCATGCATGGCATAGTGAGTCACTTTGCCGAAGCGCCTCTATTCAAAATGTAATGCTCGTGTGCATGGATATTGGTCGCCGCAGACCAAAGACCAAACGCACGATTTTGAGATCGCAAGACAAACACATGCGTTTGGTAACAAAGTTGTGGAATTCGTACGGGTATTGTGCGGCCACCGTACGGGCAACGTGCGGTCGCCGCACGTCTGCCGCGCGTTTTAACCGTGCGATAACCTAACATGTCTTGCGCTGAGCGTGAGGTGACAGTTTATTTCTTGCGGCGCCAGTGCGTTTATCGCAAGGAAGCCGTAAGTACTACGCAAGGAAGTCGTACGTCGTCCGCAAGCGCACCGTGCGTGCTTGCGGCAAGCAATTTCGAAGCAAGAAACGTAGAGTGCCCGCGTAGAGTGCCCGTAGGTTGATCGCACGATGTTCGCACGGTGCCTTCTCGGTGCCCGCACAATGGGTGATTGACGCATGACCGCCGCATTAACATTTAAAAGAGCTTGCGTTCGTGTCTGTTGCGGATATTGCGGCTTTGAGATCGAGAAACAAACGCACCGGCGCCGTAAGGTCGACGCACGCTTATGACACAAATCTCGCCGCAAGCTCGCCGTAAGGTCGCCGCAACCGGATTGTGACAGAGACTTTAATAGGTAAATAATAACTTTTACGAATAGTAAAACGAATTCAACAAAGGGCGTTAACTAGACTAATGGAGACAGAATAGTGATTTTGTGCACGTGCAAAATGTTTTAATTTAATGAAATATATCAGCCTTTGTTATTGCAGCCGCAATCACGTATCATGTCGATAAAGTTATAGGCCCTATAACTTAAAGATAATTTAAGAAAGAGTTATGGTTCCTGAGCATTGCATATGCGATTCAGTGTTGGAAGTTTCAACCCAATATCTCTTATGCAGAGTTTGACCTTAACGCATGTCCGTCGGTTCGTGACCTGTGATTTTTCGCTGGGACTGGTTGACTTCGAAGGTCGACCGATCCGGTGACCAGTTGTTTTTGGACTGCTTCCAACTATGTAGTTCGTGAATTATCATTTGTGATTAAGAATACAGGGAACCGTCCGAGATGATGGTGTTTATTAGCATTGTACAACAAGCTCTCATGTATACATAGAACATTTTCCGATTCTGCAACACCATTTTGACTTAAGAAATTACATCTGAAGGGCATTGTAGTCGCTTTTTAGAGAAGCAATTTTCATTTAAAATAATTAACTATAGTCATTTTAATAACCTTTTTTTATTATTTTAATACACAATTAAATAAACAACATAAATTGTATAAAATATTGAGTAAATAATAGCTTCTATTCAAATTGTAACGTGCACCACCAGCAGGGTCAATTAAATATGTTCACATGTTTCTTTGACCAAAAACCGAAATTCCGAAGTTTGGCTAAATACTGTGTACATGGATATCGTTAACATTACTCCTGGTTCAATAATAGTTGAACAACGTATTCTCTTTTCGATACAGCAATAATATATTATTGTTTTTTTTTTTTTACAACTGGCAGTTTAATTTGTATCTCTATTACAAACAATCGAAGTATACATAATTTTCAAGTGTAGGTTTCCGCTGTGGAAAAATGGTTGCAACACGTTAAGGAATCAAATAACGATAAATAATTATCTTTTAATTGCATTTTGATTGCTCAGCACATGAATACGCATGGATGGCAAATTTATGTAAAGTTCAAGAAGTTGATATCTCATCTTCATTCAAGCAACAATGTTCATACACCATTTTGAGCGAACATATGTTATATTATATAATGAAAAACAGATTTTCATGTGTGCTCAATATATTTTCCGATTTCAAGTCTGAGAATCATTTTAAACTATGCAGTTCGATGTATATTGGTTATCGGGACAAGTTCATCAGTATCGGACCAGTGGGCTTTGAAGGTAGCCGATCCTGTGGACCACCACTTCCCAAAAGTTAAGGTCAAACCCTGCTCTTATGTTTAAAAAAAGTGTGGGGAAATGTAATTAATAACAAGTTAACACAAGTGTATATCTAAAATAAAATAAGTTGGATAGAACCCAATGCCCTGTTTCACGAAAATATTAAGCTCATGAAATATCTGCTGGGGCCACATCCGCAAAGCTGCTAAGGAACATCTTATTTAAGTCTAATTTAAGTGAACATTTAAAATAAAATGTTCTTTGTGAAAAGCATTATTTTATATTTGAAATATGGTAAAATAAGAAGCATCTGTTCATTCTTTACCAGATTAAAACCATTAAAGACAAAATATAATATAAATGAGCCAGCCACAGATTTAAGGAATTTTATGATTTTATGAAATTTACTTAAATTTTAACTAAGGAGCTTTGTGGATATGTGCCCAGTACTGCGATTACACTCGGCACTAAGCACGTTTATAAGGTCTAATAATATTCTCGGTCGAGTTCTTGAGCAGAGCACCTAGACTACCCGTAGTTAATTATATACTAGCTCACAAAGTTTCAAATAAACATTGATCTTGTAACAGTGAAGCTTGCTCTGAACAATATCTCAAGTATTGAAACAACAAAGAGCTAAGCAATAACTAACAAGAGGGCCAAAATAGCCATGGGCGCTCACCTGAGTTAAATGGACAATACTGGCTTGTGAGATTTAAAAAAGTTTTCAATAAAGCCATATAAGGAAAACTGCCCCGCCTCTGGCGACCATGCTTTTTCACAAATTAAAATAATTTGAAGAAATTTGGTAGATGGTCAGCCAAGGAACATTTCAGTTAAATGATTTCGAAATCCAGCAAGTTAATTCAGAAAAGAAGATTTTCAAAGTTTTCAGTATAGCCATATTAGGAAAACTGCCCCGCCCCTGGCGGCTATGTTGTTAACGAATCAAAATAATTTGATGAAATTTGGAAGATGGTCAGCCAAAAACAAATGTAAGATTATTTTTGAAATCCAGCTAGTGGTTTCAGACAAGATTTTCAAAGTTTTCAATATAGCCATATCAGGAAAATTGCCTCGCCACCCCCTGGCGGCTAGATGTTTTTAAGAAATCAAAATTATTTGAATAAATTAGGTAGATGGTCTGCCAAAAACTTGTCTGTGATACTTTTTTTAAATCCAGCTAGTGTTTTCAGACAAGAAGATTTTCATATTTTTCAATATAGTCATATATGAAAAACACCCCCACCCCTGGTTGCCATGTTTTTTAACGAATTAAAATGATTTGAATTTGGTAGACCAAGGAAAATGTCTGTGAAATTATTTCGAAATCCAGCAGTGGTTTCAGAAGCAGATTTTTACAGTTTTCAATAAAGCAATAAAAGGAAAACTGCTACAACCTCTGGAGGCCATGTAAAATGTCGATATACAAATAAAAACGAACTAAAAGATAAATGAAGATAGAGTTATGGTTCTTGGGCATTGCATTTGCCATTCAGTGTAGGAAGTTTCAACTCAATATCTCTAATACCCCAGACATAGTGTCACGTTTGTGTCGCCTCGTTTATCTACTTTGCGCAACGTGGCGGGTACGTAATTCAACGTGGCCGTAACGCGCCTGAACGTGGCACAAGTTGGCAGGTACGTAGTACTTAGTAGTAGTAGTCAATGTTAACAACAAATCTGAATTTTGAACATGTTCAAAATACTGCTACGTTATACCACAGCGTTCTTTTACGTAGTAGTACTCGTGGCATTATGTATAACAACATAGAACAACGTATAACAACGTATAACAACGTGGCCTTTACGTAGCACGACGTGAACAAAACGAGAGTCCTGTCATTTGAGCTACGTTATGCTGCGTTATTCTCTACGTTTAAACTACGATACGCCACGCACTTTCGTTACTGTTACGCTTAGCTGCGCAATGTACTGCATTCTTAAACCACGCAACGCTACGTAATGACACGTTGTGGAACGTTGTCAAAATTAATGTAACAGTAGCGTATTGATAGCGCATTAGCTACGTTACGTAGTATATATCGAGGCGCGGCGTAGTAAAAATTGATGATAACTTGGCAGAACGTGAATGTCAAATACGTAGTACGGCGCGTAATACCGTGACACCATATATGACCGGGGAGTTATAATAAAAAAAAAAAGTGAGGAAATGTAAATAATAAAATAAACACAAGTGTATACCTAAAAAAAAGTCGGATAGCAGGGGCGGGTCCAGGATTTCGGGTTGGGGGGGGGGGGGTAAACTTTTGATCGTGCAGTTATAATCCCTTTATGTTGTCTATGGGTCTGCAGTGATCAGCTACAGATCCCTATTAAAGATATATGATAAATCTTTCTCATCATCATCATCATCATTATCATCATCATCATCATCATCATCATCATTATCATCATCATCATCAACATCATCATCAATTAATGTACTTTGTGTCAATGAATAAAAAAATGTTGGTTCATTTGTATGTCATGAACCTGTTTTGGCAGTAAATTGCCCTTGTTTTATGTGCCTGTCCACAAAATACGTATTTGACATTCAATGTTATATATATCAGGAACGTCTTTAAACAAGTAAATTCCGTAGCTGATTAAATCCAAACGCATACGCATCGAGAATTACATGTATTTGTATTATTCATTTGCCTCTTCATTTATCTCTTTTCGAAGTGAATGTCATTTAAATAACTCACAAGTTCACAGTCATGCTCATCAATTGTCTTCACATGTGTTATGTACTGTATGTGTTTTTTTTTATCGAACCGAACTAACGGACAGACAGACGAGCATGTTTTTTACACGAAGTATTGTGATAGGAAGGTACTCGTATGATTGCGTTGTGAAATAATACGGCAAAGTGAAGCCGACATTGTGTTAATTTTGCTGACTTATGGTGCCGGAAGAATTGGAGCCGACGTTGTGGACACCCCTCTACTTAATAACTTTATAGCTTTTTTTATGAATGCATAAAACAATATGAAACTTGGTTTGATTGCTAATGGAACAATGAACAAGAAGTTTGGTGATTTCGATTTTTGGGAACTAAACTATTAATTGAGACAAAACTGTTTCAACTCGAAAGTAGTCATTGATTTTGCTTGAATTTCGACGGCTTTAAATCGTATTTCTTCGAAAATTATAAATGTCTATTACGTGGCATCCTAGCTGTGCCAACGGTGAACTGCATCTGACATCTATATAATATATCAATTTAAAAAAGAAAGCAATATCATTTACAAATAAGGTATATACCCAATGACTATAGTTTATCGGTTTCGATGAACTTTTGCGCCGGTACTACGGTGTACGTAAAAAATCGTAGGGGTCGGGCTAGGTCGGGTACGTTTTACATAATTCGATGTGTATCTTACTAATTGAGCCAGCGAAGCGAGCGAAAAAAACATTTAGCATATATTTCCAGTTTTGACCTTTTTGTATATGCACATATATGTATAGTTCGGAAGATTTAGTGGGGCGCGCGCCGGATCCTCTAATGGATAGAACTCAATGCACTGTTTCATGAAAATAAGGCTCAGAACGTACACACATCCGTCTAATTTCATTGGTCAGCAGGTGGCTCATCAATATTCAAGAAAACGAACTTTTGACAGTCATTTTTCCCACGGTAGCTAATATAGTGTAACAGGATAAATGTATGGATTCACGAGTGAGTGAATGAATGAGGTTTGAATGAATGCATGAATGATCGATCATTCAATCAATCAATCGATAGATCGATCGATTGATTGATTAATTGATTGATTTTTGGTCGAACGAATAAATCACACCCGCCATCGCCCCCCCCCCCCCCCGCCCCATGGCCTCATTCTCGTGCCCACCCCCACACCTCGTAAAGTCACGTCTGGATTCGGCCTTGCTCTGAATCTGATATATATTAATTAAAATCAAAATGCACTTTTTTAAATGCCGACGTTCATATAGCATAAAATGTTAGTTGAGCTATAGTGGGATACAGCTTGTTAAAAACCATTGGAACCGAACAGCAACGTGCTGTTCGTATTAGTTCGCTGATTTCCGGTAATGATTGATTGAAGTGGGTCGTCATGCCTTCCGGAAAAGTCCGAACTCATTCCGAACGGCGTTGGATGGCAAATGGCAGACACAAAAGTGTTGTTCGATTTTCCAGAAGAAACTATCACTTACACCTACTAAATCGAATATTCGACAGTATCTTCAATCCTAATGTAAGAGTTCAACAATATCCACAGAGTGCTGTCAAAATAACAGCGATCTTGATGTCGTTATGCAACATGTATACACATTTTATTCATGTAATGTATTTTCGCGAATTTAAGAAGTCGAGCTGATAGAAAATTAAGTTAAAATTATATTCTGTTACACGTTTAACAGTTATTTAACTGATTTTATTATAGCCTTTTAAGATTTAAAGATCTTACTTTGTGTAATTGAGTTGTCAAATCTGAATTATAGCAATGTCACTCAATACTGGTGGGTCAGAATGAATCAGTATTCAGCATAATTTTAGGACTCGATTCATTATTTAAAAATTAGATCCAGTGTCACTGATAAACACCATGATATCATTAAAATAAAACAAAAACACGAATAACACTGAAAGGGGAGGGTTATCGCGGGGTAGCCCCTCCCTACCTCAAAAATGTTTTTGCGGCACGTGTCAAAAATTTCCTCGTGCACGTCGTGCATACGCTCATAAAATGTTAAAGACCTGTATTTGGTAAAGCACTGGGTAGTAACAAGCACGCTTTCCATGCGTGGGACGTGACACCATGGTTGTCAGCAGACATTTCACGCTCTTTTGTAGAAAACACGGGTTTTTCATGGCATGCATGTATGTTACCAATACAGCTTGTGTTAACAAAACTACTGTAACACTGGATAGGCTTTTCCGATTACGTTGTCATATTTGCGTATTTCTGACAGATTGTTCACAGTTTATTTTTGGAAGTTTATATATTCTTCAAATAAATAAGTGTGGAAATTATAAAATACGAAATGGGTGAGCAATCTTTTTACAATCGATAATACGCATTGACGGGCGTACAGAGTTACTTGTGTGTGGATACATGTCTTTTGTGCCGATTGGTCAATCATAACGTCATTCCAAAGCGAAGACAAACAGAGCGTTTGTATTGGATTACATTGATTTTACTGCCTGATGATGAAACTCCGCCTACAGAGCGGTACTTCACGGTGATTGATTGCAGCTTAGGAATAACTGTAAATTGTTAAAATTTTCGGCGAAGTGACACTCACTTTGATCATTTAACGACTTGATTGTGTGGGTGTACAAGTTTCTAAAGTGAAAATATGTCATTGTGACGTAAGAGATAAGCTTTCACAGTAGGAATTGTCGGTCTGCTGCAGTCAACACAGCTAATTAATTGATAAAATACACATGCCCCGGGTGATGTTTAAAGGCGCAACACCAATTTTAGGTGCTCCGAATATGTTCAAGGTCATTACATTGCAGAGCCTTCCCCAGGAGCTGAAACGGCCCGGGGAAGGCCCTGCAATGTAATGTGTGCACCTCACCTGAGTAGCGTTGTAAAATTTGTTTATCGAGTGCAACAGGATCCTCTCCCAAATGGCCATAGCCCCCAGAAGACTTGTTAGTTTAGTTGCAGGGGATAGTGCAAGATACAGGAGATGCCCTGTTTCAGGGGCGACCCTGGGTCTTTTAGTGCCAGGTGTGAAGCACCTACTTCACTGCACCTCGGTTTAACAACTCATGCGAAATACCAGTAAATAGGTTAGGTCATTCTGTTTTATTACTGTGTTAAGCGTCCGCGTGTGCGTAGGCTTTGAGCTCCGTCATCCGAAAAAAATAATTTGTTAAAGCGTTAAAGAACTAGCATGTTGTCACTCGGATCATTGATGTTTACTTTTGCTACCAGCACAATTGTGCTTTTTCTTGCTTTCTGGATATTTTACATGCCATTTTAATAGACACAAGATAGTACCAATAGTATTGGTGTTGTTTAACTGTTGGTATACAATAGCTGTTCCAACATTGCCATGGTACAGTTTTGTCAATAAAACACATTTTACAAAGCTTTCCTTCCGTATTGGCGTGGTGGCGGTGGTATTTACGAATCAACCAAGACTCCAAAAGCAGTATATACGGCAATACTACCATACATGTTCGGAAAGGACATTTTCATAATTCTCACCCTGAGAACGCAAGATGGTTCTTGTCCAGCAGCTGTTTATTCTATTTTGTCCCCCCCCCCCACCTGCTGCCCCTCTGGGCTGGTCAATACGGAAATGTTAAATATCTGTTGAAATTCAACATATTTTTGCAAATATTCAACTACTTATTAATAGACTATGCCTAAATAGCTTTATCAGGAGCATTAGACAAACTGGTCCGGTTTCCCCGCCTGCTCCTTTTTAGTAGCACCCTGTACCTTTTAGATACTAGATTTTTCCCTACAATAAGCAGTGGCGTATCACTTAGAATGAAAGTACCGTATAGCATCATTTGAGTCATGGCTTCAAAATATACAAAAAGGTTACAGTGCACTCTCCTTGGACACAATTTTTCTTAGTCAAGGGGTTAGAAGGACAATAAAGTTAGAACAAACCCTATGAATGGTTTCATCGCCAATGGAGAGGATGTTCCACAGACTAGTCGCTACACGGTTGCACAGAAAGTTACTCACCTTGAGTTAATGAAAGACCAAATAGCTAACTTTTGCCCTGTGATATTGAGAAATTCCATAGTGAACAATTACACAGGATGACATCTGGCAAGCAATAGTTTCTTCTTTACTGGCATAGCAGTTAAAGTTGTCAGGGAGTCTTGAGAGGACAAATCATAATCACTGCAGGTTTATTTGAACGCAACATGTAATGCTAGCAAAGCGGTGCCACCAGGCACACATTTGAGTCGCATCATTTTGAAGGAAAATACATACAATGTGAAAAAGTAACAACAAACTAGGATTCAGTCGAAATTAAATAGGATGGTCTTTGAAATAATGCTCGTGTGAATTTATAAACGTTTATTTTAGAAAGTGCCTCTGCAGTTTATTTATTATAATTATTGACGAAGTGCCACATTTTGACAATACTTGCATATTATCTATACCTTTTTGTATAACATACATGTACACATATATACAACTATGTGTATTAATGTTATAATGATAAATTTCTGTAAACTCAACTGTTGAAAAGTTTTGGGTTATATTTCAATATTCTATTAATTCATATACATACAGCTCAAGCACATCAAATATTTCACTTTCCATCATGAATTCAGAACTTTAATTTGCATAATATATGCAAAAAAATTAATCACAATGGTTGCTGATTCCACCAGTTATGAAGTGCATTTGCTGGGTTGGCAGTGTTTCTTTAGCCTTTAGGAGAAAGGTGGCGGGGCCCTTCAGGCGGGGAATTTGACGACAAAAAAGGGAATTGTTTTTGTAGAAAAGCATTATTACATTTTTATAGTCTACTTTGTTATAAACGGTTAATCAGTTGTTTTGCTACAAATGATAACTTAGATTATGCACAAACGTGGTTTGATAAAAAAAACTGCCGGAATTGTTTATAAAAATTCCTCTGTCTTATTCACTTTTTGTCTGATTTTAGTAATTTTTTTTCTTGAAAATAAAGCTTACATTCTGAGGGGAATGTTAAGGTAAATGTAGGGGAAAATTATATACTTTTTAAACACGGGAATTTAGGCCCCAAATTGGCCCTAAAAAAACACTGGATGGTAAATGACGAATGACACCAAGTACATGTAGCAACATTTTACTAAGGATATAGAGTGTTCTTCGAGTCGACTTGTGTCTGATACAATAACCTAAATTCTTCGCATATCGAAATATTTTTCTTTTGCTTGAGTCGTGAAAAAAGTTAAAATTATAAATCATTGTGTATTTTGCTAAATATTATTTGCATATTTCAGAATACTTGTAAACACTGCTTGATCCATCATGATGGCGGAGGGTGTTATGCTGCCGCACATGATGCAGTCCCAACAGCCCCAGTTCCAGAATGGCGCAGGGGTCATACAGGAGGTCATGGAGCCCCAGGAAGAGCCCCTGAACATCAGCATCAGTATCAGCAACGTTGTCTGCAGTTTCAGCACCAAGTGCCACCTGAACCTGAAGAAAATTGCCACGGAGGGGAGCAATGTGGAGTATCACAGACAGCATGGGGTATGAACTGAGGCCTTAACTTGTAAACTGTGTTACTGTTCAGATCAACTAATTTACTATTAAAGAGGATATTAAAAATCTTTCTGTATTAACATAATCAGGGCTTTTTTTCCAACAATTGTGAAGAGGCCTAGGCCTTTTCATTTTGTGGAATAGAAGCAAGATAAAAGGATAAATTACGAAAAATGTAATGCACAGCATATAAGTTAATTGTGACCAAAAAATCTAAAAACAACATTGTATTCACCAATGTTATCTATGTCTTGTATACATATAATTCAATAATCAACAAATCTAGTGTGAGAATACTGTTTAAAAGTGAACCTAATGTTACCTTTAAATTTTGGATATCTGCCTGATTTGTAAAAGTTTTATTGCGAATAAGATACTCATGAAAAAAGTTACATCAATAGGATTGTGAAGTAGCCTTGTACAGGCCTCATCTATACAAGGAGAAAGCCCTGCATATGTATATTCTACCTTTAATAATGTCTGGAAGTTTTGTAACTTCGGGTATAAACATACAAAACATAGACATGCTAATGATAAGTATCTGTATAAGACTAGTAGTATTAGATATCCTACAGTGTTTCTTGTGTGATTATTATATAATGTTTCAATGTGCATGCATGTTTATCATGAACGTCTACTTCTGTTAAAACTAAACTTCTACGTACTTAGTTGCAAAAAATAAAATGTTGGCCATGGGTAAGCTCTAGGTGTAAACATCCAAACTAAAATGTCTGTTTACATCAACATCAACTCATTCTCAAGTTTCTTCTTGAACTGGATATTGACTTAATTGTTGGATTATGTGAAAAAGTATATTTGATCAAATCTGTAATTTTAAGAAAGTGTGCTACATGTATTTGGGTTCTAAGAAAATTTGAAGAAATAAAAACTTATAGCTAAATGAAGTGTTTTTTTTCTAAATTACGTGTCATTTTGAAGTATTTCCTCCAAGAAAATGTTAAAATCTCCATCATTTTCAAATACTTACAGAAACTTTAGATTATTAGTAGCCATTGACCGTTTAAGGCTTGTGGCTACTAGTATAGTAGTAATGCTAACTGAGGTACCAGTTATAAATGATAACTCAGTACAAACAGCAATTCCTTTTCTTTCAAAATAATGCATTTGTGTCTTCTTCTAATTCTTTTAGAGCCTGCAGAGATTTCGTTTGTGGTATATCTGTTTAACTGTAATCGCATTGCCAAAATCTTTAATTCTAGATGTTAAATATGAGGATACGACGGCCATACACAACTGCCAGTGTCTGGTCCTCAGGGAAAATTACATGCACAGGAGCGTTAACGTAAGTAAAAGAGCTTCTGTGCTGCTATTGTTAGAATATACTTTAGCAAAGTACATCAAAATGTGTGACAGTGTATTGATACCATTATTATAGTTAGATTACTCATTTAAATGCTGACAAGTATTTTAAGGTCGCCATAAAGCAGGGGTGTTGAAATTTCATATAGCTTTAGTCCACTGTTTTTGACAAAATGATGTTTGTTGCTTGTCCGTACATTAATTATATGAGGCGTGTCGTGGGAAAACCGGGCTTAATGCATGTGCGTGAAGTGTCGTCCCGGATAAGATTGTGCAGTCCACACAGGCTAATCCAGGACGGCATTTTCCGCTTTTATGGTATTTTCTGTTTCAAGGAAGTCTCTTCTAAACATAAATCCACTGTAGGTGGAAAGCGCCATCTTGGGTTAGCCTGTGCGCATTGCCCAGTCTTATCCGGAACGGCACTTCACACACATGCATTAAGCCCGATTTTCCTACGACACGCCACCTATACTAAATGTTGGCAATATTTTACTTGTCCGTACATGCTTTGGGACTAGCTAAAGGTTGGGACTAGCTAAAGGCAATAACGACAATCGATTTCACCAGCCTTGTATAAAGTAACTGTAATTATAACAGATTATTTAAGGAAATTTTACAATTTTTATTTTAAGAGGTCAGAGACTATTATTATTATGATGTCATTATAAATAGAATGTGTCAAAATTATGCTGCATTATAGAACAATCATGTTGTTTGTTTCCTTCATAGTGAAGAAGATGCCAAAATAGCAGCCAGAAGGTTTGCAAGAAAGATTCAGAAACTCGGATACAAAGTGAAATTTAGCAACTTTCGTGTTGTGAATGTACTGGGCACATGTTCGTTGCCATTCTGTCTCGACATCACAAAATTCTCCCGGGAGCATAAAGAAGCTAGGTATGTACCTTGAAATGGTCAGTGTTCATAACATTTAGAAATGTATGAATAGATCATATGAAATTGAAATTTTTTTAATATATTAAAACTGTAAACTGTATTTGTGGCGCATCATGAGAAAACCGGTCATAATGCATGTGCGTAAAGTGTCGTCCCGAATTAGCCTGTGCAGTCTCTTCTAAACATAAATCCTCTGTAGGCGGAAAGTGCCGTCCCAGATTAGCCTGAGCGGACTGCACAGGCTAATTCGGGACGACACTTTACGCACATGCATTAAGACCGGTTTTCCCACGACGCGCCTCATTTGTTTTCCGACTTTATCAAGCTTTTATACTGGCATACATGCAGGGCTGAATGCTGAAAGAAACAAACAACTGTTGGCCCATTTCACAGAACATAGACCTGATGCATAATTTTGTTTGAATCCATTGTGCAGTTAGGATTATCTGATTGTCAAGGTGCATATGAATCTGGAAAGGTCATGGAACATAGGCTTTTCCTGGAAAAATGGAATCCTGATAATTTGGATTTTAACATGGAAAAACCATGGACTTTTCAAAAATTGACATAGGAAGTTGAAAAGCATCCTCGAATCTGCCTATAAGTGGATAAAAATGATCAAATCCAATGATATATTATTAAACAAAAAATCAAAATCAAGAGCGTTATGATTGACAGACATGCATTGGAGCGCTACAAGCAATTCAGGTCTATTCTACAGGGTGCGTATCAGCCTAGATAAATAATCGCATGATTTAAATCAGATAAAATGTGGATATCAATGTCTGACTTTAGTATGTTCCGATCGTATCATGGAAAACTGAGCTATGACATGGAAAACAGATGGAATTTTGGTTTTAACAGTTTGTATGAAGCCTGAATATTATTAATTAAAAGAGTTTTGTTGTTATCCAGTCCAATTGTATTGCTTATATTTAAAAATGAATAATAAGTTGAACACTAACAGTTGATAAGGTTTTTTTCGTCTCTAATCTTTCTGCTTACATTTATTTATTGACCTCTGAGGCTCATTTGGCACAACAGTGTTATTGATGTTTGCCATGCTATATGTTACAGCTATGAGCCGGAACTTCATCCTGGAGTGACTTACCGAATTACAAATCCGAAAGCAACTCTGAAGATATTCTCAACTGGTAGCATAACTGTGACAGGTGAGACTACTGTTAATCAACATGCTTTAAAGAGCATAATTTATGAGGCATATCGTGGGAAAACCGGGCTTAATGCATGTGCGTAAAGTGTCGTCCCGGATAAGCTTGTGCAGTCTGCACAGGCTAATCCGGAACGACACTCTCCGCCAACAGTGGATTTATGTTTCAAAGAGACTTCCTCGAAACAGAAAATACCATGAAAGCAGAAAATGTAGTCCTGGATTAGCCTGTGCGGACTACACAGGCTTATCCGGGATCACACTTGGCGCACATGCATTAAGCCCAGGTTTCCCACGACATGCCTCATGTATACAATTTTTCCATATCATTTTCTTTTATTCTGAAGCATAACATTATTAACACAGTAATATAAAGACATGCACATGTTGAAAAAGCATGCTTACTATGGAAATCATAGTTTGATTGAGGTCAACAATTCCACTGGTTATTTACAGGTATCAAATGGAATTTTCTACTTAATATTCGAACATTGCATTTGTATCCTTTTTAATGCTAATAAGAGTGTATAATCTCAGTCACCGCTATTAGCAGTTTGGCCAAGCGGGCAAGAATTCTTACATAAGGCCGAAAATAAAATATTGTTTGTTTCCCCTCCCGCGACCCATGCTAATGAAGGGTGGGTCGGTAGGTCGGAAAATTATTTTATTTGTATACACAATAAGTCATTTTCATTCATGTTTTCCTTATGTTCGAAATGTTACGTTATAGTATTAATTCTTAATATTTTCGTTGTAGTAGATTCATAACGTTCTGCTTATTTACGTAATACTATGTTTTAATTACCTAACAATAATTTATCAAAATTTAACAAAAAAATAACATACGTTAAAAACAAGAATTAAAACCTGTTTAAACTAAGGAGTAATAGCGTGACGTTGCAATTTGCCGGGCATCCAAAACAGAACGCTGTTAGCAAAAGCCATAGCAACGGTGACTGTCAAACTGCGGCTATTTGTACACGCTATTATATTCTTTTTTAAGGATTCGCACCCCGCATTTTCACACACAAATAAAATAAAATATTTGTTTTCTTTTGCCTATAACTTTTTTGGGTCGCGGCGATTTTGCTGGGTCAGTCGCGGGAGGGGAAACAAACAATATTTTATTTTAGGCCTAAATTATAGTTTTACTGTGCTCAAGAAAACAGTGCAAGCCCACCTATCTAAAACTGACTGAGCTGGCCCTGCATAAAATACTGGCAGGGCTGCCATTAAGGGAAGTTTGGGAGTAATTTACTCCCAGTTTTTGTCACAGGACTTTCAAAATTGCACCCATGGAAGTTGCAGAACTTCCAAAATTGCAGACACGGAAGTTCCATAATGTAAGGATGAACAAGTTAGAACGAAAATTAAGCAAATTTATCTAAATGTATACCTCTTTCACTGAATAAATTGGCATATACCAGTAAACACTTGATGAAAAAGAACTGGCTTTATCCTAATTTCAACCACTGTAATCTACCTGTAATAATGCCTGGGAGTTGTGGATATTGAGGTGTCTACTGTGGATATTGAGGTGTCTACTGTGGATATTGAGGTGTCTACTGCGAAGCCCCAAAAAAAATTGCTCATACTATTGCTAGATATTTTAAAAGTTTATTGCAAATGATTTTAAAATTGATATCTCAAAAAACATGTTTATCAGTGACTGTGACCTATTATTGTAAATATATAGTAACTTATATTTAATTTGCTTCAGCGCCTCGAGTTTCCAATATCCAATCAGCCATTGAGTTTATATTTCCACTCGTAGAAAAATTCAATGCAGGCCCTAGATCTGAGAACAGCGCAAGTGTGAATCCAGAGAAGTTGAAGAACAAAAATCTTAGAATAGCTAACAGAGTGCATAAACCTGAACTTGAAATGGAAAACTTCGAATCGGATTCAGAATTGGACGACAGTGATGATTTTGATAGTGATGAAAGCCAGGACTGAGATTTGGATTATTCAAATGAGGCGTGTCATGGGAAACCCGGGCTCAATGCATGTGCGTAAAGGGTCATCCTGGATTAGCCCGTGCAGTCAGCACAGGCTTATCCAGGAAGACACATTCAGCCTAAAGTTGATTTATGTTTAGAAGAGATTTCCTTGAAACAGACAATACCATAAAAGCGGAAAGTGTCGTCCCGGATTAGCCTGTGCGGACGACACTTTACGTACATGCTTACTAGTAAGCCTGGGTTTCCCATGACACACCTCTAATGTATTGAGTACTAGTGTCTAGCATTGTGATATGGTGCATTTCATGTGTTCATTAAATACCACTTCACATCATGAGCGGCTGCTTTGGCAACGACGGTTTTTGTCTTTGATGGTATATTCACTCTCTTTGCTGTTGTTTGGGAGTTTGAAATGTGATCCCAGATGGTGCAACTTTTCTTGGATCTGAATAACATTCATCGATGTGTAATATAAAATAATCTTGTATTAGATTATCAAGTCAAAAACAATCACAGATGGTTATGTCTGTGATATTTGTGTTTTCTGTATGAGTTGTCAACAATATGTGTACAATATCTCATTGGATAACTTGGAAGGTAGGTGTTTGAATGATTGGTCGCAAAAGGGAACATTGCCAGTCTGTCCAACACCCCAAACATGCTGTTTTGTTATTATGTAATTAATACTAAATATTGTTTTATTTCTGGTGAAAAGATGGGCATTTGTTTTTGTTTTTCCAGAAGTAATATGATTACATAAAAACAATTCATATTATAAAAACTGAAATTGTAATAATTGAACATATAAATTGTGTCTGCTGATGGAATGTTTTTGGTTAGCAAGTCTGCAAATCTTTGTGTGTATCGATGTCAGTGAAGATTAAAACTATTGATTGGAAGTATTACAAACTGATAAAAACGTGCAGAATAACATACTGTGTGATAAGGGATAAGGTATGTGCTTGTTGTATAGTCACAGTATGTTATTGTAGTTTAATTATCTTAGTTCTATTCTCAAAAAGTCCTACTTGCGAAGAAAGGCTGTTAATGATTTATGGACTAGCTTTATAGCTGATGCTGGCATTTTGTTATCTAGTCCAGTATGTTTGTTTTACGAGTTCATTAACAGTCAAGGATGTTAACGTCTGATAATCCTGTATTCTCAGCAGAAAAAATATTGTTTGGGGAATGTGAGACACAAATATTGTTAAAATATTTAAAACTTTGAACCGGAGTACCGGTAGATATACCAGTAACCATGCTTAAGTCATGGCAAGAACTTATAAAAAGTATGAATCTAATTATCTTATCAGGGCCAGTGACTTTGAGCAATCAGAAGCGTAAAATTGGCTTAGTCATAGATATTACTTGTAGCATCTTTAGCCAATAAAAAATCAAATTCAACATTTGGCAACTTTTCAATGGTCCATATCTGTAATTAAAGCCGCAGTTTGTAGAATTTAGAATATAATAATCAATACTTATTTCTTATTTACGAAAGGCATTTTAATCTCTATATTCGAAAACGCTTGGTACGAACGGAATATACACTAATGTAAATGCTGATTTACTCCAGAGGCATCACCAGCTATCGCATACAGATAGCTAGACTATAAATAAGTTACCAAAACCTTATTTCACCGATTTCTATACATGTTTTTGTATTTTTATCAGTAAGATGTCCATAAGAAACGATTTCAGCAAAGTTTTATTTTTATGAACATAATTTTGGATGGCTGTTTCAGACTTCCGTTTGAGATTCAGAGTGGGTTTTGCCTTATCATAGGGCCTGACCTTTCAAGTTTTTGCCCCAATTATTTAAATCTCGTCACCAGGATTAATTTGAGGCGTGTCGTGTGAAAACCGGACTTGATGCATGTGCGTAAAGTGTCGTCCCGGATTAGCCTGTGCAGGCTAATCCAGGACGACACTTTCCGCCTACAGTGAATTTATGTTATAAAAGACTTCCTTAAAACAGAAAATACCATAAAAATGGAAAGTGCCATACTGGCACAGGCTAATCCGGAACGACACTACGCACATGCATTAAGTCCGGTTTTCCCATGACACGCCTCATTTTCATTTAATCGTTTTGGCAATTGCTTCCCAATCTTTACCATTTGCCCTTTTGTGTAACTAGGTGAACCAGGGCTTGCATTAAGGGAAGTTTGGGAGTAATTTAGGCATAAAAAAAACAACGTACCCTAAAAAAATGCCCCGACCCTAGAACATTTTATTGGGTTTGTCAGATTGAATTTTGGTTTATTTACCCTTTTTCGATAATTAAATGTGTTTTTTTATAAAATAAGTGATTTGTTTTGATAGTATCCACTTTTAAACAATGTTTAAGGATATTAATGATACGATTTTAATATTTATTCAGTTTTAGAATCTTCAAGTTGACAATAAAAAAAAAAATAACTAAAAAATCCTGACCTACCTACCCTCATTTTTTAGGGCATGTTACCTGAAACAAACATTTTTTTTACGCCTTACTCCCAGTTTTTGTCACAGGACTTCCAAAATTGCAGCCGTGGAAGTTGCAGAACTTCTAAAATTGCAGCCATGGAAGAACCATCATGTAAAGATGAACAAGTTAGAAGAAAAATTAAGTAATTATATAATTTATGTAAATGTATACCTTCTTCACTGAATATATTGGCATATAAACACTTGATGAAAAAGAACTGACCTTAAAAATAACTTTATACTTAATTTCATTTCTGAAATGCTCAGGACTTATGTAGCGCAATACTGTCAAAACTTCCAAATATTATGAGCAGAACTTCCAAAATCACAGGCCAGCAAGTTCAAACTTCCAGTTTTCATAAGTTAACGAAAGCCCTGGTCAACCTTTAAACATGAGATATCCGAAGTGCAATGCTAATGTTTTAATTAATTTGCATATGATAGACATTTGTTTAAACATCCATTGTTAGAAATGTGTCTCCATTAATAAAAAGTGCTGTATACTTTGTCCATTCGAGTAAAAAATTGGTGCAATGGAGTTTGCATTTGACTGGTGTAAGTTTAGTGTAGCCTCGGAAAAAACTTAATGAAAAACTGAAAAGTAATACAAAAACCTAGACTTTTGACTGTAGTGTTGATGGGTTGCAGAAAAAGGTGATTTTAACAGTATTGCAGTGATATCACGGCGGTCATTCAACCTACTCACACTTTTCCTTGGCAAGCTTAGCCGATCTAAGTGGTTTACCAGTACTAAGTGCACATACTTATGCCAGTAACTGACAACTGCCCTTCTTGAATCGGAGTTAGGTGGAGAATGGCCATAGAAATAATCTCGTGACCAATCCCCACACAAGTTATGTGGCCGGGCTGGGGAGTGAACTCACGAACCCCTGATTGACAGTCCAGCGCTCTACCGACTGAGCTAGCTTGGTCCGGCTATTTATATGTTTAGAAACTTTTTTGATAGTGATCAAAACCATTGAATTGTCTCATTATTGCAAATGTACAATACTTTTTCTTACATTTTCCCTGGCTCCTTATGAGCAGGGAGTTCAGTAGATGCAGAATTCTGTTTTTTGATGCAATTTACACATTTTTCACTCGAGCCAATAATTTGCATTAGATCATTTTGATGGCATCATTTTGATGCATTTGCTTCCCATAGGCCAACATCAATTTGACAGAAGCAATAGGAAATCATATATTTTAATCTACTTAAGGATTTTTGTGATTTCTACTAGTTCTTCACCTTTAACAACACAAATTACCATTTGTGGAGCATTTTAACAAATAAGCAGAAATAAAATGCCCCTGACTTCAGTATTTGGACCCCTGACATTTTTGTTTTGACCTCTTGAAATTTTAAGCCTGGGGTCGACGTGACTCCTGGTTTTTTTAATCTTTTTAAATTCCTGCTCCTTACCATTTCTGATCCTACAAGTGTTCCTATTTGATGTATTGGATGATACATATCAGCTTGTCATGTTTGATCAAATTTCAATTTACAAGGGTCTTCATGTTAAACATGCAATTTTCATGTTGCCACTGAGTTCTGTATTCTGATGCTTGTTCGTAATATTTACTACAGATTAATACAATGCACACTGAATAAAATAAAGCAAGATCTGTATATTGACATTTACAAATGATGTGGTACAGTATATAAAGGTGATTTAATATTGAAGGATATACTAAACGAAATGTTCGTCATACATGTATGTTCACCACTGTTTTATATTGATACTAGCATACAAGTATGTGAATGCTTGCGAAATGTGACCTATGTGGAACATTTTAATTAATGATCATTTGCAATCAGTTGCAACTTACAAGTTTGTTGCAATTTGGCCACTTTACATAGTGTACGTTGTATTTTCAAAAAGTGGCTATCTCTATACTTAATTGGTCAGAACATCATTCTTCTATTTGAAAGCAAACACAAATTTTCGTAAAAAATAATAAAATTTATATGTTACGATTTTTAGGACTATTGTTTGAAGTTTAAGTCATGCTGCCTAATTAATGCATGTTACTGTATTTGTGTAAAGAGAACGTGAATGGCTTGCATAGCTGCATTGTCTGTTAATTTTGCAGACAAACGCATGTTTGGTTTGCACAGAAACATTAAATGTACAGTACTTGTTTCATAAAATGTACTGGTACACATTATGTTGAATGAACAGTGTATGCCTTTCCTTTCTTGTTATGTTTCTTTCTGGATCCATTACTTAATAATGTATGAAGGTTTGTGAGATTGCTGAAATAAATATGTGCTGTATAACTTTGTATGTCAAGTTTTAATGTATGATTTATATTTTTGTTTACTGATCACATTGTAATTGTTTTGAATACTTCGGAAAGATGTACAAAATAAAGAAGTTCGCAAACAGTTGTTATGTTATTGGCTTTCAACTTCGCTGTTGCAAAATTCCTTGCTTTGGATTACATGTGGACCATTACTAAACATAGAACAGTGTTGACTGAATATCCCAACTTAAAGAAGTTACTGGTGTAATGATCAATACGCATAATAATTAGAAGTTATATGGTTTACATGTACCGCTGCAAGTGCAATTCCCCAACTTAGTCCTGTACCAAAATAATGCAGAAACTATATAAATAAAAAATTTGATCCCTTTTGTGTATTTTCAATTTGAGAACATGTACTGAATCCAAAATAAAAACAATTACAGACATATAAGGGCTTATTTATTGTAAAATGGGTATATTGTAAAACAATATATAGGAAACCAAAGACAATTATGACAAAATGATGATAATGAAGATATTAAACATTCATTACTAATCTAAATCGGTAAATGTAACTGCTGACATGTAAGCAATATCTGTTTTGAGTGATCAAATCCAATGTTGAAAAACAATGTCAAATACAATATTCTTTCTGCGAATGTAACACATTTATATAAAATGTTGACATTTTTGAAACAACAGAGAATTTGAATTCCACGCGAAAGTTGTTTCATTGTTTGAGCCAGTTTTTGGCTTTTCTTCACAATGCATCATGATAAACGTTGCAAGCAGTTAATGTCCGGTGCACGTGTTAATCTTCTGGTCTTTCTGGAGGTGGTCCACATGGCTGCACCATTCTGTCCAACAAACTGAACTTCACTCTGGCCTTGGTCTCGTTTTCTGCTAAGGCGAAATAATTCAACATATCAAAATGTCCCAAATACGAAGCCGAACTGTCTCGGTGTTGATTTGTCAACCATTCCCATTTACTTGTGTCTGCATGTCCAGTTCCAATATATTTTGACTGCAAATGTTCCAGCTGACTGTGAATGTTATAACGATCTCCCATTGTGGACGTACAAGTCAGTAATGTATTGTAGAAACGTTATTAAGCCGAGGAAAGTTCTTGTTTCTACCGGAAGCGGAAATTATGTGATCGGTATATACAGTAGCGAATATAATTTTTTATACAAATCGACCGGGTCTATGAAACAGCCAATACCACTCACGCGGGGTTGCAATATCAGAAAATCTTATGAATATAGGTACTACATAGTTAACGGGCAAAAGCATATTATACAATATGTGTAAAAATATAAAATTAAAATTTATATATATCATTTGTTGCGTGGAATTGTGGAATTCTGCGATTTTTATCAAATGTTTATTCACCACGATATGAGAAGCAATGATGTCAACCACTGGGTTAGCCGGACAGCTATCACTTAATGGCTGTCACTGCTTATTGATAAATATACATATACGATCTACCTGTTTACTCAGATAGACAGCATATTGAAATAAACTTAAATAGTGTTTTTCAGATCATCTGATCAATTTAAGTTATCCTCGTGTTTAATGAACTGATATTTATCACTGGGGTTAGTTAGTCTAACAATTCTATCAACCATTTAGTTGAATTTAGGATTCAATTAAAATAAAAAAAAAGGTCGAAATGATGTTCGATAGGGATTTAAATGCTAAATTCTAACAAGACAATGCAATATATATATATTATTTTTTTTTTGCTATTTAAAATTAATAGATGTTTAAATAGACCAGATAAAGACAACAATAGCAGTTTGCCCTCTACACCTGCAAGTTAATCTCAGTTATGCCAAAGTCTTCAATGTTTCCACAAAATTTTACTGACTGAAGTCTATTTTAAATAATTCAAGGGCAGTAATTAATTCCACAATTCGTGGGGCGATTTGGCTGATTTTTAAACTTGATCAAGATATATTATAATTATTATATACATTCTTGTGTGTTCTACTTCATTAAAAGACATGGCTTATTTATACTTAATCTACAGCAACAACAAATTTATAAGTAAAAACGATCGTATTAACAATTTGATTTTTGATAATAGTTTGACAGTGTTTTGCGATCGTAACGTTCACACCGTATTGGTCCGTAACAGACAACACGCGCTTACATTTCTGAGGTCGCCGAAGCGCCGATACGATACGCCCAAGGGCCGAGACGATGCGCCGAAGCGTTATTAACGTCGCAATCTCGTGTCTTTTTTTTGTCATCTGTGGCTATAAAATTATGCCGTACCGTTTGAGTCAAAAGTAAATGTAAACAAAACAGCTATAAATAGATGGACCTACAGGTGCAAAATTGTACCTATAGGTATTCTTTTGTACCTACAGGCATAAAGTGATACCCGCCCTTCAATTGTACCTGTATGTATATTTTCTGACCCAAACCAAAATGAAGCAGACAGTCTTATTGCAAGCATTGTTTTTATTCTTATTAATATAATAATTTCTAAATGCACAATCTCTAAAATTACCCATGGTTTTGACGCTCAATTTTTATTACCGGTAAACAGCGCACGCTCTTGTTTTTTTTATCGTAATGTTCAATTTGTGGAAAACATGACCAAAAACACCACAAATCTCACCAGCACCTATTTACCGCCATATGTTAACAGTCAGTCTTAGAACAGTATGTTTTTGTAAGACAATTAGATTCAGTACAAGTCTTTAACAGCAAAATTAATGTTGTTAAGATATTTTGACACAAACACGTGCATTATGTTTTACATTTGTGTATTAAAAAGAAACATATTGCAAAATCCGTATATAATTCAGCGAATAATAAAGTGATAATTTGTCACAGTTTCGAATTACATTATTATAATCATCATTGTGGAGAGATATGTAGACAAATGCAAAATTAACTCGAGGGTGACGGTAGTAATAATTATTTAAAATTATTTAAAAACAAAACAATGTTATTTAAAAAAATAATACAATAATCATAGGTATTTCATGAAATGAAACACACACACCGTACATATCGTTAAATACCGGTAAGCAAATTAAAATCGCGATATATTACCGCGAGATTAGATACCGCGATATACCGGTTTACCGATATATCGTTACACCCCTATTTATTTCTAGCAACTGTACTCGTACATATTTTCACTTTTGACTACAACGGTACGGCATATAAAATTGGTATCCGGACAAAAGCCCCTTGCCCAAAAGCCCTTCGGACACATGGACATTAGCTCCTTGGTATATTTTAAAGATTGGACATAAGCCCCTTGGTAGATATGACAGAGTGGACAAAAGCCCCTTGATGACTTTAAGTTGTGCATACATCCCTTGTATTTTCATTGAAATATAAAGTTTATATTTATTCATATTAAGGGCTTCTTCAAATAAAGTGATGGAATAAAATGTTATTGTTTGAAGTATAGTTGTACTTAAATGCAGTTATCAATTTACCAATTTATTCATTGCAATTATGAAAAATTTTCCTTTGATAGAATGGAATTTTCTATTGAACTCCATACACAATATCATCAAGGGACTTTTGTCCACAATGTTAAATCTGCCAAGGGGCTTATGTCCACTTAGAGAAATATACCAAGGGGCTTATGTCCATATGGGCATTTTTACACCAAGGGGTTTTGGGCAAGGGGCTTTTGTACTACACTCATCAAATTAGGCGAAGATACGAGGAGACGATGTTTATATCGCTTCGGCGCATCGTGTCGGTCCGACACGATACGCCGAAGCGCCGACACGATGCGCCGAGCGATATAAACGTCGTCTCTTCGTATTTTCGCCCAATTTTATTGCCACATATGAACAAGAAAAAAAACACACGAGATTGCGACGTTCATATCGTTTCGGCGCATCGTGTCGGCGCTTCAGCGCATCGTCTCGGCGCTTCGGCGTATCGTGTCGGCGTATCGTGCCGGCGCGTCGGCGCCCTTTTATAACCACAGGTCGAAGTCGCGAAACTTCGATGGCGGTAACAGGAAACCGTAGTATTGTTACTTTAAGATGCAAAATATATTTGCTAACATCCAATTTGTTGCTAAACTTATTTACTTAGTATAGTTTAATGTCAGATTTAACAAATATGTCGATACACAATTATAACGAAATATAAATTCCAGTCAAATAAATAGTAGTGTAGGAGTGTTAATACTAGAACTTGTAGTAATAGTTGTATTCGTATTAGGATTCTTATTACAAACCTTACTATAAATAGTAACAAACTTACGTTGATTTTTAACGGATACGGATTTCAAAGTGCCGGGATTACACATGTTACGATGTGGTGTGCTAAATGCGTATTTTTCTACTTTCTTCTTCTTCTTCTTTTCCTCATCTTCTTCTTGTTCTTCTTATTATTATATTATTATTATTATTATTATTATTATTAGGAGTAGTAGTAGTAGTAGTGGTAGAGTAGTAGTAACAGCAGTAGTAATAGTAACCTTGAGAGGTACCGGTAAATAGAATGCTCAGCAATGTACCACCGAGCCGTCGCACAGGGGTACCATTCTAGCATTATTTTCTCCCATCGGTAAATTATCTTGAATTATTGTTGTTTTCATTGAGAATGTTATTCGAATAAATAGATTTGGATTATATGTATAACCTTGTCGTAACATGATGTGTGAACACGTGCCTGTATAGCCTGTGACAATCTTTTTGCATACAACAGTATTGTCACAAAAGGTTCGTTACAGACTTTAGAAAATAATGGTTCAGTCTGACATGTGTTGTTTTTATGTTTCGGTAGTGCGTTAAAATCACAAAACGTTCAGCGAATATTTTCACTTGACTCACTTTAATGCAGTAATTATAAGGGTAATCTTAAGTAATTAAAATGTTGCACCAATAGATCTACAACTTGACTTTAACTTGATAAACCGGTACTCAATAAAAACAATCCTCTTACGCAGACATTGCGATGATCTATGTACTGCTTTCCCTTAATTTCGCCGTGTCTAAAACGGGAGTTGTTGACACGCAGTTTTAAAATTGCTACAAGAAATGAAAAAAAGATACATTTAAATAACTGCTTGACATATAGTGTTGGCTTTATTCGGTATCAACAACATTTTTGAATTGCACACCTCCTCCCCGCTATTTCAAAAGTACCCGTGTGAAATCTTGCCATGTCGACTTCCGAAACGTTTAAAGTCGTTTAAATATTAGACTACGTCGTCTGCTGTGGCGCCAACAAGTTAAAATGTGCACGTTTTTAAATCATACTGTTTATTTTTAATTATTTATGGCAAGATCAATTTATAAAAATCGAATATAATCGTAAGCGCCAATTCTTTATTCCAAAGCATGCAAAATATACATAAATTTGTTTCATTGTGTTCAAATTACTGTTTGTAATATGTTTTCGTGGTGGTGTAAGTTCTCACTTTCGGATTTAACAATTAAATTTAAAAATGATAAACTTGTTATAGATTATATGTAGTAGCGAAAGCTGTTACCAAAAATAGCCTTGTATATGAAATTTGTATTGAAACTACTACTTCATTAAAACTAATTAAGCTTTTATATTTTAGAACTATCCATTCACCTCTACCGTTTCCTGGATTAGAGTTTTCTTGAAATTAGATGCTTTAAGCTAACACAAAAAAAAACGCTATGTGATAATGAATTTCGCCCATACTGACTGGAAAAATACACCAGGCGTTTTAGATTATATGTATTCGCGAAAGCTGTTACCAAAAATAGCCTTGTATATGAAATTTGTATTGAAACTACTACTTCATTAAAACTAAGTAAGCTGTTATATTTTAGATCTATCCATTCACCTCTACCGTTTCCTGGATTAGAGTCTTCTTGAAATTAGATGCTTTAAGCTAACACAAAAAAAACGCTATGTGATAATGAATTTCGCCCATACTGACTGGAAAAATACACCAGGCGTTTTATGTTTGTATAACTGAGGCCTGGCTAAATAATTAAGTCTGTATAGGCAAATTTTCTCAGAAAAAATACATTTCCCCCTAAGAGTTGTCTACACTTGGATTTGTTATTTGGCTCTGACGCAATAGTTTTGATATTTTCTTCTTGTTAGGCCAGGAAAATAAAGCTCATTTTCAAAAGTTCTTTTCAATCTTGTTTTATCATTCATATTCTCTATTATAATTAATTACACCTAAGTTCTATCTATACAACAGTCTTCGCGAATAAGTTTTAAAAGCAGTGGACCGTCGGTCCACCAAAACCAGCTAAATCAACTGGACCGTACAACAATTTAGTGGACCACAATTTGTTTGTAGATTTTCATTCATTCTTACGTATATATATCAATGATTTTATTTAAAAAAATAAAATGAAAGCAATTATGGTTTTCAGACTTTTATTCTAACATGAATCATCTATATATTACATTCACTGTCAATAAAAATATGGCAAAATATTAATACAAGATTGCCAGTTAAATCAAATACCAGGTGTATATTTCGTTTTAGCCTATTTGAGTTCAGTACTGGCTCAAATGGCCGAGCTGGTACCTGGGCCGAAATTTACTCAAGTGCGCAGATCAAATGGAAACTGCTGCGCTCGCTAGGATTGCAGAACATGGACTCCCTACTCCTAAAGAGTTGGGGTCCCAGTAATTGTTGCCAAAGCACCCCTCCCCACCCACTCCTTTAACAATAAATGCTTTGTGTCCAAAAATTATTTTAAAAATTTCCATTGTCAAGTAATAAAACATTTTTACTTTCACTGACTACTTTCGTGAAAATGTGGCAGCATAAGTTTTTGTGTGTAATCAGTGTATAGTTATACTTGTGTATAGCTCGTTGATTAGAAAACACACGTAGTCCAGGGTTGGACACTAAGGCACGTCCGAACGACAATGACTAGTAAAAGCTTGGTTCGGGCTAGTAAAGCTAATTTCTGTCTAGCCCGAACGGTCTAGTGAAAAATCTTGAGTGATTCAGGTAAAACATACTCAAATAAGACACAGTTATTTAAAATAATAAAATCGCCGCAATGGTTTCACTGGAAAATCCAAAATCTATTTTTGATACAAGCATTGACATGACGATTGGAAGTGATTGTTCTGCAAGATTGGTATACGGGAATTTTGCCAGGTGCGCGTATTGTCGTAAAATAAAGCAAAAGCAAACGGTCAATTTTAAATTGATTTTAGCACACATTTAACGTATGAAACTATAAACAATTGCTTTTAAAATATTAACTCATAACACTGACATATTTATTTATTGATTACTATTTTTTTCCGCGTGTCTGTCTGGGTTTCCAAAATTTTACGCCAATCGCAACTCGTAGTGAGCCATTTTTGGTTGTGTTAACTTTAAATGCGAATCGTAGCAGACGAATATGTTGAACGTCAATCTTATGAAGTTTGGGTTTACAACAGATAAAAGGTCACCAGATGAAATGAAAAAACGTAAATGCAAGGAAGAGTCAAAGGCAGATTACCGTTAATAACAGGGGCTTACTTAAGCGGACGCCCGCTTGCCCGTGCGGGGTTAAAATCGCCGCGGGCAAATGATTTTCCAAAGGAGCAAGCCCGCCGGGCAAGTCAATTATCGTAGTGACATCTTTCCGATTTTTTCTTTTGCGATTATTTTATTTTCTTTGAGCTAATATCGATGTCTCACAGCTTTACGTAAAACTGATTGTGATTGGTCGTTTGCGTGGTAAAAGCCAATCAAACCGCTCGGAACAGGTTTTATTCGGCAGTTTCTCCAAAATGGAGGACGGCAACAGTCCGAAGTCGTCTTCAATAGTGTTTCCTGTTTTTAATACAGTAAATCATTCAAACAAGCAAAATCAATCAAAGAAACAGTCATTCGAAAACAAAAGAAAACGAAAGTATGAAAAAGAAACTAGAAAACACATTTTCCAGACCTCGTTAAATGAATTTCAGTGGCTCGAATATGAGAACGAATGCATGCGGTGCAAGGTGTGTAGAAAATTTGAAAGTGTAGGAAGCTTTGTAACAGGATCAGACTTCTTTAGAAAAGATTCGATTAAGGCCCACGAGGACTCTCAATCCCATTTGATGAATGTAAGAAAGGAACAGGCTAAGAATATGAAGATCGTTTGGAGCTTGCAAAGCAGGCATATTAAGAGTTTGTCACTATATTAACCTGTGACTGTGACTAATCTGTCACAGTTTAAAATAGTGACAAACTCTTCATAGGCCTGCTTTGCAAGCAGGGCTCCCCCTGGCTCAAAATTTTCTTTAGCAAAATTGACCTATGTCTAAAATCATTTTGGGTTTTTCATGAGGCTTTATGAATAAAAACTTGTAGCCAAATAGCAATTTCTTAGTCGAATGTTAAAAAATTTGGTTCAGTTTGTATCCTTTGGCTAATTTGGAGATTGGCAGAGTGACCCCTGATCTGTTGATGACCATGACATATGATATCTTGATATGATCACCAGAAAATAAAAAACTTGTGAATTGTTTATGCTTATAGATTTTATTTCTGTTGATAGCTTTTATTCATAAATAAAAGTCATTAAGTTTCATACATGTTTGCTAATAACACATTTGTATGCTTTAAGTATCAAAAACATTGACTTAAAGATGGGGCAACCTTTTTTCACTGGGGGCAAGTAGATGTTCAAAGTAACTTGCCCCCTGGGCAAGTGAAGGTCCAATCCTTAGGTAAACCCCTGCGTTAACTTTTGCAATGTTTTGATATTTACTGCCTGAATTGTTTTGACGATACATCTTCCTGTTGGGTGTTAGTAAGTAGTTGATCTATATTAGACCGGTGGGTGTTTGTTAAGTAGTTTATATGCTTTCCATGCAACTTCATAAAACTTAAGGTTCTTGAAATTAATCTGGATTGAGTAATCTACATCTATGGATTATACTTTGTGTAAAAAGTAAGAGAAATAATACATTTTTATCGTTTTGTTCTGTTTTATTATTTAATACTATTGGTCTAGTTGATCTTTGGTCAGGTCTAGTTTATTTTACGAGTTACTAGTCCAATGGTCTAGCGGTAAAAAACGTTAACGTCGAACCCTGTAGTCATGGCAATATGTTCTTTTAAAACAAATGAAGACGTACCATTGACATTACACACTAAAATTCTATGCGATCGGCAAACACAATTTGTCGACATCCCGTTTCGTATTTTAAGTAACTTTGCAAACAATAATATACTGACTTTTAGTATGTAGTATTTTATTTATTATATGGGTGTTACAAACACGCAGGTAACAATATGCACGAAAATGTGTTACAAATTTCTTCACCTTTACCAACAATGAGGGTGTGATGAACATTATATCGACTACACTCATCTACATATTGGAAATTTAATGCGTTCTCATTGGCTGATTGGGTGACTGTAGTAAATCTAGGTCCTCCTGCTTACAGATTTTATCGATAATTGACACGCTGATGCAGAAGGAGAGTGCGTTTATTGCTGAGTAGGCATTCTTTGTTTTAGAAAAACATGCGTGTGTGAAAGCGGAAAAGGTTGCGAATCTGACACTGAATTTTATGGCGTGTTTTTGTAAAAGTATGGATCCAAATAAGCCGATTTTCGCTTTACGGAAAATTATTGGCTGAACATTTTTAGGGATTTCTGGGATCAAAATTATCAAGAGAAATTTCTTTGCTGGACCACCGGTCCAGTTTACTTTCAACTTTTGCTGGATCTAGTGAAAATTTGGTGGACTCAGTCCATGGTCCACCGCTTAACATCGAAGACTGATACAAGTCATTAAGTTGTAAGGAGGTGTTATATTTCATACCAAAAAATTTATTGACTAAACAGCTTGGGTTTTTTTTCGCACTAGCTATTTTTACAACTTATGTTTTGCTCAGAATGTTGATCATATTCAACATATGCTGTTATACCATTTAAAACCTTTAAAAATAATAACTGTATGATTAGAAACTTTTACATCCTAATCATTTGAACTATTTATTTGCTACAATTTTTGATTTTAATCACAAAAGTGTTTAGTGCTGAAAATAAATAATTTGTAATGTTTCTGTTTTGTTTTGTTCATCATATTCCAGACTGTTGAATAGAATTCTAAAAGTATCAAATGTTTATAAGTTAAAAATTATTTGATAAAAATAAAGAAAAGAATGGTAAGAAATAAATTATGGCATAATATGCTTTGGTCCTATTGTTGTTGATTATCTTGCTTCACAGGTGTCATACTTTGACTGATAATTACTAAGCAGTAAATTAACTGGTGATTGATTTCATTGGAGATAAGGAGTTTTATTTGTTATGTGTCATAATTACACAGCTGCTAGACAGATTACTTGATTGCAACTCAGGATGTCATTGTTCACACAGGTTTCACAGTTTGCTCCTTCCTGCTTCAATAAATAAGGGTCACTTTTTTGTGAATCTCTAAACTTGCAATTTGCTGTCAAAGTGCAGACTGTGTTATACTGTGGCATATATCAGGATTAGGATAAAAACTGATCCAGTAGTCCTAACAGAGTTAAATGCAGATTGGATGTTGATTGAAGCAGATTACTTCAGTTAAATAGGAAATACAGGATTAAGATTTAACATTTTGAATTGAAAGTTAAGGTTTAGTTGTTAGTTACTATAATATTTAATATAACCATGCCTCCTTTTGAGACCAAGTCTGTATGTGCAACTGCTAATGGTGGGGAATTGTTGAGTCAGGTGGACAACGACAAGGTGAGTTTAACAAAAGCAAAATGGTTAATCAATGGCCCAAAATTGCATTCATATGGCAGATCAGTGGTCTGAATATTAGTTTTATTAAATTATATAATTTACACTAGGGCAAATATATAAATTGTGAATGTACATGAAGAGTACCAAATTCATTGTTCAAATCCCATTAATTGAAATTTAACTTGCATTTATTCCATAAAATGTTTCCATAATAAAAGTAAAACTTCATTGTTATTCATATTTGTAACATTTTTTAAACATATATTGTATTGAGAGCAAACACGCTTAAACAGTATTAAAAAAATTTATGCAGCATTGAAGTAACATTCAACATGTTTGATATCATACCCATTAGCGGTATGTAATAATGTATCAGTGTGATGAAACCTCTTCTTCCGTATTCTTCCGTCTTATACACAATACTCAGCAAGTATGAAAAACTAGTAGTGTAACGAAACCTCTATCACCACATTTATTAATTGTAGAATTACTTGTTTTGCTACATGTACTAAAACAAACCTGGAAAATAATATGAATTATGAATAGAAATTACTATTTACAGATGGTTGGACGTGGCAAGAAGAGAGCAAGGGAGGGTGATGACCATGCTGCAGATCAGGTCCAGAAAAAGAAGAAAGGTGAATAAATGAGCTTATTTTTGTGGAATAACTATGATAAATTAAATTGCATATTGTTGTGTAAAAAGAATAAGTTTGTTCTAATATTCAGAAAATTTAGTAATTTCGCATGTTACCTACATAGATGTGCTAATTGTATTAAATGACAAAATAATTCATTGGCCAAATTAAAATTTATCAAGGTAAATGGTTGTAAAAGTGTACTGGGGTAAGAAAGAACTAACTTGCCTGTTTACAATAAAAAAAACAACAACTTTTTACCTTGCTTTTTGAGCAATATTTTCCAATATTGTTGTGTTTATCAGTTCACCACTCATGCCACCAAGACGTCCCCGGTGTGGTGCTGATCTGCGGGGAGGGAGACGTGGGGCAGCTAGGACTGGGGGAGGATGTGATGGAGAAGACCCGTCCCTCGCTGGTCGACATCCCAGACAGGGTCATACAGGTCTGCGGTGGCGGTATGCACACGGTGTGCCTCACAGAGAAGGGAGAGGTAGGTTAACTTGAGTGTCTCTCCTTATTCTATCACAACAGAAAGTGTAAATTCATTCTGGATAAAGTAAGCAAAAACATGTTAATAATGGCCATAGCTATAGACTTCCAGTATACTGAATATCTGTCCAAATTCTCCATATGTTATTCCACTTATTATCGAATCTCACACAATTCAGCCTGTTTGTCCATTTCCAACATAATTTTGTTCCATTTTGACAGCAAATCTGACACAGTCTGCTTGTCCATTTACAACATATTTATTTCCATTTTGATATCAAAACTGACCAAAAAGCAATATGTTATTTAAGCATTATCTGAGCTTCCTGCAGATATTATGGATTTTGCAAACTTGTGTGTTTTAGGTGTACACATTTGGCTGCAATGATGAGGGTACGTTGGGCAGGGACACCAGTGAAGACGGTGCGGAAACTCTGCCCGGCAAGGTGGAGGGGCTCCCTAAGATCGTCATGGTGTCCGGTGGTGACAGCCATACTGCGGCACTGTCAGAGGAGGGACAGGTGTTTATCTGGGGCAACTTCAGAGTAAGTACTGAACTGTTGTGTACTGCATGTACTTCAGTGTCTTCTAATTAATTGTTTGTGACTTATTTTCTAATGCCGAACTAGTATTGATACAATATTAGATTTGTTATGGTTAAAGTTTATACTTTTAATAATATAGCACTTCAGAATTATTGAGTGGCTTATAATCATTTGATAGATTTGATAGGAAGCAAAATTCAACTGTATAAGCATTTCACACATTTTTGTTACATGATCTAAAGTGTTAGTTCACTGTCAGTTTTGAATGCTGACTGACGAGTACAACTGCTTGTTATTTAAATAATTTATATAACATCTTTCTAGGATGCCAGTGGACATATGGGTCTGACCCAGGAGGGAATTAAGAACCGACCCATTCAGATCCTGCAGGACCAGGAAGTGATCAAGATTGCATCAGGGGGAGACCACCTTGTATGTCTTACCAGTCGCGGAGAGGTCTACACTTGTGGTGAGTGCCATTTTGTAACTAGTGTTTTACAGTTAAGTTCTCCTCTATATTATATAGGAGTGATATTCTTAAATACGCTTTCCCTTATAACTTGTGTTCTTATTTTCTCACATGTATATGTTAGTAGCATGGTAATTGTTTATGCTAAGCATCTCAGGGAATTATAGTCACAATAAAGCTGCATCATTTTGAATGTATTAGATGTGATTTAAATCACAAAACAATGTCAAGTACCAAAGAATTACTAGTGTACTGAACCTGCTGCTATTGTAGATAATTCATGTTTTTTTCCTTGCCCACAGGTTGTGCTGAGCAAGGGCAGTTGGGAAGAGTGGCTGAGTGCTTTTCACAGAGAGGTGGCAGGAAAGGACTATGTATGTATATCAGTACATTTATGTTATTATGTGCTCATTTGCACTTGATTATTAATGGTACTTGTTGATGATATTGATGATAGATAAGTTTATTGACAATTAGCCTTTGACATTTAGAGAGTGTGTTGTAGCCACATTATAACAGAGACTAATGTTGATTTTGAAGATTGTAAAACACATAATCTGGTATTCTGGGACTACCTGACCGATACCAGCATATTTTATATTATTATTTACCTGTGTACGGTTGAAAGGATAAATCAGTAAAGCCCGTATTTTGTGGTTGAATTGATAATAATCATGTGTCGTGCATTTTCAGCATATATCCTGACTCCAGCTCCAGTGCACTTTAGAAGTAAAAAGTGCTTTATTGAAGACATGTTTGTGGGACAGTATGTCACATTTGCAAAAGACAAGAACGGAGATATCTATGCATGGGGTCTGAACAACTACTACCAGCTAGGTATGTATATATATACTCGAAATCGATTTTTTATCTTGTTTTCCAGTTATATTTGTACCCACATGTATCTGTAAACAACCTTGCCTTAAGATGAAAATACTACCTAGTACTATTATCAGACATGATACTATAATACATGAAAAGAATTTGAAGCGTGTTGTGGGAAAACCGGGCTTAATGCATCTGCGTTAAGTGTAGTCCCGGATCAGCATGTGCAGTCCCAACAGCGACGGCACTTATGGTATTTTCTGGTTCAAGGAAGTCTCTTTTAAACATAGATCCACTGTAGACGGAAAGTGTCATCCCGGATAAGCCTGTGCAGACTGCACAGGCTGATCATGGATGACACTACGCACACGCATTAAGCCTGGTTTTCCCACGACACACCACATTGGTATTCAAGTACGAATGCTGGTTGCTTTCTTGCAGGTTTTGGAGACATGAAGAACAGATTTGTTCCGGAGAAGGTGAAACCCTTCAATAAGAAGAACTTTGTGTGTGTGGCAAGCGGTCAGCATCATACGATGACCCTGGACAACGCAGGTGAATGGACATGCTATTATACATAATTGTTAAATCAGTATTTAAAAAAAAGGAATATCATATTTGGCTACAGGGTTGTTGTTATTAACTGATTGCTGATCAAATTCATTGCTTAAAATCATGAGAAAATAAGTTGTTTTTTTCAGAACTTAAAAATTGCAATAGGTATGATCACAAATGGGCCCCATAGACCCATGGCCAAATCGCTTAGATTTATATAAAAATCACTTGTTTCCATTGATAATAACAACACTGTGGCTGGATATAGCCTTGAGGTTTTTATGTTGAATTGATGAATGAAGAAAAATCTTACACTGGCCTAAGACTATGTATATTATAATTTTATTGTACTGCATACAAAAAAAAAGTCTGATCAATAGGAAAATAGGTAGACTTATTAGCTTATTTAACAGAATTGAGTGGAATATGCAAGAGAAAAATACACACAATATAGTTATATGGGCATTATGATTAATATTAACATATTAATCTTAACGATTGAGCCTTTGAATATGTGCATTAATGATTTTCTCAACATCATGACGTAAATAAATTCTCTTTATTTTTCAGGCAATGTGTACACGTTTGGAAGATCAGAGTATGGGCGTCTAGGCCTGGGAGAGGACTGCACGGAGACAACGGAACCCACGCTCGTGAAACTCGAGGCGAAGTGCACCCAGATATCAGCCAGCAACTCAGTCTCCTTTGCACTCCTTGAGGATGGTATGCGATTTGTACATTTTGTTCATTCCATCTTATATTAATAAGGAGAGAATTAGTGGATTGGATCTTGTATAAACAAGGAATGATGGAAGATGTGGTTTGATAGAGTATTTACTTTCACTGTTTGAATGTTAACACCCTTGTGGTAGTCTTATTGTCAACATATTTATAGTTATTTAGGAGTTAGTAATATTTACTCCAAGATTACATTAATCTGCTGACCAATGTGAAAAAATCCCTAAAGTGAAACATAGTATAGTTTTGTCAGACTGTAAATTTAAATGGCACGAGTTACAACTATTAAATCGATATTTATTGGCAACTATGCATGTATTTTGTAGGTACGGTGTCTTGCTGGGGAATGGGGACGTCAAAGCAGCTTGGAAATGGAACAGAAGACGACTCATTTGTGCCAACTAAAATGGCTGGCAAGCAGTTGAACGATATGTAAGTTATTGAATTTCACTAACAGTTTGCAAGAGTTTTGTCATGTGATTAAATATTTTTCAGAATGTAGAATATTGTATCAATGGTAAATGATAATGGACTAAATATGTATTTTTAATTTGATTCAAGAAGTTATATGAATGATACTTCTGTATTACTTTTATATCTAATTTAAGACATTGTAGTTGTAACTTTTCTAGTTGTAACTTTGAATTGTAGTTCTCTTAATTCCATACCTGTACATTTTATTTTATATATTCAGATTGACAAACATTTATTCCTTTTTTCTTACCATTTTTAAACATTTGAGGCGTTTCGTGGGAAAACCGGACTTAATGCATGTGCATAAAGTGTTGTCCCGGATCAGCCTGTGCAGTCCGCAAATGCTGATCCAGGACGGAACTTTCCGCCTAAAGGGGATTTATGGTTAGAAGAGACTTCCTTGAAACAGAAATTACCATAGAAGCGGAAAGTGCCGTCCCGGATTAGCCTGTGCGGAATGCACAGGCTATTCCGGGACGACACTTTACGCACATGCATTAAGACCGGTTTTCTCACGACGCACCTCATTTATTGACCTTTGTTTGTGTTGTCTTTTCAGGAAAGTGATTCAGGTATCCTCGGGTGGTCAACACACGGTGCTTCTAGCTGTGGATAAATGAGAACTATCAACTAGATGCTAGTAATTTTAATTCTATAGTGCCAACGGAAACTTGTCTGGAATGCCAAAAAGGAAACACTTCTTGAAAAACAATTTGAAATACAGTGCTGGCGAACTATATAACTTGCCCTGGCTTGAAAAGCAGCCCAATTACTGTCGGTACCATGTGAGTAAAGTAAAGGGATTTAAAAACTCTTGACATTGTAATGATGCTTGAAGTTCTATAGTGGATATAATAAGTGAATTCTCTGACTAACTATTTGTATTTTATCGATTTTATAAAGATTTTTAACTAAATTATGAAATTATTGGTAAAGTATGTATGGCAAACAGGAATCATACATGTTTGTAGAAAATACACCACAGTCACTCATAATATGGACCTTGATCTCAGTTTATCGATGTACCAGTAGCTGTTTGTGTTGCAGCGTGGTAAAAATACAACATGCAGAAAATAATTTAAGCAATTTTTTTAATTTACGTACTTGTACAGTAATGCAATGTAGTGTTATGTTCTGTAGTTAGTATTTAAGGAGTTGTATGAATATTATAAAATAAATCAATAATAAATAGTGAAATTTGTACTATGTATCATGTAAAATGAAAATTGTGTGCTTGTACAACGTATTTTATGAAGTGGTTACTAAAATTGAACATGCATAATTATATTGACGATAATCAATACATGTTTTCTCATGAATATTAATTTGTTACTGCATGTATATCGGTGGGTTTTTTCACATTAAGGGGAAAGGTGGCGGGGCCATTCAGATGGGGGAATTTAACGGCAAATGGGGAATTTTTTTCGAAAAGCATAATTAGATGTTTATATTCTACTTTGTTATAAAACATTAAACAATTGCTTTGCTACAAATGATAACTTAGATTATCTACTTACTTAGTTTGATGAACAATTGCTGGGATTGTTTACGAAAATGCCTCTATCTTAGTCAATTTGTGTCTGTTTATGGTCACATTTTTTTTCAAAATAAAGCTTACATTCTAAGTGGAATTTAAAAGCAAATAGGGAAAAATATATACGTTTTTAGCAGGGGAATGTGGCCAAATTTTGGCCCCAAATTGGCCCTAAAAACACACTGTATATGCACAATTTAAATTTAATATTTTCGGCCAAAAGATGATCATTTATTTATTTTTCATGTAAAATAGTATTTTGTCAATATGTGAAAATCCGAGGCCTGTTTTGTTAATAAAAATGCACCAGATTTCAGCCTCGAGATCTAACTTGTATGTACAAAATCATGTTCAAGGCAACGGGCTTGCAAATATAGATGTTGATAACTGTACATTTGAGAATATGTTAAATTGCTCCAGCGACGTATTTTGAAAACACACTAATCTATAGTTTTACTGCTGGTCAGCGTGATGTAGTATGCATAATAGTGTTTGTATCTTTTGATTTTGTTCACATTATTTTGGTGATACCGGGTTATTTCTCATAATTTAACATGTTTTTATAAAAGTTGGATCTAAGTTGATGTCTTCACTGTTGTAACTTTAGGGATTTTTTGTCAAATTTTGTTCTAGAAGTTTAATTTTTTTATTATTGATGTAACGATTCAGTCATTGTTTAGAAAAATGTTTATAAATATTTTGCCTTGCTTTTATTTGCGGAGATTCAATGATGTACTGTGAAAAATAATCGACTTGGACCTTTTAAAGAATTAATTGTCATTTTACAAATACAAATACCTGGAAATTTCATGACAATGGAAATTCTGTCTTGACATTAAATATATCATTATTTGTTGACATTTTAAAAGAATTTGTTGGCATATTAGTAAAGGTAATTAACATGTTCCAACTTTTATATTTTAATCAAGTCCGTTTTATGTTTTTATTGGTTTTAATTTCTAGTAACACCATTTCTTGATATGTCATTTATATTTGTTCTGAGTGGCAGTTCGATTTTGTTTATACCTGAGATATAATAGATTTAGATCATGAGGGCTTAACATCTTGTCATATATTTTCATCCAAATTCAGTTCTGTTTTTGGCCAAATCAGGGGTTTGGAAATCCTATGCCTGACTTGTCCAACGCTGGTAATTTTACTGACGGACAAGTAAATTTTTCCTGTCTACTTGTCCACGGACAAGTACAATTCAGGGTGTAAAAATGATGTAAGAGTTGGAAGTTAATTATCATATTATTATATTCTTATGCATTTTAGTAACAAATTGTGTTTATTATTTAATGAAAAAAATACATCAGGAAGGCCTGGGATGAAAACAATATTTTATTTGGACAAGTAACTGTTGAATGCGGACAAGAAGATTTTTGCAAGGAACTTGTCCTTGGACAAATAAACAATTTTGGTATTTCCACACCCCTGTCTAAATCATTTTTGTCTTGCTTCATTTGATGTTGTAAATGTAAGTGTGATGAATCCTGGAGACTTAACAATACTAGTATATTACTGCTTAACGTGGAACGAGTATTCTTTCTTGTACAAAATAAGAAATAAAGCTGATTTCTAATATCAAGTCGTTTTATTTATTCTGAAAATATACTTGTTGTTGGACAAAGTTCTGGTCAATAGGCGCATGGGCGAGTTTTAATAATTATTTCTAATATATTTGCTCGATTATGATCATACATGCCATATGTCCTGGATCGTCCGGGATTGTCCCGGAAATGCAGTGCCCGTCCCGCGGTCCCGGAAATAGTTCAAATGTCCCGGATATCATTAAAACTGTGCATACCTTTAGTTTAACTTTTGACAGACCACTAATCCCCTTATTTGTTCCAAGCTACCCGATTAGGCAATTTGTCATAAACGACCAATAAACAGCACTTGTCACGCTTTCACTCTAATCGACTGCATTCTTAAGCTGCAATCAGTCACCGAGTAGATCCACCCCGAAGGCGGAGCTTCTTTTCCACAGAAAAATCGATATTGGCCAATTAAAACGACGAGTTATTTTAGTTTACCTATTCCGTTAACGATCGACCAATCGGCGTAATACACATTTATACACGCGTTGTTAAGTGTATACATTCGTCAGTTGATAACGAACGAGTACTTATAATCCCGACCATAAGTAAATGCAGTTTTCTGTTCCGGGACGGGCACAGCATTTCCACAATATCCTCAGATAGTTTACAAAATAAATAAGGCATTGTTTGAAATTATTTTTCTTGAAATATCGGGTAAAATAGACGTTAACACAAATTTTTGTTATGCCATGTAAAACCCCCGTGTTTTGCTGGAAAAGAGCGCGAAATGTCTGCTGGCACCAACGACGTCACGTTCCACACATGGAAAGCGTGCTTGTACTGACCATGTGCTTTGCTAAATATAGACGTGTCAACTAGCAATAAAAACTTTATAGTGAAAGAACTTTGAAATCTTTACTTTTTCTATAAAAGTTTCGTAGTGCAATAACTTTGCGATCTTCGACATTGTAATGAATATTTTTATTGTTAAAACAAAACTTTTTCATGACTTATGACGATAGTTCTATGAAATTTAATATACTTTTCCGCTATTCTGCGGAATCTACTTCACATTTCTTTGGTATCTATGTTCTTGTTATTCTGTGGATTTTACCGTAGTCTTGTTTGACAACGGTTATATGGAATCTATTTTGATTTGCTAATTATATGGACTATGCTATACTAGTGTTTATCCGATATAAAATTCTGTTTAAAGTAGGGATGTCAACGACTACCAAAATTGGTATCCGGTTATTCGTATGTAATATCCGGATACTATCCGGATAACGGTATAGATCGGCATTGGCGGCCGGAATCTGGCACATGTTAAAGTTTCAAAATTAAGTTCACATCTATACGAACCTTATCTTACGATACTTCTATTTTGAAAACACAATACTATTTAATCATTGAAAAAAGTACATGTAAAAAACTACATCGATTTCAGTTCGTAAATTGTGCGTTTTGTTTGTTTTGTGTAGCGTGCAATGTTGTTATGCCCTTCAATTAAAGTACCCCAATTAAACATTTGATTTGCGTAAAGGTAAGTAAGTGTTAAGGCTTACTGGTGTATGGTAAAACCGTAAATTGCGATGCTAGAATAAAACACGCAATGTGCTAATCAAATGCACATAGACACAAAAACAAGGATAGATCAAAGTTACAATATGTTTGATATTAATTGGCATTGTTAACTGGTAGAGAACCATCTCTTATCAAGAGGGACGCAACTAAATGGCATAATCGATTGTGACATCTTGTTTGTTTAATAGTCTTGTCAAAGTTAGTGTAGTGTCAAAGCACCACCTAATGTTTTATGATAGTCGTATACTGACCGAGGGGTGTGTTTGTGACACGTCCGCTGTACGAGGTGGAGACCTTCTGTAGAGGCCTATAGCTGTGTTGTGTTAATCAATAATATACATGCAAGAAGGGCGTTTGTATGCCTAAAAAACGAGAAAAATCGATTTTTCAAATTTTATACGAATATTCGGTTACTAACTTGGTAACCGGATATTAACATAGTAACCGGTTATCCGGATATTCGTTGACATCCCTAGTTTAAAGTTGTTAACGTTTGTCAGCTTGTCACTGCGGACTTTTGTTGGTAAGCGACCGCGCTGTCCTGGGGGCTGATTTCAACAACCTGCTATTGTACATTATTTCACATTATGTGAGAACTCGCTTTCGGCACTGTTGCAGTGTTTATGCCTTTTGCAGAAACGAGATTCTTCAGCAGATTTCCGCCTTTTAAATGCCAATTTGTATATATTAAGTGCTCAAGTTTGCCTGATTTGCTTGGAAATGAGTTCTGGGAAACCTTTGTGGAGTGTTCGGCTATTCACCTCCCCAATAGTGATATTTATAATAAAACCCCTAATTTTGTATTGAAAACTGTGACAGTTTGACCAGAAGTTGCTCTGCCATTGGAGCAACTTACATTAATACAAAATAAGTAGTAAGTTTTCAGTATACACTTGAAACATTTAGAGTCGTGGTGGTCAAGTCACAAAATCGGTTTCATCGTAAGTGCGGTAATTTAATAATTTATCGTTTCAATTTACTAGTATTCCCGTTGTAGAACATCCTGTTAGGTCCGCGTTTTAGCTCGACTTTTGGAAGAAAAGGAAAGCTATTATACTCGCCCCGACGTCGGTGTCCGAGCTAGGTTCAAGTTTTTCGGTAAGCTAGTTTCTCAGGAATGGCTTGAGGGATTTCATTCAAACTTGAAACATTCATTCCCCACATTAAAATGAAACTATAGGCCAAGTTTGGTGACTCTAGTTTGAAATTTGTCAAGATTATGGGCCTTTATACACTTAGAAATTTAACTATACGCTATATGGACAGGTTCAAGTTTTTTGGTAAGCTGGTTTCTCAGGAATGGCTAGAGGGATTTCATTCAAACTTAACACTTATTCCCTATAATATTAAAATGAATTCGTAGGCCAATTTTGATAACTCTAGTTTGAAATTTGTCAAAATTATGGGCCTTTTTACACTTAAAATTACATGGACAGGTTAAAGTTTTTCGGTAAGTTTCTCAGGAATGGCTTGAGGGATTATATTCAACATTAATACACTTAATCCCTATATTAAAATGAACCCATAGGCCAATTTTGATAACTCTAGTTTGAAATTATGGGCCTTTTTACACTTGGAAATTTTACATACAAGCTATTTAGATAGGTTCAAGTTTTTCGGTAAGCTTGTTTCTCAACTTTTCGTTTCCGCTCTCTAACTCTGGAGTTAAGCTGTTGTAATGAAACTTCAGACATAGATACCTTATAGCGAGACCTCGCTTAGGATTGCATATAGGATGGGTGGGGTCAAGGTCAAGGTCACTGTTACTAAAAATAGAAAAATGTTTTCCGTTCAATAACTTGAGAACGCATTGAGATATTTTAATGAAACTTAATACATAGATACCGTATATCAAGACCTCGCTTGGGATTGCACATGGGGTGGATGGGGTCAAGGTCACTGTTACTAAAAATAGAAAAACGGTTTCCGCTCAATAACTTGAGAATGCATTGAGATATTTTAATGAAACTTAATAGATACCTTATATCGAGACCTCACTTGGGATTCATATAGGGTGGGTGGGGTCAAGTTCGAGGTCACCGTTACTAAAAATAAAAAATGGTTTCCGCTAAATAGCTTGAGAACACATTGAGATATTTAAATGAAACTTCATACATAGATATCTTATATATAGACCTTGCTTGGGATTGCACATGGGGTTGGTGGTGTCAAGGTCACCGCTACTAAAAACAGACGAACAGTTTTTGCTCAATAGCTTGAGAAGATATTGAGATTTTTAATGAAACTTGATAAAAAGATACCTTATATCGAGACCTCGCTTGGGATTGCATATGCGGTTGGTGGGGTCAAGGTCAATTTTACCATTACTAAATTTTTTTTTGATGTGCTGACTTTAACGCAATTCTTTCAAAAATTTGGTTTCCGTGGAAATTCAATGTTTCTTATTTAGAAAAAAATGCCAGTAACTCTGACAAGCACAAGAAAAGTCGAGTGCGCTGTCCTCCGACAGCTCTTGTTAAATGTCACTAATAGTGAATGAGACCTGTAAATAGTGGCATCCGGACAAAAGCCCCTTGCCCAAATGCCCTTGGTTTAAAAATGCACACATGGACATAAGCCCCTTGGTATATTTAACAGAGTGGACATAAGCCCCTTGGTATATTTAACAGAGTTGACATAAGCCCCTTGGTATATTTAACAGAGTGGACATAAGCCCCTTGGTAGATATGACAGAGTGGACAAAAGCCCCTTGATATATATTTAACAGAGTGGACAAAAGCCCCTTAGTATATTTAACAGAGTGGACATAAGACCCTTGGTATATTTAACAGAGTTGACATAAGCCCCTTGGTATATTTAACAGAGTGGACATAAGCCCCTTGGTATATTTAACAGAGTGGACATAAGCCCCTTGGTATATTTAACAGAGTGGACATAAGCCCCTTGGTATATTTGACAGAGTGGACATAAGCCCCTTGGTATATTTCTCAGAGTGGACATAAGCCCCTTGGTATATTTAACAGAGTGGACATAAGCCCCTTGGTAGATATGACAGAGTGGACAAAAGCCCATTGGTAGATATGACACAGTGGACACAAGCTCCTTAATGAAGTTAATGTTAATTATCACGTTTTGTATGGTTTTTCGTCTGTTTTTCAACAGTTTATTGCAATTAATATTTTGTTCTATTTGATGGAATGAAATTACCTGTTGAAATGCATACATACTATACAATATCATCAAGGACTTTTTGTCCACAAATTCATAATCATCAAGGGGCTTTTGTCCACTCCGTCAAATATACCAAGGGGCTCATGTCCATATGTGCAAATTTAGACCAAGGGACTTTTGGGCAAAGGGCTTTTCACCCGCAAATAGTATCGTTCACATATACCATATCCATTAGCTTATTTCGTGTCATTAGTTAGACGCAAAAAAAAACGGTTGCCCATGGCGCGGGCGACATCGAATAACACTATTGATTTCGATTATGCCGTCGCTGTCTAACCCAGAAAAGTTCGGAGACGAAACATAAACGTCAACTTAACGATGATGCATAGGCCATACTAATTTTATTCTATGTTTAGCGTCCTCGGGCTGGTAGGTTTTCGGATGCCTGAACGAAAAAAAACAATGTAGACAGTGTAAAAAATCGAGTTGGAATCTTATATAAAATTTGGAAAAAGAAGGGACAAATTACTTTTAGGTGTTTTTATCAAGATGTGTAAAAAATGGTGTGCAACTATTCAATCATACTGTGTTACAGAATGTTCCCAATACAAAGATGATATCTAACAGTTTTGCAAGTAAACATTTGCTTTAGCTTGTACCACTGTCATAATAAGATGTGGATGAAAAATGTTGTTTTTTTTATCGACTCGTTGTTTGTTTTTCCCTGTCTGGTTGGACGCTAAATATAGTATCAAATGTGCATGGCCTTATGCTGGAAACATCCAAACCAGCGGCAGTATTGGTAGTTGGTGGCAAGTTTATTCTTTGCTACTTCAAATTTGTCGTTTCTGTATTTGTGTACTACGTTCACAGACACGATGGTGACAATGCCCATGTCCAATGAGATCGACACAAAAATGTAGCGATGTGTCAAATAAAATACGCGTTTTTAGCTCACCTGAGCACAAAGTGCTCAAGGTGAGCTTTTGTGGTTGTCCGTCGTCCGTGCGTGCGCGCGTCGATCGTCCGTCCGTCGTCACCTTTTAATTCAAACGACATCTACTCCTAAACCACTTGGCAGATTTTCACCAAACATCACAGGAATGATCCTTGGGTGGACCTCTTCCAAAGTTGTTCAAATCTTTCCTCCGCTGCATATGTAGGTCTTAAGAGCTAAAAATAGATTTAAAAAGTGAAAATTAAAAAATCTTCTAGTATGAAACCGCAAGGTTCAGAGCTTTCATATTTGATATGTGACATCCCCTAGTGGTCCTCTACAAAGATATTTCAAATTATGCCCCTGGGGTCAAACGGGCCACGCCCTAGGGGGTCACATGGTTTATATAGATTATATAGCAAAACGACTTAACAAATCTCTGAAACAGCAAGACCCAGAGGTTTCATATTATATGTGTGATATTTTCTAGTGGTCCTCTACAAAGATTGTTGATATTATGTCCCTAGGGTCAAAACGTGCCACGCCCCGGGGGTCACATGGTTTATATGGAATATATTGCAAAATGACTTGAAAAATCTTCTCCTCTGAAACCACAAGGCCCAGTGGTTTCATATTTGGTATATAACATGGTATAGTTGTCCTCTACAAAGATTGCTCGAATGATGCCCCTGTGGTCAAAACTGGCCACGCCCCTGGGTTCACATGGTTTATATAGACTTAAATAGCAAATTACTTTAAACATCGTCTCCTCTGAAACCGCAAGGCCCAGAGGTTTTGTATTTGGTTGGTAACATTGTATAGTGGTCCTCTACAAAGATTTTTCAAATTATGCCCCTGGGGTCAAAACTGGCCACGCCCCAGGGTCACATGGTTTATATAGATTTAAATAGCAAAATGAGTTTTACAAATCTTCTCCTCTGAAACCGCAAGGCCCAGAGGTTTCATATTTAGTATGTAACATTGTATAGTGGTCCTCTACAAAGATTGTTCAAATGATGCTCCTGGGGTCAAAACTGGCCATTCCCCGGGGTCACATGGTTGATAGACTTAAACACAAAATAATTTTAAAAATCTTCTCCTCTGAAACCGCATGGCCAAGAGGTGTCATATTTGGTATGTACATTGTATAGTAGTCCCCTACAAAGATTGTTAAAATGATGCCCCTGGGGTCAAAATTGGCCACACCCCGGGGGGTCACATGGTTTATATAGACTTAAATAGCAAAATGACTTATGTTTCATATTTGGTATGTAACATGGTAGAGTTGTCTTCTACAAAGATTGTTCAAATGATGCCCTTGTGGTCAAAACTGGCCACACCCCGGGGGTCACATGGTTTATATAGACTTATATAGCAAAATTACTTTAAAAAATCTTCTCTTCTGAAACCGCAAGGGCCAGAGGTTTGGTACTTGGTATATAACATTGTATAGTGGTCGTCTACAAAGATTGTTCAAATGATGCCCCTGGGGTCAAAACAGGCCACGCCCCTGGGGTACACATGGTTTATATGGACTGATATGGAAAGGGGGCGTTAAAAATCTTCTCCTCTGGAACCTCAAAAACCAGAGGTTTCATATTTGGCATGAAATATTGTTCACTACAAATATTGTTCAAATTATGCCCCTGGGGGTAGAAAGTGGTCACGCCCTATTGGTCACATGGTTTATTTAGACTATACAATTCTTCTGACTGAAACTGCAAGGCCCAGATCCTTATACTCAGTTAAGTGGTTTAGTTCCATTTGGCCCCCTGGTTATAAACCATTATGATGCCTTAAACTCAGGTGAGCGACCTAGGGCTATCGTGGCCGTCTTTTTGTATTAAAGATTATGAGACCAATTCGCCTCGATTCTGCAATCTGTGTGGTTGTCCCCACGTTATGTTAGCTTTCCAAAGTTTTTCACATAATGAGGACGAAATTTCTGAAAAGCGTCATGTTTTATAAGTATAAACTATAAACATGAAGTTCATGGTTGGGTAATTACCTCGAAATATATTGATTACCGGCTACATGGTCGGTTTTACAGGGGGTGGGGGCGGAAGCGGGCGTACGTCCCCCTCTAAAATTGTCCGACATTTGGGGGTTTATGACTCAAAGCATATTAAAAACATGAGCATTTCAGCCATTGATGTGTTTTCAATCAATGTATTGTCATAAGTTCAAAACCAAATCCATTCTTCGGTATTTTCGTTAAATTATTCCTTTTTTTTGTCTATGTCACACGTTGCCGATATCTATCCCAACATGTAAGTGGGACCATAAGTAGTTGTTGGCAGCCTTTTTCAGTTACTGAATATTTCCGTCCCCTGTAGCTCAAAATCATGTATCCACGGCCAGGGTACACGTATTTACGACATAAAATGAACATTAAGAGGGAAATATTCTCATGTTTTTGAGGAGTTGTCTTTCTTAGCAATGCTCACGGAGATTGCCCAGTGATTAGACACGGTACAAGTCACTAATAATTGTTTTAAAGAAGACTTATTACGTACGTGTAACAAGTGGTAATGATAAATTATACTGGGCAAAACATACTTTTAGTATGGTTGTGGATTACTACTGCCACACTTTCCTGATCTATAATACGATTTACTTCTTCATAAGAAGTTTTTGTTTTGTCTGTTCAAATACATTTAAATAATTTAATTTAACCTGATTATTTCTAATTTAATTGGCAAGAAATATCTTCAACAAAGTCTCGTATTACGCTTTGTAACCTTTTACTTTTCAAAACGTGTTCGATAGTAGCGATTGAATAGTTCTTGGGTTAAATAATTCCTTTGTCATTTGGATTAAAAATGGCTGCCAACTTCTGTCAAGTCTTTCATGTGGCATGCAGTCCTTTGAACATTCGCCAACTGACTAACGCTGGCCTATCAAACAGTCCCAAGGACAACATCAATAATCCTATACTAAAACGCATGGGGTCACGATTGAGCAAACATTGGACATGAAATACAAACATCTGTCACATGGTATCGGAGTTATAATGTACCACCATCGTACCTCCTTGAACCACAATGATGTTGATTGGAAAATTGTGGTTACTAGTAATCGATTATTCAGGCATATGTTCTAGACCATAACCTTTTTTTGTCGAGCACCAGTAATCAATCATATTGGCAAACGCGGCGTTTCAATTCTATAAGTCAGTCGATATAATTCATCGCCAGAACGATGTAAAATGTTTCCTGAATACAATTCCAGATCGTCAGGAGCGTGAGACGGGTGACATCGGTAGCCATATGGAATTCGAATGTGTGTTTTTGTAAATTTAGATCAAGAATCATTACGTTTCTTGAATAAATTGAGCATGGAATCATATAACAAATTATAACAAGTTGTCAACGTGTGCATTCGTATCGCATATTTTATCAGAGATATTGTGTTAATGGTTTGAAAACCTTACCTTACAACAGATATTTGAAACAAAACATACTCGCAGAAACAATTTCACTACTAGAGGACAAAATGGAAACCCTACTGAAGAATGAAACTGTGCGGGGGAAAATCAAGGGGCTTTCCCCTCCGGTCAAGGTAAGAATTTTGGTATTGATCTTCTTTTTAAAATACTCATTTATATATTTCGCAAAATGATATTTAAACAAAACAAAACAGTCGTATTCAGTGTTATTGACCACATATGACAATTTGATTAAAAATCTAAAACGACACATTATTTCGATTATATTTTTGGGACAGAAATGTTACTGTGCTCCTGCACGTATAATGATTTGTTTTCTTTTTGTGGGAATATGTTACAAAAAATCGAAATTCTTCATTTGCCAATCTGTGAATGAGTTCTTAATAGGTAAATAATCATCAGTATATTTATATAAATAATGCGCCTATCAATATTTACCCCAGGGGGAGGAGCGGCTGGCTGACCCAGGGTTATTAGACTAATTCTATTTTTGGATCTAATTCCCCACCCTAGAGCCAAGCATTTTTGTCTAAATCCCCACAGTGGGAGATGCCCGGGGGCCCAATATTACCGGGATCTAAACCCAACCCAAGTCTAATTCCCAGGACCCGAAATATTTTGCTTGTCAAATTCCCGCCTGTCGGGAATACTGGTTGATTAAATCTCTTTAACAACTTTCGAGCCACATGCGATTGTTCGGTGAAAAACACCCTTGTATAGATACTGTTATATATATGTACGAAGTTTAGGATTTTGAGTTGCAATGTTGTTAGGTTAATATTTACTAACATTTACCATCATATTTATTACTTCTGTGCCAAGTGATGTTTCGCAAGCCTTAAACCGGTTTAAGACCCAACTGCGTTACATCCGCCGTTTCAATGCGATGACGCCAGGCCCCGTATCACCAACCGATTTTTAGACTAAGATTCTATCATGACACGCGCAGATTTTTCTCTAGACGAAGAACACAGTTTTCCATTGCTAAATCTCCAATAAACAACGCGAAAAAACAGTTCCAAACTGTAAAATATAGTTCGCATTGTAATTGCAGAATTTTATGTCAGATCATGTTAAAATCGAAGTAATTTTTGCATTATCATTGCTTATCTGTAAATAAACAACTGTGTGTTGTTTTGATGCGCGGTTATTAAACCACTTGGACTAACGCCCTCGTGGTTTAATTCCTACGCATCAGAACTCCAAATCGTTGTTTATTGGCCGATAAACAACGATAAATCGAACATTATTTCTTAAATAACAAAATACTTGTTATAATTATACGATAAAAATATATACACAAGGTTGTGTATATATATATTTCGTATAGTTATAAATACTTTCTTGGATATGCATGGAATAAAACCGCACTAGAACTACGAACGCAATAGATCTAGCGTGTAAAACAAAAACATTATTTCTTATAAATTATTGTGTGCGTTTTTGTTATATCATTGTTTGCTCTGGACTGCAGTTAATCGAAGTCCTTAAGCTTGGAATTAAAATTAATCCCGTCGGATAAAAAATATGACACGGGTAATTATTGTATCACTTAGAAATACCATATTTCAATGCGCTATTACAATAGCAATGTTTTCCCAATGAGTTTCCTACAATACAATTATATGATATTGAAAAATCGTCGTCGTCCTAATCCTCCTCCTTCTCCTCCTCCTCCTCATCATCATAATCATCATCATAATCATCATCATAGTCATAATAATAATAATCATCATCATCATCAAACACAACAACAATAACAACTTAACAATAATTACACTTGTTAACCGAGAATTATGAAAGCATAAATGCTTTATTCTAAAAGGAAACGTGCGCTAGATATATACTATAACGATCACTAACACCTCAACGATTCTCGATCGATGCTCAGCAGGGGTTGTTCTTTCATTTCTAAAGAGCTGTCATGCCAAGACGGTCAAATCCCCGAGGGCAGTGAAGAATAAAATAACAAGCAACTTTCGGTCTATAAATGGCAAGAGAAAACACACACACACACACACATCTAGTGACGTATTTGTCACGAAGGAACCTGGTTGACAACACATTATCAGAATGCCCGTTATTGTGTATAGAAGTCAAGGTTGTTTTGAATGTTCTGTGATTTTTTTTAAAGGTTATTACGCTTAAAACATTATGTTTGTTTCAGGTTACATGCCCTAAAAGTTAGGGTAGGTAGGTAGGGAATAATTATTTTTTATTTTGTTTGTTTGTTTGGTGAATGGTTAACTTGAAGATTTTTAAACTGTATAAATATTCGAAACATGTCTCTAATATCATACAACATATTATTATAAGCGTTTCAGTGGAATAACGAAGTTTATTGGTGAAATAAAATATATATTTTCACGGTCGGAGCAGTGAAAATATAAGATTTTATATTTTCACTGCAGTGAAAATATAACATAAAACGGACTAGTTTTCCATAAATAGCATCGATCTACAAGTAGTGGTTAACAACCCTTCGCAAGTTTATATACATGTAAAGTACGTACATGCATGTGTTTACATAAAACACATTATACAATTTAACAAAATTATAATTTAACAACAACGACTCACAAAATATGGCACTGTTTCCACCATACTGACGAGTGAAAGTTTTAGAATCATTTATGACTTCATAAAAATTGACGTCAGAATACACGAACTTGTGACGTTTATGCTTTTCTCGCGCAATTGTATTTATTTATTGTCCAAAAGCATAAAATAAAAAGAAAATTTGTTGATTTCGGTGTAAGATCGTATTTTCTTTCACTCGTGATCATAGAAAATATATTTTTTCACTCGTGGCTGCGCCACTCATGGAAATATCATTTAGATGAACCCTCGTGAAATAAAATACGATCCTACACCGAAATCAACAAATATCCTTTTGTTTAAAAATAAGTACTATCTAAACAAAACACTTAGATCTAATTATTTAGAAAAAAAAATATTGGAAAAAAGTAAAATAAACAAAAAATATCTGACTGACTCAATAAATTGTTCTAGGGTCGCGGCGTTTTTTTTAGGGTAGGTCGGGTACCTGAAACAAACATAATTTCTTTTAACGCCTTATCCATAAATACGCCTACAGACATATTTTGTTTTCTCAATAATACACTGGTAAATACAAGTGTACATTATGGGTTTAAATTTTCACATCGTACGCCAAATGAACCGTGCAGAATGTAAACAGGTAATACATATTCTGATTAAAAACAACATCGGGACCTGAATTCACAACGCTTCTTAGGGACAACTTAAATAAGTTTATAAAATTTCTTAAGTTTCTTTCTGTTTCATGTATAGGTCTTTTTAAAATAAAATTTCACTTAAGAACAACTTTACTTAAGATTTCCCTTAGGAGCTCTGTGAATACTGCTCCGGGAGTTATTATTGCAAATGGATGTTATAAAAAGATATGACAAAAAGCAATACATACAAACAATTAAATACAAAACATGCATTAAATAAATGAAACAAATATCAAAGCAAACATTTACAATTAACAAAGCAATAACCCGGTTATAGTTTATTGTAAAAACAATGGAATATTTCAAAAACGAAAGAATGTTCGCATAGATTCAGAGTAATTTGGATCACAGCAAATCCTCTAGAAATGACATTGTTGAGTCCAGATCTTGTTGACATTGTCGAGCTAATACCACATTATGAGCAAATTATAAAATTATTAAATGTTATAACCTTTCATTAACAAACCAATGACTGCAAACGGGTGCAGTAGGTTGCATAGTGACAATAGTGACACCCACTACAACGCAGATTCAATCAGAATTGAATAGTGTTTGTCTGCATTTCCTTGGTGTATGAACTGTCGGGAAAATTACGCCTGTAATTTGATGCATATTATTAGGCGTAATTTCCCGACAGTTCATACACCGATGAAATGAAGAAAAATATTATTCAATTCTTATAATTACAACCAAAAGTGGGTATTAACTTTACTTTTAACTGTCGAAGAGCCGCAACTGACGTGTAGCCTTCGGCGTAAGAATCCCCGTTTAAGTTTCGGTTTCATTTTCGTCGAACGGCATTTCTAATATCTCGTGAGACATTTCAAATCGCTGTGGATCATTTAAGAGTGGACTTTCTGGTAAAAACAATTCAAATATTTCTCAATATGCATTAACGATTTCATCGTCTGCAACACCGGCAACCGATAAATTAGTCATTTTGTTTAAGAACGATAGTGTATACGTCATAAACGTTCGCGCAAAACAATGACGTCATTTCACAAATAGCGAATGAAAGGAAGCATCGTAAAGGTTCGCCCAAAACAATGACGCAATTTCGCAAATAGAGAATGCAAAAGTAGTTCGGTCATGAATAATAACAAGGTGATTTGCATACCTAGCCGGTTCATCGGAATGAATGACAGGTCACGTGGTCGGATTATCCAATCAGAATGCAGCGTATACGTGAAAGTGCAAAAAGTTTCAATTATTATGTGCTGTACAGTATATGTAATTGAGGCAACAATACACGCAATAGATAACAAGATATCTCCCTTCGATGGAAGCAGAAGATCTACCCATTGACCATGGCTCGATTCGATTTCGATTTCAAACATCATTTAATTGAATATTTATGTTCGATCCATGTTTCCTGTTTACATGCTTGTTTTTGTGTATTTATGAGTCATGAGTCGCAGTATATAGTAAAGATTTTTATTAGTTATTATTAATAACATTGCAGTCCAGAAAAATGTTAATAATAATACAACTTTGCATAAATCGTTTCACCTTACCGATCAAAATACAAAAACCCGCAATGAAATCGGTAAAAATATAACGTTTTGGTAACTTTTTATCGTATCTTTACGCGATAGCTGGTGGTGCCTCTGGAGTAAATCAGCATGTACATTAGTGTATATTCCGTTCGTACCAATCACTTTCGAACATATACATTATAAAATGCTTTTCGTAAATAAGAAACAGTTTTTAGTTGAATACACGTCATTAACGTTCATTAGAACTAGTGTCAATGTAAGATGTATTGAATTATGTTCTATTGACTGCGGCTTTAATGTCAACGCATTTGCCATATATCAACGTAAATAAGAACAATGAAACAAATTGGTAATATTGTTTGACAGCTAGTTTAGTATGAAATTGGTTCATTTAGTATCAATAATCGAATCGGGTCATTTAAAATCGATTTATCGATGCATCGACAGAATCATTGCAGCTCTACTCGTCTGTCATTTATTTCAAATACATGTAAAAGTATGTGACCGAGATGTCTTAGTTTTATTTTAAGTATTGCACAATTCGCATAAAGAAACGAGAATACAAATGTATTCTTTATATTTTCTTTACCTCTTTGTGTCATTTTCCAAATTATTGTTAACGATAGTTAAATTATTGATGATAACACACTCACATACAACAAAATCATGAAATGTTTTGTACGGACAGCCTGTGCATTGCATTACATCTAGAACATGGAACTTGACGTATGTATACGCGTGCCAGCAATCATTTTTTGCTTGAAAGGGGCCATAACTCCTCTGATGTCGGAAAAAAACTGCACCAAACTACCCAGGTGCAGAAGTTCACATGCTGATGAATATGTTTATAAAGTTTCGTCACCCTAGCAGTTATACTTTTTGAGTTTCACGCGACACAAGTTTACAAAATTTCAATGTTTGCTCAAATAGAGCCATTACTCCGCTAGTGTTGGAAAAAATGGTCCATAATACCGAGGTGCACACGTTAATTTGCTGATGACTATGTTTAGTTTATAAAGATTCATTACTCTAGCAGTTATACTTTTAGAGTTACGCGCGACACAACAATCCGACGGACGATGAGGGCGATTACTTCAAGCGAATGTTATCCAATGATAAATGAGATAAAAAGAAATAAAAGGCGAAAATTATGTAAATACAAACACATTGGGCCAAGACCTCTCATATGTTTTTAAAATGTTATGAAACCAATAACGTTGTAACATTATTCTGATTTTGCATCAACTGTTTCAGTGGAATATTCACATTCAGTCCTATAACTGAATAAATACAACTGAATTTTTACCCCATTAATTTCCGTAGAATGATCAATATTTCATATCATGTGCGATAGTTTTCACCTAGATACATTGAAAAATTCTATTGTTGTGACAATCAACCACGGCCACCAATAACTGATTAGGAATTTCCATTTGTGAACCGATCGTTTGAAAGTCCCATATGCCGTACTTATTTCATTTCTAAGCTGCACCGGAGCACACAGGTCATAGGCTTGCTTCAAAGCTCAAATTAGTGATGTATGAATTGATTATAAACAATGTCGAGCCATCCGTTGTACATGTATGATACTAGTAATAGTATTTGTAATAGTGCTCCAAGTCACCCACTTGTTTGCACGATGTAGTTTTCAAAGCCTTGTTGTAATACAATGTAGTTACCATTTCCAGGAGGACATCGAAAATTCCACAAACATTATATCAATAGAATTTAAAACACTGACTATGTAAATAAAATTGTTTTGAAATGACAGCAAGTAATCCCATAAGATAAATAGCCTCTGAAGTCCGGTTAAGCTGCAAAGAATATACACACACACATTGACATTGACACATAAATGAAAGAACCAATGATATTAAAGATCTTTGAATAGAAATGTGTTGCGTCGTGGGAAAACCGGGCTTAACGTATGTGCGTAAAGTGTCGTCCCGGATTAGCCTTTGCAGTCCGCACAGGCTATTCCACGACGGCACTTTCCGCTTTTATGGTATTTTCTGTTTCAAGAAAGTCTCTTCTAAACATAAATCCACTGTAGGCGGAAAGTGCCGTCCCGGATTAGCTTGTGCGGACCGCACTGGCTAATCCGGGACGACACTTTACGCACATGCATTAAGCACGGTTTTCCCACGACGCCTCTCATTTAATTAATACCATTGAAGAATGTATGTGTTAATGGTTGTTGGCGGCACAATAGCGTTAGATACAATTCAAAGCTTTGATGCTGTATCAAATCCAGTAAGCCTAACTATTACATTTCTTGCACAATCAAACACCTTTTTATGTACGGGTATGTTGTCATTATTAATTGTTGAAATGAACGAAGGAATACATATCAGCATCTTGTTCGCTAATCAGTCAGCAAGCCATCGTTTATTAAAAATCATAAAACATGAGACGCACATTTTAATAAATCGGTCATTATATATGGGTTGTGGAGCGCCAAAATGGTAATTTGCACGACAACAAAATCCATTTTGTATTACCGGGGCATGTGTATTTACACTTACACTTGCGGTTCTGCTAATCTTCTTACACGCTTAATTCACCAGAATTGCATCGCAGAAAGCAGCCCTATACAATGTGTACACATCGTCATTTTGCATTGTAATTCAATGAAACTTTTCCAAGAAGTGTACTTATAAATTAACACGGGGACAGCATTCCATCACTCGCTGCGTTTACTGTTTATTTAACAAAGAATTGTAGTGACATGCTACCATAATTATGTCTATGCCAATTTGTTTCACTTCCGTGAACATCCTTTAGTACTTTTTAATCAGGGCCTGTATTCACCAACCCATTGTAACATGTCGGTATCCTAGGCCCCTATTCACCTATCCTGGGCCCCTATTCACCAGCCCATTGTAACATGTCGGTATCCTGGGCCCCTATTCACCTATCCTGGGCCCCTATTCACCAACCCATTGTAACATGTCGGTATCCTGGGCCCCTATTCACCTATCCTGGGCTCCTATTCACCTATCATGGGCCCCTATTCACCAACCCATTCTTAGACTTTAGACTAAGAATGAAGAATATTCGTGAAACTGTACTGTTCTAAGAGCGCTTTAATGTTGAATTTAACTTAGTATTGAACATCTCTAATTTCATAAGTCTTTATTTAGAACGATTTGTTAATGTCATAAGCAACATTGGTACCCAGCATATTTGCAAATGCTCAAGTAGTTATTATTGAGTCTAAGTCTATTCTTTATTCTTAAGTCTAAGAATGGGTTGGTGAACACGGGCCCAGGTCGACACAACTGAAGAATGTAATTAATACAGTAAACTTACTGTTAGACTTGCCCACATATTAAGTAAAATCACTGTTAGACTTGCCCACATATTAAGTCAAATCACTGTTAGACTTGCCCACATATTAAGTAAAATCACTGTTAGACTTGCCCACATATTAAGTAAAATCACTGTTAGACTTGCCCACATATTAAGTAAAATCACTGTTAGACTTGCCCACATATTAAGTAAAATCACTGTTAGACTTGCCCACATATTAAGTAAAATCACTGTTAGACTTGCCCACATATTAAGTCAAATCACTGTTAGACTTGCCCACATATTAAGTCAAATCACTGTTAGACTTGCCCACATATTAAGTAAAAGTACATGTTGTACATCGCATTTGTGCAATTATCTATCACTAACTCGTATTTACTTATTTTTAACAACATACACACTCCCATTATATAAATTTAAAAATACTACTCACGTATGCATAAGCAATCTCAACCCTTCAAACATGCTGGAATATGGCAAGTACTTTTATTGCAAAAACTACATGTACTATACTGTGTCTGTGCAATAACGGTTCCTTTATAAAATAAAACCATATTCCTTATACTAATGTAAAGTGTTGTATGGTGCATTTTTTTTTCAAATTGTTATTTAATTCAAACGCACATATTCTACTTACTAAGGGTTATTTGAAAACAAGTCATGGGAGAAACATATGAGCCGTGTCGTGGGAAAACCGGGCTTAATGCAAGTGCGTAAAGTGTCGTCCCGGATTAGCCTGTGCAGTCCGCACAGGCTAATCCAGGACGGCACTTTCCACCTAGAGTGGATTATGTTTAGAAGAGACTTCATTGAAACAGAAAATACCATAAAAGCGGAAAGTGCCGTCCCGGATTAGCCTGTGCGGACGCATAAACGTGGCAATGTTTTGTTTATATTCAGAAAATAGCAAATCTACTATCGGAAGGGTGGTATGTACTTAACACTGCTATCAGTGTATTTTAAAATGCTCAAAATTAAAATTCTATTATGTTTGGCATATGACAATGAACTGGCTTTTGATTTCATTATTAAAAGACACTGTTTGGTTGTCACAAAACAGAGGCGAATGAAAAATAAAATGAGAACGAATGTAGGACAACGTGACATAAACATACTCTGTAGGTGATTGTCTGATATATGTACAATATACTATTTCCAAATCTCGGTACATGAAGATGTTGTTGTCAAGTAGATAAGGTTCATATCTTCAACCCATATACTTATTTGTATATTTATAACATTTGAAACGATTCTTCATAAACGTCGAATTTATGTTCTTTCTAGGGACCACACATAATTTTGTTTTAATGATATTGCAAATGTGTTGTTGTTTATTTTATTATTGAAATATGAAGACGGTATGAAACACGACGCGCATTATCAATAAATCACCGATTGTCGTAATTCTACAAAAATACATTTACAACATTTGTATTTTACCATTTGTACTGTACCATTTTACCTTTGTATTGTACCATTTATGACCATATTTTTTACAATTGGAAGACCACTAGTAGCGGACCCATGATATCATATGATATGGCATCAAGAAATCTACAGAATTTGCATTGTTTGTTTTTCACAATGCCATTTACAAGAAGATATGATATAATTTAGTTCAAGTCACAAATGCAGGTAATACATACATGCGTATCATGTTAATAAATAGAGCCGTGTCTGCAAACGGTTTCTGCGCAGATAATGCATTATTTATGCATGATTGTGCAGAGTATGCATTATTTATGCATGATTTAAAAAAATATTATGAGTCATTTTCTCAATGACAAACGATCAACGGACAAGTGTTTATAGTTTCTTGAAAACTACTTAATGTGGTCGAAACATTATCTCATGTGAACAAAGAAGACACATATTAGAATGATCAACTGAAAAATAAAGGTTGCTTATTGGTTACTGCATACTGGTCAAATGTTTACAAGTAATAATAACAGGAAAATGGTCTTTTCACACTATGCCTTTAATTAAAAAAGCCAAGTAAAGAATTGAAACAATTATCTTCGTTTAATGTTGGTTTATAAATGTACCAAATTTACAATGACTTTCCCAAAACATTGTGTACATACGGTACTCACTGTATACTAGTATGGATCCCCGCCCCCCCCCCCCCCAAAAAAATAAATAAAAAATAAATAGACAAAATAGAAAAAAAGGCTAATCCAGGACGGCACTTTCCGCTATTGTGGTATTTTCTGTTTCAATGAAGTCTCTTCGAAACATAAATCCACTGTAGGCGGAAAGTGCCGTCCTGGATAAGCCTGTGCGGACTACACAGGCTGATCCGGGGCGACACTTTACGCACATGCATTAAGCCCGGTTTTCCCACGAAACGCCTCATATATACTTCGAAATGTATTTTTTATATTGTGCTAAGATACACCGCGCCGTTAGCAAACGGATACCAGCCTCCGATTTTACCCGATGAATACTGATCTTCAATATTCATTTCCACAATCCACTGAATTGAATAACGTTGACTAAATCGATAAGGTTATGAATGAGTTTTCTCCAAAGAGTCAACGACCATCAATTATTGCAATCAAGTTTAAATAATCTTTAAAAGGGTTGTCAGTATTTAACAAAGCAAATATAACAACGTACATTGTACAACTATTCACTGTATTATCATTGACGCTTTATTCTTCTTACTTTTTTCCCGATTCGTTGTCCCGACCATTGAAATATTGAGTATTTTATATACTGAAAAAGGAACGTCAATAACTCTACTTGAGCAACAGCAGAAAACAACAACACAGATACATAAATAACGATTCTGTTTGTGCTGACAGTCACTGCATTAATTATTTATTAGATATATTTTATAATTGAGTTTAACAAAGACTTAAGGGGTTCAAATGCCGACAAGCGGAAATTATTCGTTATCGGTATACGGATTGGCATTTTTGTTTAATGTACACAGAAATATAATCCTTAAAAATCAAACAGAGCAACGTGACATTAGTGGAAAACACGCAGGACCAACCTTGCAATATTATTTATGTCCTAGCTGAAACTATCGTACGTGCTGTCCGTTAAAAGTTAGGTACATAAGTGAGGATGTAAATATTTAACTTCCAGTCATCCATATCGAAACATGCGCAATCCAATTTCGAAGTCTGTAAATTTAAGGGAACGTTGTGCCTATTTATAGTAACAAAGGTTTCGCCATCCTTGGTGTACGTACCTTTTTGTTCACTTCGACCATAGCATTAGCGTACAGACTGACACATAAAAAGGAATTACAGTATTTTACAGGACTGCAAACTTTACTGCAATTTTAAGCATGTCGTCTAAATGCCATTCAGCGACTACGTTGTCGCCCAAGACAACAAATAATGATTTGTTACGTTTCTCATTAGTGTTGTACAGTGTCTTTTAAAGCGTACGGGATTCAAACATATTTTGGACATATTGGCCATATGTCCAAGTACATGGAATTGTCAATTTAAAATACAACGCATAAATAAATTACATATGGTACCTATGCCATTTGTGTTAATTAACGCAAACTCTTGAAACAATCATTTTAAATCAGGTAATTGAAATGTAAAGAAACAACACAAAAACACAACAACGTGTACCAGCATTACTAAAAAAAAATTCATTTGTTGTTTTGAATGTACAAAATTTACAGTTTTTATACGCATCCCTGGGGACAATTATGGCAATGGATTTTTTTATCAAAATCGATGCTAGGTTGGAGTTAATTGAACTCTTTTTGCGCCACAATACACTGTCAGATTATCAATATTCATTTGAATGCTAGTTCCCAGATGATTTGACAAAGGTATAAAGCGAAGCTCGCAAACAACTAAGAATATTTGGCCAGGGATTTTATTGAGAACCAGTTATCATTTTCATTTTGCCTAACCCAATCAGTGTCTGAATTGTCTGAATCTGTCAATTGACACATGTCACAATTCTGCATTTAATTTTGTTTTCGACGACGACATTCATTGATAGCAAACACATTTGTAGCTTAAGTGTACTTTAATATTATAGTGTACGACATGGAAATTATATTGTACGGGTGAAAATGAAAAACAATATATTACTGTAGAAAGCATTATTTAACGTCACGTTGAACATGATTTGTTGGAACAGTCATTGAAGATTGAAGGCATAATGAATAATATACTGAGGGTTATTTCATATGATAGATAGACTGTGGTATTTTATAGGGCCATTTTATTTATTGAATCAAATTTTTAACGGATTCGTCGCTTAACGTTTTCATAAGTCCAATAACAATCATTTTATGGCATAAATCCTGAAATAACATTCGAATTCTGTGTAAAAAATGTAATTTGTATGAATCTACTCAAAAGCAGTGAGAAAATCCTGGATTAAACTAGGAACAATAAAAACACACTGAGCCATTTTAATTGTTAAATTGAAGCTAACAACCACGCTTAGCTTTATACGAGTATTCAATGGGTTAATTTATAGTTGTTCAATACACTTTTATGTATTAGAAGAGCTTTCTATTCAATGGGTTAATTTATATTTGTTCAATCGTACAGGTTTATGTATTGGAAGAGCTTTCTATTCAATGGGTTAATTTATAGTTGTTCAATCGTACAGGTTTATGTATTGGAAGAATTTCTATTCAATGGTTTAATTTATAGTTGTTCAAATGTACACTTTTATGTATTATATGAGATTTCTATTCAATGGGTTAATTTATAGTTGTTCAATTGTACACTTTTATGTATTAGATGAGCTTTTTATTCAATGGGTTAATTTATAGTTGTTCAATTGTACACTTTTACGTATTAGAAGAGCTTTCTATTCAATGGGTTGATTTATAGTTGTTCAATTGTACACTTTTATGTATTAGAAGAGATTTCTATTCAATGGGTTGATTTATAGTTGTGCAATTGTACACTATTACGTATTAGAAGAGCTTTCTATTCAATGGGTTGATTTATAGTTGTTCAATTGTACACTTTTACGTATTAGAAGAGCTTTCTATTCAATGGGTTGATTTATAGTTGTTCAATTGTACACTTTTATGTATTAGAAGAGCTTTCTAGAGGGGATATTATTTTATTCCACCACCTATCCAACGATTTTGCTAAAAATTCACTAAACAATGTTTATAAATAATAAATGCCACAAAACTCGTTGGCAATACAATATACACCTGCAAATATAAATACACTTAATATAGGACATGACACGGAAAAGGTTAATGAGTGTTTGGTTACTTACGGTACAATTACACTCGTGCTTAAGACAGAGGCTGTGTCAGCCACTGTTGCAGATTAAATAACGTTTAACAACGACTATGACATCTTTATCAAATTACATGAAGAATAATAAAAGCGTGTCGTGGGAAACCCGGGCTTAATGCATGTGCGTAAACTGTCGTCCCGGATTAACCTTTGCTGTCCGGACAGGCTAATCCAGGACGGCACTTTTCGCCTACAGTGGATTTATGTTTAGAAGAGACATCCTTGAAACAGAAAATACCATACAATCGGAAAGTGACGTCCTCGATTAGCCTGTGCGGACTGCACAGGCTAATCCAGGACGACACTTGACGCACATGCATTAAGCCCGGGTTTCCCCACGTCTCAGACTAGTATAATTATTATACTAGTCTGTACTGGATTACATGCATATCGTAGTCTTTACGAGCAATCAATAAATGACAAGTAATTGTATTATGAATAATTTAGAAATATTATCATATATATGTGTTTATTAAATATGCACTCGTGATTATATTCAAGCTTCAGAGAGAACGAATGAGTTGATCCATGATATGAGTTAACGTATAATATTGTAGTCACATCGGTCATGACTACAAATCATCGCAAACTCAAACTCTATCTAAATCGTTAATATTGAGAACTGCGTCCGCATTCACTTACCCATTCTTAGACGTAAGCCTAGACTTAGACTCAAGAAAAATAATACTCGTGTGAGGCGCGTCGTGGGAAAACCTGTCTTAATGCATGTGCGTACAGTGTCGTCCCGGATTAGCCTGTGCAGTCCGCACAGGCTAATCCAGGACGGCACTTTCCGCTTTTATGGTATTTTCTGTTTCAAGGAAGTCTCTTCTAAACATAAATCCACTGTAGGCGGAAAGTGCCGTCCTGGATTAGCCTGTGCAGTCCGCACAGGCTAATCCGGGACGACACTTTACGCACATGCATTAGAACCGGTTTTCCCACGACGCGCCTCTCGTGTGTTCACAGATAAGCTCTTACCAATGTCGCGTATGCCATTAATAAAAAGATACTGTAATTAGAATTAGTGAATACCACGTCAGATTCAAATTACAGCCTTTTTATACCCGGGCCCGTATTCACAAAGCTCCATAGGGAAAACTTAAGTAAATTCCTTAAATTCATAAAATTCCTTAAGTCTCTGGCTGTTTCATGTATAGGTCTTTTGACATTAAAATGTTGTAAAATTGTAAATATTGCTTACATGTTTAGTATTGCAGCCGTCTTTGTACAGAAACCATTGGATTTCACAGAGAAAATTTGATCTGAAATTTTCACTTAAGTACAACTTAAGTTAAGATTTCCCTTAGGAGCTTTGTGAATACCAGCCCAGAACAGTTTTAAGAATATTCTCTATTTTTAATTTTTAAGTCGAAGATTAGGTTGGCGAATACAGGCCCAGTGCATATGTATACAATGTAGCTCATAAAAAAGTTAGCGTACAACCGTAACGTTAAAATAAAACTGGAAACAAGTGAAACACATAGTCACAGAGGCTATGAGAATTACACGGAAAATATTGATCAGTTTGAAGATCCAAAGGACATGCATTTTATTTGTTTCTATTCATTTCATATCAAACGTACTGCTTCGATCTCATTCACGTGTAACCCAACTAGCAGCATTTTCCAATAACAAATGACTTCACGGCTGATGATTTTACATGTGAATATTTATTTCATAAAACAGGAACCTGTTAAAATTAACGATTCCTATATAAAGTTGCAATTCAGAACGAAACACTTCAACAATACAACACGTACTATGTGTGGGATGTTAATGTTGAATGTTTGTCCGACGAAGCTCGGCAATCAATCTACCTGGTGCAAAGACATAGGACAAAAAAAAACTATTTGCATTCAACTTTGAAAGTTTCTAATCTCAAATTAATTATCAACGAAACGTGTGTCACATATAAGTTATCGGCTACTATTTGAAATTAGGACTTTTTTCATGTGGAAAACTTTCGAAGTAATTTGTTATTCGTATTTACATTTTAAATATAAAATATCTGAAACTCCAGCTCAGCATCAAAAGAGAAAACCTTTTAACTCCAGAGGGTCTTTTATTTAGGCAAGTGACCAATTCCCCCTTCGCCGTCCCCATGTGTATAACCCCTATTCAGAGGCCTAGCACGACAAATATGTATTGCATTTAAGATACTATGTGTTGATTTCGGTGTGTCTTATCGCATTTTATTTATGAGTGTTATTTTATATGACTACGAGTGAAATAAAATATGATCTTACATGGAAATCAACAAATTTTATTTTTATTTTATGCGGTTTTTTTCACAATTCTATTCATTTTAATTGGGTAGGACTCATAACGTCATGACGTCAAAATAATGACGTCATTTCACAGTTGTGAGTTCTGCTTCGTTTACGGTCCTTTTCATTTAAATTGGGAACCAGTGAACTTCCGGAGTGGTTATTTAACACTTTTTTTTTTAAAACTTTGAATTTCCAGTTTTATTTCACTTATATTTCCTTCTACCGACAAATCACTGGAAAGCGTAAAATACACTTTGATATTCATTTAAATTCGCATTGCTTTGGCATTGCTATAAAAACAAATAGAGAGTTGTTCTGTTCTGTTCTGTTCTGCTATAAAATGTCTGCCATACAAATCATAAAATACCAACAACAACCACGTCTAATGTAAAGTGAATTATTTCAAGGGTTAGTGTAAAACTAATATATAACATGTACACAAAATATACACCGACGAGCGAACAAAATTGCTTTTACACACTGTAAGAGTGACTTGAACTTCAGACAAGTAGAGCTTATGTAAATGTAAACCTTATTAATAATGTAATTGAGATCCTTTTGTTAGTAGAGCACTAATATTTGATGACAATATTCAATACCACATGCCTCTCAGGGTTTTAATTTATGAAAGCGTGAATGGAACCCGCGGTTGTGCCCATTGTTTTGCCTGCACGAAGTCCATACACAATGTTCTAATTATGAAGTGAATGTAACACCAAACATGGCTGCTGTGAAATCTATACCCTGTTTATACAGAATTCTAAAGAACCCTGCCGTTTTGTCAATATTGCCTCGATGTTAATGAATGATTAATGAATGCATAGCTCGGTCATTTGAATTAATATTTGTTCTGTTCTTCTATATTGTTCCGCGCATCGCACGCATAGCTGGTATGCAAATTTCCCGGTTTCAGTCCATATTTAACAATGTTTATTCGCAGTTTAGAAAAACAAATAGAGGGATAATTTGTGTTTCTGTGAATACATTATTTGATTGACCAATATATATGTAAATTCTACGCGAAAGAAAGAAGAAACTGGTCCATTTGATTGCAGTTTGAACGTAAATTCAAGATGGCTTTGTTCGCGGTTTAAGTAATATTTGTAGCATACTTTGACCGAAATATAACAGTATTTAACGAGCCCGCAGGGCAATATATTGAGGTCAAAGTCAAAGGGTGCTGCAAGTGTTTTATACCGTATTTACCAATCACATCGCAACTTTCTACAATGCCGATCCCAATGGGCAGTTCCTAGACGTCACGTGATGTCTGACATGCTTGACAACTGAGTCGTTTCCAAATTTAGCGCTGTCGCAAGGTCAGGTGATGCGATCCGAATGTGCAAGCTTACTGTGCAATCAGTAGCGTGCGTATAAATTACAACTAAATTTCAATATAACGCACGATACTTATTGCACGATAAGCTTGCATATCAGGCTCCGTCCACCAGTTACCGTTCCGATATCAAAGTTATTGAATACCGAAAAACAATGACAACTCTCTGAAAGATGATATAACAACAAAGGACTGCATTTGTCTTCTTCCGAGCGAGTATCGAAACAAATACCGAGACCACACCAATCATTCTTGGCACTGTCAAAAAAATCGTAAAGCGCGTAGAAGTTAACTATTGATTGCCGTTTTAAACATTCAACATGTATTGATTTGACAACTTTATGGAAAACTGTGTATTGACATGAATTTTCAGAATTTTGTGTCAGTTTAATATCTCGAAGAGAACAGCGAGACATTACTAATACTTTATTTTTGTAATTAAGTATCAATCGATTAAAAATCGCCTATTAAATTATTTTAGTGTTTTAGAAACACTAAATCCTTAAGTTGAAAGCAATGTTCTTTAAAATAACTTCACATTTAAATAATATAAAGGCACTTTAACATGATTATGTTTGTATGTGTATAAACCTTCTACCGACGGTATCTACTCGATGACGAACAATTTAAAGCCGCAGTCCATAGAATCTTATTTAATACATCATAATTTGGCAATAGTTCTTATGAACGTTAATAGTGTTAATTCGTGTGAAATCTGCATCTTAATTGAAAAATAAATTTTATACTTTCTATTTCGAATACGCTTGGTACGAACGGAATATGGAATAATGCATATGCTGATTTACTCCCGAGACATCACCAGTTATCGCATCTAGAAAATAGACGATAAAATGTTACCAAAACGTTATTACTGCACCAATTCCAGTGAGTTTCTATTTTATTTTGATCGGTGGGATGTCTATTAGAAACGATTTCTGCAAAGTTTTATGTTTATCAACATATTTCTGGATTGTTGATTTAAACACAGCGAGAGGGCCAGTGTCCGGGTGAAAAATTCATATGAGGCCCGTGTCCGTGGTGGCATATATATCTGGTAAGGCACCTGTCCGCCTGTCGTAAAAATGTGGGAGGGTATACGTCCAGATACATTGACGGACGTGTGTTAAGCGGGCGTGTGTGCATGGGTCTCATTTTGCTTTACATGCACATGTATGTATGCATATATATGACAATGTATACATGGATATGTATGTGCCTTCAATAATCGTCATAAAGTTTATAAATAAATGTATAATATTCTTTTTAGTTTTATGATTGTGCATATAATTTCAAAATAATAGATCACTGCAACTTTGGTATATTGAAAACAACTCGTATTTATTGTTTGCAAAATATAGCGACCCATACTATTTAAAGTTTTTTTATATTTTACATGCAATTATTACAATTTTAAATATATCTAAGTTATATCTTTGTATAATTTTGACTTATTACGAATAATAATAATAGTCACAGTATCAGGTACAATTATTTCGTGTTCTTGTTTTAATTACATGTATTTCAAACGTTTATTCTTGTTTTTGAAGGTAGTGTATCTTTTAATTTCGTATTTCAGAATGCGATTGCCGCATTAATTTCTTCTTTCAGAAAGAGTATATCCTATTAATTTTGTTTTTCAGAAAGCGTGTGCATTATTAATTCCGTATTTCAGAAAACATGTGTCTCATTAGTTTCGTATGTAAAAAAGCGTATGCCGCGCTAATTTCGTAATTCAGAAAGCGTATGCCGCATTCATTTCGTATTTCAGAAAGCGCATGTCGTACTAATTTCGTAATTCAGAAAGCGTATGCCACATTCATTTCTTATTTCAAAAAGCGTATGCCGCACTTATTTCGTAATTCAGAAAGCGTATGCCGCATTCATTTCTTATTTCAAAAAGCGTATGACGCATTTATTTCGTAATTCAGAAAGCGTATGCCACATTCATTTCTTATGTCAAAAAGCGTATGCCGCACTAATTTCGTAATTCAGAAAGCGTATGCCGCATTCATTTCATATTTAAAAAAGCGTATGCCGCACCAATTTCGTAATTCAGAAAGCGTATGCCGCATTAATTTCTTATTTCAAAAAGCGTATGACGCATTTATTTCGTAATTTAGAAAGCGTCTGCCGCATTCATTTAGTATTTCAAAAAGCGTATGCCGCACTAATTTCGTAATTCAGAAAGCGTATCCCGCATTCATTTAATATTTCAGAAAGCGCATGTCGCATTTATTTCGTATTTCGGAAAAGTATTTCGTATTTCAGAAAGCGTATGCCGCACTAATTTCGTAATTCAGAAAGCGCATGCCTCTTTCATTTCGCATTTCAGAAAGCGCTATTTCATATTTCGAAAAAGTATTTCGTATTTCAGAAAGCGTTCATCGAGAGCCTTCTCGACCTGTACGAGCAGGAAACGGAAGACACGATCGATCTGATCGAGGAGAGTCGGATGATGCTCCGGGGCGACTTCCTGTCCTTCGAAGATGAGTCCAACTCTCTGCGGGCCGAGTCCAGAATGCTAGGTACGCATGGCAACCAAGTTATATTGGTGAAGGGAAAGATCGATCATAGTGCAAAATAGCAAGATTCTGCACTCTGCTTCGTTTTGGTTTCCTCTCTGGGCTGGTCAACACATACATTTTGAATACTTATCGAAATTTCACTTTAATTTTGCAAATATTCAAAACCTAATGAATATACTTAAAAGTATGTCAATAAACATTTATTAGAAACATACCAATGATGAAAACTCGATGTCCTCTGTTTTATTTATAGATATCTAATCGTGTATGATTTTATAATAACCAACATGCCGTTATTGGTATTTTGTTAAAAATGTCACAGTACGTATGAAGTACAAGCACTTGACAAAACAGACCTGTGTTCCACCTATGAGACACAAATACTGGGCATACAATGCTTTCCAGTGATTAATAGGGAAATATCAGTTAAGAAAAATTGGCAATTTACTGTTTTAAAACAGTGAAAATTGCCACTCTGTGTAATTTTCACTGTTTTACACTGGTTCCCGATTTATTTCAATAAATTAAACAGACCGTCAACGATGGTGAACTCAAAATTGTCAAATGACGTAATTATTTTAACGTCATGACGTTATGAGCACCGCGATAATTTCCATTTAAATCCAAGTAGATAGGAATTGAAATATAAAAATAAAACGGAGGAAAAAAAATAAAAGAAAAAGAAAATTTGTTGAGTTCGATGTAGGATCGTATTTGACTTGACTTGTGACCACAAAAAATATATATTTTCACTCGTGGCTGCGCCACTCGTGAACATATCATTTTCTATGAACACTTGTGAAATAAAATACGATCTTACACCACTATCAACAAATATTCTCAATTAAGCTTAGAGCAGATGTCTTTTTATTTTGAAATGTGAACTCCTTCATTATAGTTATTAATTTTTTATGCAACTATAATGTATTTACTATCAACTAATATGCACATTTTGTATGACATAAATGAGTGCTTTCAAACAATATTCCTTTAGTATTTATATAACGTGTGCTATAGTAATATCTAATGCAGTAAATGAAGATATTTATTTTAATATCTATTTTACTCGTGAAATGATCGCGAAACAGAATAGTAAGTTATTGCATATATCTTCGTTTGAAAGTGTGTATGTACGAATGTTGATATCTATTATTTTAAAAATTAGCATATAAAAGTGGAAAAATGATTTTAAAATCAGATAGGAAAACATTTAAATAACGAAGGTAACACTAAGATGTTGAGTAAATCAACACAGACGATTGTTGATTTTTTGCATCGTTTATTAGTGTTGCGTAACCTAAAACAAGCTCTGTCTAGTCAGTGTATTACGTACATGTATTGGAGTTTGCGGCTGTGCAGTCGAAAATAGTTTGCGATTAAAAATTATGCGGTTTACCGCAATTGTTGTTCTTAACTTTCCTTTCATTGTTAATGGAAATATATGGTGATAAACTATATTGGAATATTTTATTTATGCCACTATATATGTTGTAAGATCGTACATACACGCTTTAACGGAAAATGTACCAATGTTATGCTTCATAGAGGAGAAAAGGAAGGGATACGAACAGGAATGCGTGGAGAACTACATGAAAAACAGAAGTTCTGATTCCCGGCTGTCCATTATTGACGAGCAGGAAAACAGCCCGGCAGTCAGCGACTACATTAAAAAGCGCGGGAAACGGCGCGGGCCGTTAGCAGACGATATCCGGCGCAGTCAAAGCACTGACCGACCGTTGGACGTCCCTCTCCGGTCCGACAGCACTCTGACCACGCGCAGTCTGCCGACGCCGGTGACACTCAGAACCGTGGAAGAGGTTTGTGTTCAGCGTGTGCTGTAGTTGTAGCTTAAAGACGTATTCATTTGTTGGACCAATAAAAAGGTCTTGTGTGAGTTATTTTTTTGTAAAATCTCATTGTTTTTTCACTAGTATCACTCATCATTAGCATATTATAACTTTTTTCTCGTTTTTAGCTCCACTGGCCGAAGGCCAGCGAGCTTATGCCATGACGGTTCGTCCGTCGTGCGTGCGTGCGTGTGTTAACTTTTCTTTTACTGACATCTCCTCCTGGGCCGACTTCAAAGAAACTTCACATGTTCCTTGGGCGGCCCTCTAACAAAGTTGCTCAAATGGTTCCAGTCCGCTGCACAAGATGGCCACCTGAGCAAAAAAAATTGAAAAAATCTTTAAACGACATGTCCTCCTTTACCACTGTGTGGATTTAAAAAATAATTTCACAGATATGTTTCTTGGGTGGTTCTCTACCAAAATACCTTATAAAATTGTTTTGATTTGTTCAATAAACATGGTCGCAAGAGGAAGGGGCCTTTTTCTTTATACAAATCAGGGTCCTTTTGCTTCTGACACTCCGTACTTAATAAGCCAGTGGAACGATACAGGCACTTGTGTGCCTCTTGTTTACGATATAAGATAAATGAGATCTAATTTGTTTAAACTATTTTTGACATTCACATCGTGACTGAATTCGAAATATAATAGAAAGTGTTTACAAACGTAGAGACTTTTATATGAATATACGGATTCGTGACAATAAGGTTTAGTAATGTTACACACATAGTAATTAGAAAATAATGAAACTAAACCGTATGTTGTTGTAAATGTGATATCAAACCGGTGATTGACACAGCAGCATTAAATTCTTGTGAGATATAATAAACAGTAATTATTGTATATATACAAGTTTCTTAACTCGAACCACTAAATGTATGATTTGATACTTAGGAGAAAGATGAGGTGATGAAAAATCTGACGTCAGCAAATCGTCAGAACGAGGCTGAGCGGCAACGTCAGTTGGAGATTATAGAAGCGAGACGCGCAAAGAGACGTCAACAGACGACTGAAGAGAAAGCACTGGAGCTATTGGAAAAGGCCGTTGCTATGGATAAAAGGTGGGTATCAAATTATACCACACGTTGTCGTGATACATTTTATCATATACTAGTAATATTGCGAGATTATTGTGGTACTAAGTTCTCAAGCGCGCCAATAGAGTATGCAAAATGGTTTGTAACTAAACAGTGTTACTTCTTTACCTCGAGATATACTAGTATAGTAGTAATATGCAAAAGCATTCTAAATGTCGATATTTTATACATTGCTTGGTCCAAACGTTGTATATAATTAGTACATAATGATAATATAGATATGTTTATAGATTTATTGTATGGTTCACATTTCATGTTTGTATGAAAAGAAGTTTGTCAGACCGCGGTTGTCACGCATTTCACGCAGCATACCAGTATTATTGTTGTTTAACAGGCTAGCAGAACGAAAATTGGAACAAGAGTTGGAACAAGATCAAAAGCTGCAAGAACGTCTTGATGATGCAAGGAGAAAACGAGCCGAATCGCGTGTTGGTAACTATGACGAGAGTAAAAAAGTCGAGCGCGGATCCAAGAGTAAATCATCGGAGAGTAGAGAGCACAAAGAAGACAATCGAACTGAGAGGAAAACTGAGAGCGATCGCACAAGCGAGAAAGAGAATGACAAAACCAGTGAAAGAGACAGAAAACGTGACAAAAGAAGCGAAAGAGAAAATGATAAAAGTGACAAAAGTGATAGGAGTGACAGAAAGAAAGAAGAACGAAGAAGCGAAAGAGAAAATGATAAAAGTGACAGAAGTGGAAGGAGTGACAGAAAGAAAGAAGAAGACAGAAAGAGCGATAGGAAAAGTGATCATAAAGACGACCGTAAAAGTGACAATCGCGAAAGAAAAGACGAGAAAAGGAGTGAGAGCAGAAGTGATAGAAAAGAGAGAGAAAAAAGGGAGGACAGAGAAGAAAGGCGGGAAAAGTCTGACAGGGAACGGTCTGATCGATCAGAGAGAAAAGAACGGAGTCACAGATCGAGTAAAATCAGTTCTTCTGAAAAGAACGATCGTGAGGGGCCAAAAAATGACCCGGACAAGGTTAGGAAAGAGGACAAAAGGGCGTCTGACTATGACTTCACAATTTATTAAGAAAATTAAGTTTGCGAAATGTGAAATGGTGTAATGAATGAACATATCATTTAATTATTGGTACAAGTCACTCATCGAACGTCGAAAAATGACAACGCTGGAAAGTGTGATGCAATTCAAATTCGGTATTGTTAGTTGACTAGAGGGCGCATGGAGTTGACAAGGAACCTCATTTAAACCGTTGTGCTAGAAGAGATTAAAGAGATTCATGATTACGTGCAGAATATGCATTGATGTGAAAAGGAATATTTAATCAAAACATCTTGCATCAACACTTCTACATTACATACAACTTTTAGCTCTGTTTCTTTTGTCATTAAGTATACGCAAACGAAGAATATACCAGTATATGAATGAATGTATCCAGTTCAGCAAAAATTATAAATACAATGCTGAACACAGTTGTTATATTCAGATATTTCTTTTAATATATAGCGTGTATTGCATTATTTTTTCTTATTTCAAATGTAAATAAATGGCAATTTTATGACATGATATGAAAGATGCCATTGTTATAAAATTAGATTTAAACCATACCGTCTACTAAATATTTGTGTACAGTAAAATGAGTGTAATTTGCGGTTAGTTAATAAAAAAAGAAATTGGTCAGGTAACCGACTTAAGATCTAATAATCTGCCTCGAATAATGCTCTGTTTTTGCCGGCATTGGTGTTGGTCCGATTCGGTTTTACGTAGGAACTTTATGTAAAAAATGGCCAATGAACTTATGATTAGATTTTGGTGTTGATCCGTATCACCGTCTGGATCCAGGAATTGTAAAGGGACTTGTTCACAGATTTTCGCATTTTTTGAAGTATGCCATTAAATGTCTTAACTTGACAGATTTAGACATCAGAACTAAAAAGTATAATAACAAGAAAAGTACTCAGACAAAAAAGAGAAAAAAAAATTGGTCACACCAGGGTCCGAACCCGGGACCTTCGGATTAAAAGGCTACCACCTTAACCACTCGGCTATTCCAACTTCTATTATTTTTTTATGTAAGTGTTCCACGTGATGTCAACAGTTTCAACGAAAACAACAAAAACACGCCAAATTATTCCATCGTTTAGCGTTACAAACGCCTTATAATTTTATCAATTTCAAACGATGATTACTCATAAACGAAACGGGTTTTACAGTATATTTCTAGGTCCGTAGTGTTATTGCTCCATTGTATATACTGTTCTATTAGTTTTGGAATCGGTGATAAAAAGTTGAAAAATTGTCAGTTTGTCAATCTGTGAATGTGTCTCTTTAAAGGATTCTTTATTATAGGGAGATATGGCAAATTGTCTCACTATTGTAAAACTCTTTAGTTGAACAACACATGCTGGAATGTGCTGTCATGGCAGTGATCTGCACTTTCTGAGGGCTATCTACTTTGTAATCGTTTCGCTGGGCAGTGTTAGATGATCTACAGCACAATGTGTGTGATTTGCTCACATTGTTTATTCATTACCTTTTTGTACACGTGGAAGAAAAGTGTCTTAAGAACTACCTCCTTTTCATGTATGGTTTTAAATTTTAATCTTTAAGATATACTAGGTTATTGAAATGGGTTTGCTTTATTCTTGTTAAAACGTATGACGTCATGGCGGCGTTATTTCAGCTGAAGTTGTCTTACGTTAGTATATACTCGTATTTTAGAATGTTCTCTGACGTAATATCTTGAGTATAGTTCACACAGGACGAACAGTTTTAATATCAGGTACAAATGCGTAAAATATAATTTTTGTAACGATAAGATCTATAGGTCTCTGTTCTTGATTCGATATATGGGAAGTAACTTTTTTAATGTGCTCTTAATATAAAAAACAAAAATGGTCAACTTGCTGGAGAAAATCGGACACTAACATGATAATGTTATTGATGATAAAACACGACATATATGATAATGTAACTTAAAATAACATACAATTTAATTAGGGACGAAAGATCGGCGTTATATACGTAAATTTTTTTTTCTTTCAAATACCATACCAATACTTGTTATATTTGGAGTAATTTGCAAGAACCAAAACAAATAATAAGTAATAGTAATGTTAATTTATATTCAATTACTACGCACACAATGATACTTTTATTCTTATTTAAATAAAACAAACACAACGTTTGGGTAATCTTTTTGGGGGTAATATTTGACATTTTGATTTAAATATGTCTCTATGTATATATTTAATAAAATTGTTTGAACTCATCAGTGTATAGTTTTAGTTCAAAATAAAGCTTCTTCTCCTATATTTTCAATGACAATACTTTTTTTTATCTCGTAATTACGACATAAGATCTCGTAATTACGACTTAATATCTCGTAATTACGAGATAAACAGTCGTAATTACGACTGAAAATCTAGAACGCATTATATAATCCATTCCTTATCAATCAAAACTTAATAAAACAATAAAAAATTAAACGTTTCAAATGTACACGTCAAATCTCTACCCTGTTTGCCTATCGAATAACGAAACCTACAATACAGCGCACGAGGAAATCTTGATTTCCACATCATTGAACATTAATACCGCCTTCAAAACCCGTCTAACCAGTTGACTCATTCAAACATCGATAATAAATATATTTATGTTTTATATTTCATTTCATTTATGCCAAACATAAATTATTTATCATCTTATCATTCAGAATAAAAACAAACAACTGTGTTTATGTGTTCTGACACGTAGGGTATTTTATCGAAACAAAAGAACGGGTTAAAGCTTCTAATAAATGATAAACATTTACAACATCATCCAATCAAATGTCATACATATTTACAAGCCTAAATGAGAAGACACAAATTTCAGTCTTTCATCAGAATCTCTGACATAACGATCTTTAGCGTTATCAGTTTTCCACCTTCCACGCTTTTTCAACAATCTATCAGGCACACCGCTATTTGCAGCAGCAGTTGCTCCCCCTGACCGAAATGAATGTTAACCTTATAAATTAGGATTGAGTCCGATTTCACGAAGTTTCTGGGGTAAAATCTCTCTTGCTCTGTTATAACTCATGGGTTTTTAACCAACTAAATTTTTTCTTTATTCAATTTCTTACAAAACTTTATATTCCTAAACAAGAAGTCACTTGAAATATCTGGAAAGTTTGTCACAGATATATATTTCTTTAAGTAAATCACAGGACATAAATCTGAATTCGTTTTACAAATAATCACCTTTTCTCCATTGCACAATTGATCAATTTTGCTTTACAAATGTTAATTTTAGCACACTCATAAAAAAATATAACATCAAATCTTTTAATGGAAACCAATTCGCTAAATCTGAAAAATCCAGAAAAACAAACCAAACACATGGTGACATATCTTAAATCTAATAAAGATTCAGAGTTCCCAAAACTTGTTATAATCTTTGTCATATCTTCAATAGTAATGGCAAATTTCTGCACCGGAGGCTTCGCATCGGCCCTTATCAGTCAATTTTTGGCAAATGAAACCAAATCAGAGTTACAAGGGTCATGAAAACCCGCAATTTTATGCGCCCATGAAATCCCATAAACAATAGCATTTATTTTAGATGCAGACGGACTTGAATCTTTAAGTGAAGCAAGATACAAGCCAACATGATAATCTGTAGATGGCAAAGGATTAAAGTCGTACTTTCTACACCATATACTGTAGGATTTAAAATAAGTATTATACTGTTAGTAAGTGTTATCCGACTTAGATATTTTGACCAAACAATTTAGATTTTCATGCGAATTTAGCAATTCTGTTGGAAGATATTCTCTGTTGGTCCAGCGGCCCATCTTACAAGCATCTGTCAAATGTATAAAATGTGACCCAATTAAAACATTCATCGTAATATATGCAAATTACATTTTTATATAAAATACTTATAATACGGACATTAACATAAAATTAACCCTTTATTTTCTGAAAGCATTCTATTTTTATAAAAACACATCATTTAACCCTTGCTTTCTTTTTGCAAGTATTCTTATTTTATAAAAAACACATCATTTAACCCTTGCTTTCTTATTTTCAAGTATATACATATATACATTTTTTACAAATCATTTAACCCTTGTTTTCTTTTTTTGCAAGTATTATCCTTCTATAAAACACATTTAACCCTTGCTTTCTTTTTTGTAAGTATTTGCCTTTTATAAAAAACAGTTAACCCTTGTTTTCTTTTTTGCAAGTATTATCCTTCTATAAAACACATTTAACCCTTGCTTTCTTTTTTGTAAGTATTTGCCTTTTATAAAAAACAGTTAACCCTTGTTTTCTTTTTTGCAAGTATTATCCTTTTATAAAACACCTTTAAACCTTGCTTTCTTTTTTGCAAGTATTCCTCGTGTACTGTACACGACTTCGTGAGCACCAGGTGCAAACGGTACCAGACGTATAAAACGTTGATATTAAACGTACACCAACATGGTTTCTGTACATATTCACAACAAAGCAATAGTCTAAATATCAAATCATACACATTAACTTTATCATACTTCACATTCATACAAAACATTGTTAAATATTAACACCACCACTTTACTTATCGAGCTATTTAAATACGAATAGCAAGAACTTTACTCGAAAAACGTCTTGAACTGAACACCGAATGGGTATTGCTAACACAAATATTCTGTCCTTTGTCAAACACCATTACATCCTTCACAAATTCCTTTTTTGTGTTATCAGCTCCAAATAAGAATGGCCAAAAAGCCGCACTAGGCCACCTGGGCACCACCAATACGCCGTGTGTATTACATTCTAGCATATACATAATGGTTCTCCCCACCAGATAAATAGGTGGCACCAGCCAATTCAAATCATATCCCCAAAATTGAGTGAAACAATCAACTGCTTCCGTTTCGAAATCAAAGAATTTGGAATTATATCGCCTGGTCTTTCTATTCTGAAAAGTAGAAAATCGATCTATGGACCCCAAATTCGATCAATGAACACACAGAAATATTGTGAAACCTCCCATTCATCTGTGTTACTTACTTTGCTAATGTTATCGGCAACATGGTTCAATTCTCTGAGTACCCATTGAATATCTAGTTCTGTATTTTTCTGTAGGCAAATGCTAAAAATGCCTAGAGCTAAATCATGTAACTCCAGATTACAGCTACCCACTTTTACCACTTGAACACAAGATTGAGTGTCAGAGAACCACTTAACAGCTCTTCCCTTCAAAAACATCTCCATAAGCCCGTAATGCAAGGAACACTGCTTTAATTTCTCTAAAAGTGGAATTTTATTGCAATCTTCATTTGACCATATATCATGAAAGATAAAACCTGGCCTATCGGCAATATAAGCCCCACACGCAAAACCACTTGCATCACTAAACACTTTCAAAACTTTTACACAAGTAGTTTTACTCAGAGTTCTTGAAGGTATGCCATCTATCCGATCTAGCCAAAGCATCAATTCTGAAATACACAAACTATTTGGGTGAAGGGAGATAACTCTATCCCACGAATCTCTAGAAATGATTTCAGCATAAAGAAATCTAGTCAATAGCCTTGCTAAATTACCTATAACAGGCATCATAGACACCATTTTACCCGTGCATCTAGCTAATTCCCTTGCTGACACAAATGGTATAATAGAAAATACCTTCAAAAGAATATTTTTGAAATCGGTGATTCTTCTGTCAGGAATTTCAATAGAGAACTGTCGACTATCCCAGATTAAACCTATCCATTCTAACCGCTGAACTGGTACCCAGATTGACTTTTCCTCATTGATTACAAGACCTGCTTCCTGTAAGCTATTACGAACAAATTTTGCGTCTTTAATTGTGTTATTCAAAATCGAATTTGTACCCCAACCATCATCTAAAACCATGACAATTTTGATACCATTGAACCGCCAATATTTAACGACTTCTCTAAGGCATTTAACAAAAAAAAGGGGGGCACAATTCAAACCAAAAGGAACCACAGTGTAAACATAGTATTTATTATTCAAAGAAAATCCTAAATATGTCTGGTGTTCCGGAAAAATATCTATGTGATAATTTGTTTTTTGTTTGTTTGTTTGGATTTTCGCCGTATTCAACAGTATTTCAGTCATATAACGGCGGTCAGTTAACCTACTCACACTTTTCCTGGGTAAGCTGGTTTATCAGTACTATGTGCACATACTTATGCCAGTAATTGACAACTGCCCTACTTGAATCAGAGGTAGTGGGAGAATGGCCGTAGAATAATTTCATGATCAATCCCCACACAAGTTATGTGGCCGGGCTGGGAATCGAACACGCGATCCTCGGATTTGTAGTCCAGCGCTCTACCAACCGAGCTAGCCGGCCCGGCTCTCTATGTGATAATACCTTTTGACAAATCAAATTTTTGTCAAAATAATCAATTCCTGTTTTCCAATCTTCGAAAGTCATTTGTTCTTTCCAAATATATTTGTTGACATGTCTTAGATCTAAAATCAGTCTTTTAATACCAAGCGCAATCTCAGAAACACTTAATGGACTAACAACATGAGGAATATTTTTGGATTCTACTATAAACCCATTATTCAACATATCATGAACAGATTCTTCTACAAAATCTATATGAATTAAAGCTGATTTGTTGTTACTAAATATAGTTATATTTTTCAGGTGTAGTTATAAATGGTAATTTGTAACCGTCAACTATGCAGTGCACAATATCAGGATTAGCTCCAATTTTTCTCCAAAAGTGTACATGTCTCTTTAAACTGCCTTTAACATTGGAAAGAACGGGAAGAAGAATCATACTTTTCTTCGCAGTGCGCATCAATTTCGGAAATATCTATGCCGTTAATATACTTATCATTGGCTAGGTTTCCGATTTGGATTTCCGGTCTCTCGTCTAGGCATGATGATGCCCTGGAACCGGTTGACCCACTCGCATTCGCGCCGGAAGTGGCATTGACGTCCGCACGCGATACACGTGGTATTGGCATCGGGTCTGGCAGGGTAGGGCCGAAAGAACTGGCGGCGATCCATGCCCATAGCCATAGGACGACTAGGGAAGATAGGACCCACAAATGGATCCTGCGCTGGGGGAGCCGGAGAAGCGGAAGCAGGTGGTCGCTCAGCCAAACTTCTAGACAGCTGCCACGTGGTTGCTCCGTGTTTCCATTTTCTGTGTCGCCCTTTCTCTCCGAAGCTGCCACTCCCTTGACTCCTCTCTTCAAGACTCTCCATAATAAGTTATTATCAATGCCAAAGTAGCACAAAACTAATAAAACTGTTTGTGACTAAATAAAAAATTAACGTTTCAAATGTACACGTAAAATCTCTACCCTGCTTGCCTATCGAATTACGAAACCTACAATACAGCGCACGAGGAAATCTTGATTTCCACATCACTGAACATTAATACCGCCTTCAAAACCCGTCTAACCAGTTTATTAATTTAAACATCGATAAGAAATATATATATCAATCCGTCTGATGAAAGTAAGGTCACGATACTATTTCTATCTATGAAACACTGCTTCTATCACATTTGGCTTTTATAATATCGTATTATATCGTAATTACGAGATAAAAAGTAGTAATTACGAGATACTAAGTCGTAATTACGACATACACAGTCGTAATTACGAGATAAAAGTCGTAATTATGAGATACTAAGTCGTAATAACGACTTACTAAGCCGTAATTACGAGATACAAAAAAATCGTAATTACGAGATAAAAAGTCGTAATTACGACTTACTAAGTCGTAATTACGAGATAAGTTTGTTAATTTTGATTTATTTTTATTAATTTTTATTTTTACACCTGGCACCAGGACGCTTCCATACTTATCAAATATACCTTAGTGATGATTGTATTGCAAAAGCAATTTTTTAAGTTGGCGTCAGTGAACTTTTCCCTAAATTCATATAACCCAGCCAGTCTTGTGTATAATACATTTACCGTATATGTGCGCTATACCTCCTAAAGCTTACAAAAAATGCATTGATGAAGTGTGTCATTTTATTTTAAGTTCTTTTACTCGTACATACCAATGAGCACTTACAAGTGTTCAAGCACGAACTCGCAAATGCACAATTAATAATCACGCACGAAGTTATGTAATCAAATTGAAGATATTTTCAACACGTGCGCATGAATGATTACATAATCTTTGTATGGAACCCATCAACACAGAACACTCATCTCGCTCACGAACACTTACATAGCGATTTATACATTTCGAAAAATAACACCACTAACTCTAGTATAAAAGTCCACGAACGAATAGAGTGTGCAATTACATCTTGCATAACAAGGAAGCTCTATATCGATGCGTTGTATAAATAATATCTTAATTCGGCATGCCATATAAATATTGAACATTTTGGTCTTATGGAGTGATAAACATATACAATCGAATGTTTATCTCGGTTTAGTGTTTTAAATATACCTTTTGGAAGAACAAACACATTTCAAACTGGTACTCGTTTCGAACAGTGGGTATATTGTATCGTTGTTGAATTTCATGCGTCAGAACCCCCGGTGTGATAATCTGTATATAATAGTTAAAAGTGGGATTATTTAAGGATAATTGACGTTTTACAGGTAGGTTATCCCTTTAGACTAGCACTAATGATGATGATGATGATGATGATGATGATGATGATGATGATGATGATGATGATGATGATGAATAAGGATTTTCACATTTTTGTCACATTAAATACGATCATATATCCAGATATGATGCACGATTTTACTGTGGATTCGAAGAAACAAATATGTTTATATTAATACATTATTTTTATTACATAGTTGAATGCAATTGCACAGTTGTGTTGCACTTGTTTAGCGTGTACTTTTTTACTGTTTTATTCTAACATGATACTCGCACATTTTTCTATACACAAGGAACAAAATTATCGTTGTTTAACTACCTATAACAACGCAAAAAGATTCTGAGCGGAGCATAGTAAAAAGTAGTTCCAATTGCAATTGCAAAAATATATGTCAAATCATGTTAGAATCTAAATAATTTTCGCATTATCGTTGTTTATCGGCCAATAAACAACTCTTTGTCGTTCTGATGCGTGGCTATTAAACAAATTTATCTACGTCCTCGTGGTTTAATTTCTACGCATCAGAACTCCCAATCGTTGTTTATTAGCCGATAAACAACGATAAATCGATTAAAAAAAATTAATATACATTACCAATCAAATTTCGGAATTGTTAGCGAAAAATAGAAATAAAAATAAAGAACAATGTAGCAGTTGTCATATGTCCAAACCTACTCCGGTATTTCATGTTTAATAAACATGATAATGTGTTGAATTATTATTATTTATCACCGCAATTTGTCGAGTATTGAATGACTTCGCAGAAAACCGACCGTTGACCTACAACTTTACAAATCTTATAAAAGACCAGTGTCATTATTGTTAACTGTCTTAAGTGTTTCATATTTCATGTAATTATCTCACAAATGTTGAGTTTTGTATCAAACGGATAACGTCCGACCTAGTTTGACAGATCAAACGAATGTGATTATGTATTTTAGTCTGTATTTCGTTATAATTAAACTGACTAGCTAATTTCCTTTACGTCTTTTGATAAACACAAATACTTGTGTATTAATTTACATTTCGTAATGATAATAAACCTTACCTCGCACATTCAATGAAAGCATAAGTGCGTGATTTATTGTTTTCTAGTCTCTTTAATAAAATTGTATACATGAAGCAAGTGGTAAAATAGCCATAATCCATGAACCAACAAAACAACAAAATGAATGAACGTTGGTCTATATAAATGTTTTACTTACGATACGATAGAATTGTGCCGGCTAAATATTAGAGAATCACTAAAAAATGTACGATATTTTTATAATCAATAATACATTTGGCATTTTGATTTCAACGTATCATCGAACAATTGTATAAGCCGTTGGAAGAAATGCGCGTCATATGTATAACTGTTATTTCAGACTTCATTACAGTTATAAGGAAATAAACATTTTTAGCATTTTAATTCAGCGGTCCCCATCAAACAAATTAATTAAAGCTATCAACGAAAACTGGTTAAAGTAAACTCTTAGCGTTGATCATGCTGACACCTACATGTCGCCGTGGCATATTAGTATAAACTAAGAATAGTCGAAAGGTTTATGACAAAACCGGCTCCAGTCTAAACCGGCCCCAAAAAAGCAAAACCGGCCCCACATGCGATTGCATAATGACTAAACCGGCCCCAAGATACAGAAAGATAGTGTTACGTTGGTAGTTTTATTTTTTATTAGTTAGTGCGGAAGCAAGTTAAAACGGTCCAAAGCGAAAACGGCCCCAGGTTTAAAGGGCCCCAAAATGGTTAAAACGGCCACAGTTACTAAATAAATGTGGTTAAAACGGCCCCATATTATTTTAGCGATTTTAGCTGTTTCAATTTATGTGCAAACAACAAAAAAATGGTAATATTTGTTTATTTCAGTTTATTGCATAACAATTAACCTGAAGCATACCACAAGAAGAATACAAAACTGAAAATATATATCGATCACAAAAATATATATAGTCTTTTGAAGGTTAAGATGTGTACCTGAATATTAAAGTAATTTTGAAATAAATCGATTATAATAAAAAACATTTACACATATATGCTATCCTGAAAAAAAAACTTCTGTATATTAATTTTGAAATACAGTGATCATAATAAATAAGCATTTAAATATATTTATTTTCTGGATCATATGTGTACCTGAAACAAAAACTATGAATTACATTAATAATATGTACATTATTGTCAGTTTTATCACTCATCATCACTGATAGATCATCATCGTTCATCTTCGCTCTACATCGATCATCATCAGTCAATGAAGCTGTTCATAATCCGTGACTTGACTATATTTATTTATTTTGACATATTGTACATTATAAGATATAGATAAGAATTATAAATAAATAAATAAGGCATTGCTATGGAATAAGATAATAATTGGTGAATTTACATTACCTGTTCCATGCATAAAAAAATGTTGGATAGAGTAACTTAGCGAAATCATTTTACCAAAAAATCATAAAAACGGTGTTATATTGAAACGCTGTTTTGTTGTATTTTTTCAAACAGTTGACAATAATGTTGAAAATCAAAAGACATATTTGAATTAAATTAATAAAAAGTACATGATGTATTAATGCACGTATATAAATTCGTTTTACATTAGTTTTAATACCATTAAAACGATTTAAAGATTGAAAATCAAATGTTTTGATGGATTGCCAGTATATATGAATTCGTTGTAATCCCGCTTTACAATCAATAAACGTTAAAAGTTAATAGTATCCATTTTATTGTTTGAGTTAGGGAGTTGGATAAATTTATGAACAGATGGTTTTTCATAGCAGTATTTTTTTTAAATAATGTTCTAGGGTCAGACAACCGTTTCCATATTATAATTAATTTACAGTTTGTCCATTACTCCGCACTTTCACTATTTTTGCCATTAATAAACATATTTCTGTTTATTTGTCACCAGATTGTATAGGTCTTCAATATCTGAAGAGCTGAGGGGAGGGTTTGTAGGTGTCACCAATTATGTTATCAGTGTGCTAGACATGGGGCACTTTAAGGGTGATAGTGACACGTTTATTACACTTTTTATCGATGATTAAATGCCAAAACAAAAATAAACGGAAAATAATAATTTTAACCAAATATATTAACAGACTGTATATATAGAACTAACATGACTAACTTAAGTATGTAACGAACAAGATACATTAAGAAATTGATTAATTTAATAATGAAATAATTCATATATAGAATAAAAACAACATAAACAATTAACTTACAACTATTTAAATTAAATAGTCATCCTATTTTTAGAAATAAAAACAAATTCATTTCAATTGCCTTAAAATATTACTAATACTTAATACATCGCAATCATATTCATAAAGTAGTACGTACAATGATCACAGGAGACAGCCTCCTCTGCATCAGTCACTTCACGTCCACAGTCTATACCATTGTCCGTCATGTTAAAATGTCTGCACACGCACTCACACACCCACAAAACAACAACAACAACACATACATCCAAGGAACACACGTGTCTCAATTGCAATAAATTGATTATTTTCACTGTATTTTCCGAAACAATTATAATCGTAAACTTGGTTATTTGTGAAGCATTTATGATATTATATCACTGCATTCAGCTATATATGCACCACGAAACAATTAAGTTATTTACTCATATCCGAAAGTAAACTACTCAATATACATTCTGAAATAGTGTGAATACATTAAAGATGTCGGATTTTTTTTAATTTTTAGTCCGACGAAGATGTTTCAATTAAAAAGAATTCTTTATTCAATATCCAATTAACAGCAATTAGCACATCTTAAAGAGCCCAGTTATTCTTTCAAATCTGACAAATTAGGAGAACCACTTTATGCTCGAATAGTTTGCCAATTTAGCGGTATTCTACTACTTTTTCTGCAGATTCAAACTGTGAAAATATTTACCAAGAATGACAACTAATGGTAATGTTTAATCACATCATTTTATTACAAATCAACAAACCTGTCTATTACAACTTCGAATCTAAAACCGATATATATGCATTATACAATTTAAAATCCCATCGTAATAACTAATTTTGATTGTTCACAATTTGATCATAAATGTGAGGACGTTTAAACGATATATGGGGCCGTTTTAACCAAATGTGAGGCCGTTTTAACCATATTAGAAAAATGTGTGGCCGTTTTGACCACTTTCAGGGCCGTTTTAACCATTTTAGGGGCCGTTTTAATTTGAGGCCGTTTTAACTTGGGGCCGTTTTAACTGTAATCCGTTTTTACTATTCTCATAGGTAATTCGCGCATTAATTATCAATGACAACATGATTGACACACAAAATCACCACCACCTATAAAAAGTATCGGTACATGGGAAGACAATCTTAAAATTTGCAATATTATTTCTTCATTTAGAATTTTCCATTTTATTGTAGTAATCCGATTTTTCAAAAACGGGTTAAAATTCTTTGTAAAGAAACAATGAGGAACTTGAAATCATTTACATGGACTCGACGATTTGAAATAAAAATATCTTGTAACCTATTTCGCAAAAACTTAATAATGCGATTAAAGTTAACTGATTCTGGGTACTTGTATGCTTCTATGTTATTTATGAATTTAATACAATTCGCAAATAAACGGCATTGAAACATATTTACGGGTCTCACTAAAACCCGTACGAGAAAACGCGAACGATATAGATAACGTTGGAAAACGCATACAATATAAACAAAGAAGGAAAACGCAGACGGCATTCGGAATGCGTTTATATCACCGGTGTTAAATGCACTGTAAATGTGTTTGTTATGTTTGTACACGTTCAAACTTCAATATTAATTAATTAAATAGTGATATTTTATTGAAAATTAATTTTATATGTTGTTTAATTCAAACATTGTGAGTTATGTTTTTATAAACGAATATATCGGTGGTAAAATGATATTTACGAGTGTTGAAAGTAAAATGTTTATTAGTTATAACTATTTAAGGATTTATGTTGACATTTACGTTTTTACTAAATTTTTTTTTTACAAAAACACTGACAAAAAGTGTACAAAGCATAGGAAAACGAAGTCAGAATTATCAAAGAGGAAATTAAGGCACCGACTGTATTCGGGATGAGTGTATATTTGTAATAAGCGCATTTAAGATGTGGCCTGCCTTTGTATGTAGATCAGCTTTATGCTTAATGGGATAAATGAACAACAAGAACAAATTGTCTTGATGTGTAGATACAGTGTCCTGCGTAAGGTAGACATCATCAGCTGAGCGCCACCTGTCATAGGATGTTTCGACCCTTATGCTCAGTACCTCCTCGAGGTGGCGTGGCAGGTAGTGGTGATCGGCCACTACCCTGTCTACGTTGGCTTCCATGTTGCTTCTGCTCGTCGTAGCCAGAGCCAACTGGACGCTCTTTTAGCAGCTTTCCCTAGGACATGGATTTCGGCTTTCCGAGCTCTGCCTTTAATGCCAATGGCTCCAGCCATTTTCCATGCTGATTGTGATGGGAAGCCCCTACACCCAACTTCTACTGGGTAGACCCACGTCTTCCGACCTTGGTCTCTGCACATGTCGGCCAGGTCTTGGTATTTCGCATTCTTCAACTCGTGTGCTTCCTCCAGCCTGTCTTCCCATGGCACTGTTAGTTCAACCATTATTAGTAGCTTTGTTTTAAACAAATATAAAACATTACCTGATCTCTCAATCATTTGCAATCCGATCCCTGTTATAATTCCAAACGAAAGCATATTATGTCTGTATCAGCACAATACATTACATTTAGAACCATTTTACACAGCCAAACAAAATCCAAACACAATATCCAAACAACAAAATAACGAGCATATCAAAAGACACGATCTAGATGTCAACAATTGTGGTCTTAATCTTGCATTATTTCCGGTTCATGACACTTACCGGTCGCCTAATTGGCTTCATGTCCACTGGGTGTCGAGTCAAGACCTATATATGTAATAAAATAGACTCAAGGTTACTTAGGAGCCAAGAGTCTATTCCCAAAGTTAAACGCAAAGATAAAGATACCTCCCCCCTACCCAAAGAAAGCCATACGGGTGCCGATCCCAAGCCCACATGCGACATGTTCTCCACCCTCCGGGTCGCCCAGGGAGCCGGCACACTCTGCCATGAAACCTCCTATTCCTTCTTCACGCCAATGCAGAGCTCCTGCCAAACTAAAATCAGCCCGTATGGGACGGAAAACAATGTTGAAGTCCCCTTCGGCTACAGTTAATAACATTAGACGCAGGTTAATTGAGGGCCACTATGGACAGTAGGTTTAACATTGCCTCATTTAATATAGGTGGTATGTCTTCGGTTAAACATACTGAAGTTAAACATTTCCTAGACACAAACCCATCCATACAAGTCTTATTTTTACAAGAAACCAAGTTTAGGAGCAGTGAGTATAAAACTATTCCTGGTTTTAATATTGAGCATAACAACCACTGCAACTTGAACCATAACTCTGCAGGTGGGTTAGCCTTTTATATTAAAAATAACATCAACTATGAGGTATTGAGTGTGAATGACTCTTTAAAAGCTGATGGTAGTGTTGTTATCGAAGTGCTGGCAATTAAGGTTATCATAAATAAGAACCGACCTCTTATCCTGGTTAACATATACACAAGAGGATGTGATCTTGAGTCTTTGAATAAAATTAGCTCACAATTACGGACCATTAAAGGACCCCATGATGTCATTTACACGGGGGACTTTAATGCACATCACCCCGCTTGGGGTTCCCCTAAATCTGATGCGGGAGGTAAAGCAGTTGGAAGAGCAAGACCTCATTCTGCTCAATGATGGTTCGCCAACCAGGCTTGACTACACAGGAGCCATGACTCATATAGACCTCACCGTAGCCAGCCCTGAGATTTCTAGCACTTCTGCCTGGGAACCGTTACCCGATAGCCTAGGATCTGACCACTTCCCTCAAATAGTCACTCTGTGTAACTATATTACACAGGGAACTGATACCCAGGGTTCAGGGGAAGCTAGAGTTATATTCAATAAGGCTAACTGGGATCAGTTTAGGGACCTCTGTGCAGATCTATCCCTGGCAGACATTCACACTCAAGATCCTCTTCTATTTTGCAAAAATCTTACCAACAAACTGCTGTCCATAGCTGAATGCAGCATACCGGTCTCTTCTGGCCGGAACAAACGCAACAAATCAGTACCGTGGTGGAGCGATAAATGCGCCAAGGCAGTACAGGACAGAAAAAAAGCACTAAAAATCTTTAAAAAATAACCCCGCGGAGCATAATCTCTTAAAAATTATAGGTCTCTAGAAAACACTGCGAAGCGGGTCATTTTGGAAGCTAAAAAGCAAAATTGGAAAGAATTCTGTGAATCCATTGATATTAAACACTCTACTGCAAAGAAGTTTTGGCAAAAAATTCACAGAATTAAAGGAATTCCGTACTGTCCTGTGCCTTTACTTAAAGTTAAAGGCGAAATTGCCTGTACCCCAAGAGACAAGGCTCAATTTTTGGTTCAACATTTCAAATCTTTATCTAGTGATTCAAACCTGCCTTCTGAAACTCTGGACCATCAAAAACTGTTTGAATCACATAATAAGGACATTTTAACTGAGCCTGGGGATAATAACTGCCCACTAAATCAACCATTTTCTCTTTCGGAATTAAAAGCAGCCATTGGTGGCAGGAAGGACTCTGCCGCGGGACCTGACAGACTTTCTTATCTGATGTTCAAGAACATGTCAGATCACATTTTATATTTCTGGCTTGAATTGTACAACAGGGTGTACACGACGGGTCTTATACCACCCGAGTGGAAGCAGGCTACAGTGATACCGGTACCAAAACCTGGAAAAGATAAATCAGATCCAAAATCTTATAGACCAATAAGTCTCACTTCTCACGCTGCTAAATTATTAGAAATCATGATCAAAAATAGACTTGAGCACTTATTGGAAACAAAAAATATTTTGAACCCCTTCCAGTCTGGCTTTAGGAAAGGGCGTTCTACCCTAGACCAGCTAGCTAGGCTACAACATGACATTATTTTGGCTAAAAATCGAGGGCAGTCAGTACTTGCAATCTTTTTGGACCTTCAAGCTGCCTTCGATTTAGCTTGGAATTTTGGCATCTTAACAAAGCTAGCTGATTACGGTATCACCGGACACTGCTTCCACTATGTAAGGGCTTTCCTGGAGGGTCGTAAGATCAAGGTCAGAGTCGATGGTGTGAGTTCAGACGAAGCAATAACTGAAAGAGGCACCCCTCAAGGGTCTGTCATCTCTCCCCTGCTGTTCTCCATCATTGTCAATGACCTGCCTGAAACCGTTAAATCATCAGGCATGGTTATCTCCCAATTTGCCGATGACTCCGGCACCTGGTTAATGGGGTCCAAGCTGTCAACCCTGCAAAAAAAGGCCCAAGCAGGGCTGGACTCTATATGGAAATGGGCCATTGAATGGGGATTCAAAATTTCACCCACAAAAACAGTAGGAATCCTGTTTGGCAATCAAAAACAGCACTCTTTGGACTTAACTTTAGGCGGCACCAAAATCATTTTGAAAAAGTGGTGAAATTTCTAGGTATGTACCTAGATAAACGGTTAACATTTATTCACCACTTCAAATATTTGGCAGAAAGGTGCGAAAGGGACTTAAATTTAATGAGGATGTTGAGAGGCACAGGTTTTCGGGTCTGATAAAAATAGCCTCCTTCTCTACAAGTCCCTTATTCGTCCAAAGATAGATTATGGGGCCCAAATCTATTCATGTGCTACGCCAAACGCCCTCAAAATGGTAGATTCCATACAAAACAAGGCCCTCAGGATAGCCCTACGGGCACTGCCGTGTACACCGGGTTGTACATTAGAGGAGGAGGCCAGAGTGCTGCCCCTCAACCTGCGCCGAAAACAACAAACCCTCCAATATTGGGCCAGGGCCCAGTCCAGACACGGCTCAAACCCCGTTAACAAGCTATTTGGGACAGGCACCTTCATTAGGGGCTGGGAGCTTAAAAAGAAGCATGTTGCCTTCCCATTTGGGGCCAGCACCCAGACCCTGGTGGAGGAGGCCGGTCTCAAGGAGGTTGCTGTGGCAGATCTGAATCCCTCTGAAACCTCCCCCTGGCTGCTTCACTCCCCGGATGTCGACAACTATCTATCTACAACAGTAACGAAATCTGACTCTCCGCACCTCGTGAGGTCAGAAGCTCTCAATTACATTGATATTCAGTATGCTGAGCATTTAAAAATTTATATAGACGGCTCCAAATGCCCTGATTCTGGCTTGGTAGCCAATTCATTCGTAATTCCCTCCAAAAAATTATAAGAACATTCAGACTCAGCAACAATCTTTCTATATATTCGGCGGAACTGTTGGCCATTAGCTTTGAAATGTGCTGGATACTAGTTAACAAGCCAACTAAGACTGCTATATTCTCGGACTCTCTATCATCACTTGAGTCCATCAAAAATAGAAATAGCAGGTCTAGGCCCGATATTTTAAATGAAATTTTGGAACTGAATCAAAAGTGCCTAGACAAATCTTTACAGGTAACTTTAGTTTGGTGCCCAGCACATGTCGACATCCCGGGGAATGATCAGGCGGACAGGGAGGCTAAGGAGGGCCTCAAAAGGGAGTCGGTCAATATAGGGGTCCCACTAGCCCCAACAGAAATATACTCCCGGGCCAAGGCCTATGTTATGCGTGAGTGGAACAAAATACCACCCGCTAACACTTCATATAAAGCCCCTTTCCCAGTTGCCCAGAAAACCCTCAGTTGGCCGCATCAATATTCTTCCAGTATCATTATAGACAAATGCATTAGCCTACTGAGGATGGGGACCAGTCTTTTGCCTGCTAGTGCGGGGAAGTATATTCTAAAGCTGGACCCTCTCTGTCCTCAATGTGGGATCCCCTTCACAGCCGACCACCTGCTGACACAGTGCCCCCAGTTCTCTACACAGAGAGAAAAGCTTAAATCCACTCTCTCCAAATTAAACATTGATTTTACCCTTAATAATATCTTAGATCCTACTGTCAAAAATAAATTGCCAGTGTACAAATCTCTGGCAACTTATCTTGTAGACTGCCAGATCATGGATAAAATATAAATTCAAATAGGGGCCCGCAGCTTAATAGGAACATCTTCTATCTTAAAACTTAAATTCAATATACACTTTCCCATATCTGGGGAGAATAAGTTGATTTAATAATTTATTCATATCATTGAATAGCTTCTAACTGTACAATGCTTAAATTATTCCTTTTTAGCAATGATTACATGTATCTACTGTTTTCCAGTGTGTTACACACTAATTCTCTTTCTAGTATCCAGTACACTGGGACAATAATAAACAATGCCCAGTAGAGCATCTAGAGGGTTAAACCCAGCCAGTGTTTATATTGTGCAATACTGGTCAATGGTCAACAGTACCGTACTCTTAGTTACAATTTAGATATATTTGCCTGTGTTACATGGTTAAAGAGGTTCTATTTCTGACTTCTTAATATTTTGTGCTCATATATTATGCACCTCTTATTGATAATTTAAATTTATTCCTCCTGGACCTCAGGCAAATTGACTAATTTATGCCATTTTAACATAACTTAATTTGTAAATTATTGTTTTCAGTGGAACAATAAACAATGTTCTAATAGCTGCAGGAATCCCCCTAGTCCATTTCCTTTTTCCCCCTTCCCTCCATGGTCCCACATGAGCCGTGCTGGGCCGGGCGCACAGGAAGATAGTAACACATGTCTTAATCTACATATCATGTTATTATATATGTCTCTGTTGCTAACGGAGCCCTCCCTCAACCATGGCCAATCTGATTGACCAAGGATCCCTTATTTTAAGCCATTTTTTAGTAAAGCAGTTTGCCCCAGCCCATTTACTATTGTCAAGTATTAATAAACCCCATTTTATTGCAGATTTTATATTAATTGGGGAGGACCCAGTTATCAATCTTTTAATGTGTACTATATATTGTTGTAACTCACATGGGTAGTAAGTTTCTTAATTGTTTGCCAAGTATTGATCATATTGTTAATAATGATCAATCTTTCCATAAATTCTGTGTGATACTACATAATGAGAACCTCTGCAGTTATTCTTAAATGCAGTATTCGGCATACATTTAATAAAAAACCCTTTCATAGCAGGGATTATTCACATTTTAGCTTTTAATATGTTAAACTACCTCTTTTAAGTGTCCCTATCTATGTAAATCATGTAAACCTGTGCGCCCCCCTGGTCCCAATATCTCAAAATACCTCTCTAGCACTGCCGGCCAAAATTCCCAAAATTCCCTTCCCCCATCGGTGATACCCCATCTTTTAAAAATCACGAACGAGACAAAGTCTGCCTTACATGTGCCCCCCAGGGTGATTCCCCTTTTACCTGAATATAATTGTACAGCCCAGTTAGTTCTTTTTATTAATTATATCTTGTTTTATCTATGTTATATTTAAAGGCCCTAAAAAGTAAGCCGTTTGATAGTACCGGAAGTATGTAATATATGTTTTATCATAATTTTACTGTATATTGGATTCTCATCCTTTTATGTATGTCCTTGATCTTAAATTGTCACCCTGGGGAAGGTTACATTCCATTAAATAGCCCAACAATCTTGTATAAATCTCAATGGACAGGGTCTCAGGTTGGAGCAATAAGTTATATTCCCTGTCTACAAGTGCTCAGCATTAGTTAAAAGCATGTCATGCAATTGTAACACTCATCATTAGAATGAATATAACAATTTAAAAAATAAATAAAATACTACATACCAACAACATACACTTGCAAATGCAAGGTACATTAGTAGTCTTATACTGCTTAACTTCCTATTAATTAAATAGTTCATTTTATACAGTATATTCAAGTAATATTACTTGACCTTTATAATGAATAAAGGTTAGAAAGCATTTCTTAACCTATTTTTTCTATCTTAGTATGTAAAGGCATGCAAATAACACAGACATTGTAAAACAATGCTGAACCACTTAGTGATCTGGAAATAATTAACACTGTTGTCGTTATTGTAAATACTATCCCATGTGTATTCGCACATTGGTTTTTAAATTTAATACGACATACAGTAATTATTACCCGAACTCTCCCAGATCTCTAAGTAAACAAGACTCCAACAATCCCGTTGCAGCATTTGCTGCATAATGGGTCTAGAAAAATGGTGTTTCACATAAAATTATGTGTTCCCTCCAATTTAATCTTATTCTAGTTGGGCTATTTCTTCAAACTTCCCCTTTCTCATGTTAGTATAGATCAAACTCAGTGTTTATCCTTTATTTTTTCCCCTGTTGCAAAGTACGCTATACCTATTTAGTGCTATTGCCCTAATATCCAACATATTTACAAAAAGACTAGTCATTTTTGCATTTACATATGGTTTTACATTTGAACTATTTATTAGTATAAGGGAGGTAACTCCTGTTGACAAATAAAAGCTTATTGCAGAATTGCTCCCCTTTAAACTGTGTATACCCTGGTAGTTGTCTCTTTATACAAGAACAGTGTGCTTTCATGTGTCATGTAAGCTATTGTACTAGATTTACAAGTATTCCTATTTTTAAGCATAGATTTTTATTTTTAGCACCGCACCCACACTGCAAAGTTTTATATATGTATTGCCAAATATAAGCAAAGTATTTGTGTTAAGCAGTGTGCTCGGGCAATGGTTTTTAACCGAAGTCCCGAGGGTAAACAACTCCAATTGATTAATTGATTGGCTTCATCCCGCAGGTGTCAACAGTTATTGTAACTTCATTCACAGTATGCAATACAATCACTATGACATTTTCACACATACTAGTAATATGTAGCCATATTTCATATCGTCTGCGTTGTTCTAGTATGTTTATATCTTGGCGTGTTATTACTTTTATCATAGCGTTTTTTCCATATTATTTTCATAGCATCTGCATTCTCCTACCGTTTTTATATCGTCTGCGTTTTCCAAATTTTTTCATATCGTATGCGTATTCCTAAAAATTTTCATTGGTTCTGTTGTTGTTTTTTCTGCTATTTCTAATCGGAAGCGTTTTTCTACTATATTTGCATCGCGTCTGCGTTTTCCTACTATTTTCATGTCGTATGCGTTTTTCTACTGTTTATATATCGTCTGCGTCTTCCTACAGTTTTCATATATACCGTCTGCGTTTTACTATTATTTATATATCGTCTGCATTTTCCTACAAAATTTATACCGTCAGCGTTTTCCAAGTATTCAGATATTGTCTGCATTTTCCAACTATTTCTATATCGTAAGCGTTTTTCTCATGTTTATATAGTGTCTGCGTTTTCCTACAATTTTTATTTGCGTCTGCGTTTTCCAACTATTTCATATTGTATGCGTTTTCCTTTTTTTTTCATGTCGTATATGCGTTTTTCTACTGTGTACATATCGTCCGCGTTTCCCTACAATTTTCATTACATCTGCAACTCAAACTCAACTCAAATTTATTGTACATATAGGACTCCGGCCCAAAATACAACATATATACAAAAAATATGACAACCACTTTGCAATGTTTGATGTAAACAGGACATATTCGTAGTTTCGATACAATAAGCGATGAGAGCACGTACTTGTATACATCTTCACATTATTTTAAACAACGTTACTTTTCAATTTCATTCATTAATTTAAAATGTAGAAAGCCATTAGTTTAATAGATTCAACATCATCAGTTTTCATCGAATTGATAAACAACATTTGATCTCTCTGACCACTGTACCAATTAAACAAAAGGTTCATTCTAATTTCGTTGTAAAGCGGACATTCGAAGAAAGCATGGAACTCATTCTCAACAATACTTAAATCAAAACGTGTTAAGCAGTTAACATAGTGTTTCTTCGCATTTCGCATTTTGGAACACTTTTCATTGCGTGCGCGTTTGTAACTATTTACGCAACGTATGCGTTTTTCTACTTATATATCGTCTGCGTTTTCCTACAAGTTTCATTGCTTCTGCATTATCAGGTAATTTTTTCATATCGCATACGTTTTGCTTCTGTTTTCGTTGCGCCTTCGATTGTCTTAATTTTCCTACCTAGTTCATACCGTCACCGTTTTCCTATTATTCATATATTGTCTGCATTTTCATAGCGTCTGCATTTTCCCAGCATTTCTTTATCGTATGAGTTTTTCTACTATTTAAATATTGTCTGCGTTTCCTACAATTTTCTCTTTTTTTACCTGAAAAAGCGGTTTTCGCTGTAGAAATCCTAACACATTCAAATCATGAAAATAATCGCATTATTGCCATGAAACGTACGAAATCCAATAAAACCACACAGTTACATGGTGATTTTATGTAAAAAATGCCCCTTTAGTGCCGGTCCCTGTTGTTGTGTTTAGGTTACAATATACTCATTTCAATCCCAAGAAATTTAATGTAAAAGTTATAACTTTAACAAAAATAAGCGCAACATTTTGCTCATAAAGTTGACTGTTTTATCACCATCTTTTACCGGCTACCCTCTATTTGAATGTAACGCGCCTTCGCGCAGTGTTGTACTGTAGTCTCCAATCTTTACACATATCAGTGATTTGTTAGTGCACACCCTTACCCTACCCCACCAAAATGTCCAAAAAAGAATTCCATAGCAAGTTTTTAAACCTAAATACATGTCTTCGAGTTTAGCTAGTTATTTATTTAGAGACTACGCATCCTCTACAGCTTATTTCATTAGTGTGTTGTGACCTGTAATTTTATACTTAATACCGTCAGCGTTTCGCTAGCATTTCCATATTCGTATGCGTTTTCCGACTACTTTCACATCGTATGCGTTTTCCTAATATTTTCATAGCGCGTGAGTTATCCTAATTGTTTCATATCGTATACGTTTTTCTACTACATGTAGTTCGATATTGTCTTCGTTTTTGTACTTTGTTCATATCGTCCGCGTTATTCTACTAGTTTACTGCGTATTTCTGCTATTTTCTCTGCGGGTGCTTTTTCTGTTTATTTTCATATCGTATGCATTTTCCTACTATATATATGTTAATATCTGTCTAATTGATCGTATAGGAATGAAACGAATGCGTTGTGTCCAGGTTCTCTATATCTTTACTTCAAGTCTATATCAACAACAAAACAAAACAACAACATGATGATGACGTTGACGTCACGTGACGTTCCGCGCAAACGCGCGAAAGCGTCGCAATATTAACGTTTCCCAACATACTCGGGGCGGCAAAATGTGAATAAAGTTAATAATTAACATCAAAAACATGCATCACAAACTCGAATGATGTCAACAAACAATTTATATAAAATTACCAACATATTTAAATCGTTTACGAAATTGAAAGTTCTCAGTCCATATATCGTACAACTCCCAATAAAACGTGTTTAGTTTGAGTCCAATCAATAATCACAGAAACAGTCTCTATTTAAACACAACGTAATCAGTCCATTTAAGTATTTGTTTCTCCTTCGACTTCTAAGGGGTAAAGCTTCGTAATGGGACGGTTTGTTACTCCCCCGTCTGTCCGGATGTCTGCGGCTCGTACTCGTCCGTCGTTCCCAGGGATAAGCGCCTGTACTCTGGCCAATCTCCATCGCGACCGCGGGCCTTCATCGTGTACCATGACGACGTCACCGACTTTGATTGTCTGCTCGTTACGACCGGAAATGCGCTGATGTTCACGTAAGGCGGTGAGGTATTCGTGTCTCCATCGCGAGCGAAAATCATCAATGAGCTTCCGTTGTAATCTCGCCCGTTTAGAAACGTCATTTTGGGAAATGACGATCGAAGTATCCAGAACCACGTCACTGACATGAGGTAGCATTGTTATCCGGCGGCCGGAAATCAGGTGAGACGGCGTCAACGGCTCCATGTCACTCTGCGAGGTGCTGATGTAGGTGAGAGGCCTGTCGTTTATTACAGCCTCAATCTCCGTGATCACTGTGAATAACGTCTGATAATCAACACAGGATCGTCCTAGCACTTTCTTGACAGACGTTTTCGTTATCCCGATCAAACGTTCCCACCATCCCCCATACCATGGGGCACGCTTGATGATGAAACGCCACTCTGTTCCTCTCGAGCTGAGTTCCGCGTGAATCTTGTCTGACGCAAAAAGATTCTTCACATGGTTTGCTGCACCCACGTACGTAGTTCCGTTGTCTGATATCATTACGCGTGGGACCGATCGTCGACTGCAGAATCTACGGAAGGCCTGTATGAAAGTTTCTGTAGACAGATCGGGTACCAGCTCCAAATGTACTGCACGGGTCGAGGCACACGTGAACAGACATATGTACGCCTTTGCGTTCCTACCGTCGGTGTCACGCACGTACAACGCTCCGGAAAAGTCCACGCCAGTCACAGTGAATGGGTCCGCATCTTGTACTCTGACGACAGGTAACGGTGGCGGATCTGGTGCTGTGTATGCCTTGCCGACGACTCTTCTACATGTCACACATTTCCGTAGAACGTGCTGTACACATCGTCTGATTGCAGGGATCCAATATTTCTGGCGAATGTACGATATTGTAGAATTTGGACCAGAATGTAGAATTCTCTCATGTGCGTCACGTATTACTAATAGCGTAAAATGTGTGCTTCTGTGGTAGGAGATACGGAAACTTCGTAGTCTGAGCAACCGGGGCGTTATGGATACACCCACCACATCGAAGCAAACCTGTATCATCAATGAACAATTTCAATTGATTCACAAGTGTCGCTCTCGAGGTACCGTTTCGGATGCACTGGATTTCTTCTACGTACGAAGAAAGTTGACAACTCGAAATTCATAGTTTCTCTGCTTCCAGTAGCTCAGATGAAGTCAGCGATGTTAACTGTGTGACGCTCTTGTCTCTGCAAATCTTAATAAAGCGTAATACGTATGCTGTCACGCGTAGTAGTCTTTGCAAATTACCGTAGTTCTCAATATTAATCAACTTGTGTACTCCATTCACAGCTTCGGGTTGATCTGTGATACTGGCTGCTGGCCCTGTCGAATCACAGCATGTTTCTGTGACGCAGACGGTTGTCATTTTGGGTTCCCATGTAGGCCAACTTCCGGGGTCTGTCACCCATGACCAAAGATCGTTTGTCATAAACTGCTCAGCTGAGATACCGCGATGGAGACACGAATACCTCACCGCCTTACGTGAACATCAGCGCATTTCCGGTCGTAACGAGCAGACAATCAAAGTCGGTGACGTCGTCATGGTACACGATGAAGGCCCGCGGTCGCGATGGAGATTGGCCAGAGTACAGGCGCTTATCCCTTGGAACGACGGACGAGTACGAGCCGCAGACATCCGGACAGACGGGGGAGTAACAAACCATCCCATTACGAAGCTTTACCCCTTAGAAGTCGGAGGAGAAACAAATACTTGAAGAGAGATGTTTTCTGACGGTGAGCTCTTTAACAGGTAGCGATTTACGCTGTAGGAAGTCACAGTGTTCAGGTCCGTCGCCAAGGACAGTAACGCCACGCGTGGTTGGTAGGAGTGTGATGATCTCTGTTACACGGTTTTTCACGAATCGCTGGAGAGTGCGTGTTGAAGCTAGCCAATGTAACACTATCTGACTGTCAGTCCATAATTGTAAACGCTCGATCTTCAACTCTTTCTGTACATGTTTGGCCAGTCGCGCGCCAACAATGGCTGCCATCAGTTCCAAACGAGGCAGAGTAAGCGTCTTCAAGGGAGCGACGCGCGATTTCGCCATCACCAGGGCGCATTCGTGTTCGGTGCAGACGAAAACTGCGGCACCATATGACGTCATACTTGCATCACAAAATACTTGAAGAGAGATGTTTTCTGACGGTGAGCTCTTTAACAGGTAGCGATTTACGGTGTCGGAAGTCACAGTGTTCAGGTCCGTCGCCAAGTCGCACCACTGCCGGTATAAATCACGTGACAAGGGTGTGTCCCACGAATACTCTAATTTCCACAATTCTTGCAACAATGCCTTTGCACGAATCGTCACTGGTGTTAGGATACCAAGGGGATCATAAATTTTCGAGATGTGTTGCAATATTTCTCTCTTTGTCACAGACTCTACGAGAGAAATGTCCCTTGTAGGAAAACACAACGTATCTTCAACTGCGTTCCACCTCAACCCGAGAATCTTCGTATCTCTATCAGTGTCCAATACGCCGTCTACACTGGCACTGTCACGCACCACTCTGCTGTTGGAGTTCCAGGAACGCAAGTTGAAGTTGGCAGCCGACATCAAATCACGAGTGTCGTGATAGAATTTCACAACGTCGCTCTCCTGCTGGAAACCGGAAATGATGTTATCGACATAGATATCACGGCGAACATGGTCACTTACCCAGTTGTCCTTGTTGTTGTCTAGATGCTTCACGATGGTTGCACACAGTATGAAGGGTGAGCATGTAGCGCCGAACAACACAGCTTTAAAGCGATAGGTCATCAGTGGACTGTCTGGGTCACGAGGGTCCCGTAACCATAGAAATCTGGTGACGTCACGATCTCTCTCATCCAGAGCAACATGTAGGAAGGCTTTCTCGATGTCTGTCGTCACGGCGTATCTATTCATTCGGAAGCGCATTAAAATGCCAGTTTGATCGTTCAGTTCAAGTGGAGTCGATCGTAAACAGTCGTTCAGGCTCGGCTCGTTTGACGATATACGACAACTGCAATCGTACACGATACGAATCGGAGTGGTCATCGATTCTTTCCGTACTCCGTGGTGTGGGATATAGTGTACAGGGTATTCAGGCTTGATTTCCTCATCGACGACTTCTATGAACCCGCGTTCATGCTGTTCTGTAATAATGTCGTCGTATTTCTGGAACATGAACGGTTCTCTTCGCAGACGCTGTATCATGTTCTGTGTACGTCTGACGCTTACATCGTAGTTCGTAGGCAACTGAGGGTGATCTTCTTTCCACGGCAGTTTCACACTGTACTGGTTATCCTTGTAAGTGATGCAGGTATCCATGTACGTCTGAAGTTCGTCAGTACCGGAAGTTGCGTCCGTTTCCGGTGCGATCCCAATGGACTCCAGCTTCCAAAATCTCTCGATATCGGCAGCGTTTAGAGGTGACGTCATCACGTTCAACATGTGGTGAGTAGACTCGGCGTTCGTAGTTGGAAGAGGGCCAGAAAGAAGATATCCTAATTTTGACTGCACTGCAGTAGGTCCGTTACCCCGAACAACGCGATTCTGCACGATCTTCCAGTATGTGTCTGCGCCAATTAGCATGTCGATCTCAAACGTCTCATCTGCGGTGACAGGGTGGGCTCATTTTAAACCGCGAAGGTACGTTAGGGAAGCTACATGTCGATGTAAGCTCGGCATCGGAACTGCTATAGTGGGTGTAATTAAGGCGTCAATCGGGATCCGCTCCTTCCTGTCGGTGATCACGTGCACTGTCGCTGTTTTCATAATTTTCACATCTTGCGATGAATGTCCAAATGCTGCTAAATAGATTGTCTCTGTACCAGACTCTTTAACATGCAGTTCATTCGCAAGTTTCTCTGTGATAAACGATCTCTGGGCACCTTCGTCGAACAATATATTTGCTTCAACAGTTAAGTTCAAGGAACTTACTTGTACGATAGCGGTCTTCAGAAGCACATTAGATCTTGCTTGTGTCGAAGAATGTAGAATCGTGTGTCCCGTGGCGATGCCTTGGAATGGAGTAGCATTTGGGCTCAGCGAAGAGCTCGTTTTCTTCTGTTCACAGATGGCTGTATGGTGTTTGCGCTGACAGTTGCGGCATCTATTGTGGGATTGGCACAGCGAAACTTGATGTGAATCTGACAGACAGTTAAAACATAATTTCTTCTGTTTCACAACTTTACTTCTGGCTTCGGTGGTCTTGAAATTGTTACAGTCTGCAGCTAAGTGTTCACCATCGCAAAAATGACAGGTTGACTTCCGACGCTTGGTGTCTGACCATGGTCTCGACTTCTTCCCAGGATTCCTACTTCCGGTATGGAAGGACGCGGTCGGCATATGAGAGCCGCTCACCGGAAAATCACGCAATTCGCCTTCTCGCATAATGGCAATCTCCTTCTCTATCGCACATCTAAGGTTGGATAGTTGCCAACGGCTGCCTCCGTGGTCACGTGCCATACTCTGTCGTACTGGAGCTGGCAACTTGTCCCTTATAATAGGAACCAGAAGATTCCCATATGACTCTTGTCTCTTGCCTAACGATTCCAGTCCTCTAATCTTCGTTTCTAGATGGTCGTAAAACGACTGAAGACTGTCAGGGGTGTTCATCGGTGGATCTAGTTGGATTAGCGCTTGTATCAGTGCTTCTACTATCTTGTCTGGCTGACCGAACCGTTGCTTAAGCAAGTCGACGGCCTTCTTGTAGTTGGCGTTGGTTAACTGGAAACCCGCTATACACAAACCTGCTGCGCCATCAACTAACGAACGGAGATATGTGAACTTCTGCACGTCCGATAGGGTGTTGTTGAGATGCACGGAACACTCGAAGCTGTCCCAGAACGTCTGCCATTGCACTACATCACCGTGAAATGTTGGCAGAGACATCTTTGGTAGCCTGTGGTGTGAGAGGCTAGGGATGGTCATCCGTGGAGAAATCGTGTCTTGTACGCCGTTCAAACCATACCGTGTGGCCGAGTGGTGATCGTTACTGCTGCGGTGGTTGTCGATCTGATCCCCGGTGGGGGCATGCTTTTTTTTCAACGCTTTTCTGCACATAGACTATTTCGGGGTCTAGTCAACATGGTTATGTTTGTGCCCTTGGATGCATTAACATTTGTTAAAAATACGAAAATCTGTGCATAACTAGATCTACCTTGAAATCATTTGCGACAAATACTAGAACTCTTGTACGTGCATGTTGTTTTCTAGCTTATAACAGCGCTTGTCAAAAAATGTTGATCTACAGTGGTTGAACGTTATTCATTATTAAAGGTTGATCTACAGTGGTTGAACGTTATTCATTATTAAAGGTTGATATACAGTGGTTGAACGTTATTCATTATTAAAGGTTGATCTACAGTGGTTGAACGTTATTCATTATTAAAGGTTGATATACAGTGGTTGAACGTTATTCATTATTAAAGGTTGATCTACAGTGGTTGAACGTTATTCATTATTAAAGGTTGATCTACAGTGGTTGAACGTTATTCATGATAAAGGGGTTTTCATTAAATTCGTCTTGATATTGACGTAAAACTTCGTAATTCATTACTGCCATAGTCTTTTATTTAAAAAAACCCACTCTAACCGAACGGAGGAACTAACACGACCATATTCGATATAATAACGTCACAGATGACAAAATACTGGTTGTGTGCAAATGCTATATTTCATCGATAATAAATCTTGAACTATAAAAAATAACAGTTTTGCACATTTTTAATATTTATTTATAGCAGGTTAAAGATTACGGTCGGTACAAAAAGTCCTATAGTTAACAGCAACTATATAGTAATGAAAGGTCATGTTAAGAAAAAAGCAACAACGATAATAACAACATCAGCAACAACAACAACATCATCTTAATAATATAAAGTACTGAATAAAGTAAACGCTCAAACAAAATTCTTATATGTGTTCAAGGACCTGTTCACAGATTGACAAATGGTCAATTGTCCAACTTGTTGTCACATATTCCAAAAATAAAAGAATATTTTATACTTATGACAGAAATAACACTACAGACACATTAATATACTGTGAATATTGTTTCGTTAACGAGTATAATCATCAGTTGAAATTGATAAACTTATAAAGCGTTTTAACGCTAAAAACATGCAACCAGTAAATATGAGGCGTGTCGTTGGAAAACCGGTCTTAATGCATGTGCATTGTAGTTGATGTTTTATCAAATAGAATAGAATGGTATAGAACTGTTCAAAGTTTAAAACTTGCGCGTTAGATATTTGTAATAATTTGTTATTTTAAATTGTTTTTAAAATTCAATAGTCACCAACGTTATTTTAATGTTATGTCTTCTTATGTGTAGCATTAATTTATACACATTAACAAAAATCGCAAACGAACTCTTCATCATTCCTGGACATATCCAATGGTAGGTATATGGATACACGATTTATGGTACCAAGCAAGACATCGGTCCCATTGAATCATATTATCAACGCATTCTGGAAGGTTACATATACAATAGTTATTAATTCTAACGCATTTTTCAACAAGCTTTCTTCGTTTGCTCAATGTTTTGTTTGTGACAGGAAACAAAGATATCTCGTCTTGTTCGAAGCAGTTCAGCAAGTGTGATCTCATCTTAGAAGAATAAAAAATTATTTCGATTTCTAGTTGTTTTGTGAGACAATACTGGGTAGCAAAGGCATTGGCATACAGTCCACAATCAACGTTATTGTTTTGTTTCATGACGGTTGGGATGTTGACATCTATGTATTCTTTGTCTTTATCATACAGTACTGACTTACTGACTGACTGACTGACTGACTGACTGACTGACTGACTGACTGACTGACTGACTGACTGACTGACTGACTGACTGACTGACTGACTGACTCACTCACTCACTCACTCACTCACTCACTCACTCACTCACTCACTCACTCACTCACTCACTCACTCACTCACTCACTCACTCACTCACTCACTCACTCACTCACTCACTCACTCACTCACTCACTCACTCACTCACTCACTCACTCACTCACTCACTCACTCACTCACTCACTCACTCACTCACTCACTCACTCACTCACTCACTCACTCACTCACTCACTCACTCACTCACTCACTCACTCACTCACTCACTCACTCACTCACTCACTCACTCACTCACTCACTCACTCACTCACTCACTCACTCACTCACTCACTCACTCACTCACTCACTCACTCACTCACTCACTCACTCACTCACTCACTCACTCACTCACTCACGCACTCACTCACTCACTCACTCACTCACTCACTCACTCACTCACTCACTCACTCACTCACTCACTCACTCACTCACTGAACATTTTACATGGTTGACTTTATTTAGTATATTTTTCTGTTTAATGATACGAAGTCAGTAAAATGGACACATGGAGTAACATTGTCTTGTATATTGGTTTATATTGTTTGAAGAAAATCATATATAATTTCTGGCTTAATGGAATCGAGACTCTTTAACTTTGTCCAAATATTTTGTGGTAACCCCTTTTATCACCATCTTATGACATCAGATGTGCAGTTGCCATAGTAACAATGACCCCTGTAGGCTATAAATCTAAGATAAGAGCATATTGGAAGACCCGCCACTGACTTCTAGCTAAATTTATGCGCCCACATTAACATTTAATTACGTTATTTACTTAAAATTGCACTCAATATATATATATTAATATTTAGCAACACATTTTTGATGCGCATATTTGATGTGCCTGTTTCTATAATCATTTAAGAACTCTGGTATTAAAATAGGGTATCCGGACAATGTTTAGTGATTAAAAATAATGCATGACTGATTAACCCGCAGTTGTTTAGTTTATTCATGTACAATTTTACCATTATTGATATTATTTTTGTGTTTCCTTAAAACTGTGTGTTTAAATGAATTATTATTAGAATTATTGCAAACCAATATACGCATTTCGTATTAATACATGTTTTCTGAATGTCAGATATCCAAATTAAAATTAATACCGTTTCAATATCAAACAGTACAATTCAGTTGATATGTACAATACAATAATAATTACACTTATAGGAAAAAATTTCATCATTCATCAGTATGCTCATCACCCATATATCATTTTTCGAAGAATAAACGACAACAAAACTGTGAATTATACTGTATGGTGGCATTGTAACGCTATATTATAATGCACGTCGCGTCAAAAACGTGAGCAAACGCGTATAAACTCAAAAATTATAAATATTATATCTTAAATGGCTATATTTAAAACTTTGAAAATTATATTGTCAGAAACCACTCATTTTCCGATGCAAACACCTGACAGCGTTTATGCAAAAATACACACCACACTTTTATCGCAAAAACGGTACCAATATACGTACAATAGAGCAGCAACGTTATTATACCCTCGCATGATGAAAATTTTGGTAGAAGAAAACAGCAAACTGGTTATCTGTCTGTCTGGAGTTAGACAGATTTCATTTTCACTTTTAACGTTAAACACAAAGCAACACAAATTTAATGAAATTTCTCATAAGATGATCGTGTATGCTCAAAATGGAGCCCATTTGGAAAATTACCAATTAGTTAGTTATGTTTCTTCATAAATATTTTTTGTTACTACTGGTATTCAAAATTAACAGAATACGCTTCGTTAGACCGTATACAGCTTCGCTGAACACAGTTTAATTGCGAGCTGTATACGTTGATTACAAAACCGTATACAGCTTGCACCGAATACAGCTCACCGTAAGCTGTATACGTCAAGATGCTGCATATCACCGTATATAGCTCATGTCTAAAAATGTTTATTATCACCATCATTATCATCATTGTCATCGTCGTTAACAGCATTAGCGGCAACGTTATCAGCTTCAAAACAGTTTTGCGAATGCAAGTAGTTGATGTTGTTGCTATCACATATGCTTATGTTCGTAGTTGTCTTGTTACTGTTGCTGTTGAAGTAGTAGGTGTGGTGTGTTTGTCTGTTCTTCTGTCTGTATGCCTGTGTTTGCCCGTCCGTTTGTTCTTTCCACTTTCATTCGGAGTAACTATTCATTAACAATTACATGGGCCATTACACCACCGTGGATGAAACTTCCTTTCCTCAGTTTATTTCTTTTATTTGTTTCATTTTCCTTTCGTGTCACTTTACTGTGTAATACATATTTTGGCATAACAATTCTTAACTGCATACATTGCTGGCGTCGTTGGACCGATTTCTCTTTATATATACTTCTACTACTACTACTACTACAACGTCTACTACTGTTGTTGCTGATGATAATTATGTTGTCGCTGCTACTGAAACTGCTTCTGATTCTGCTACTGCTACTGCTACTACTACTAATAACAATTATCTTCTATAGTAGTCACTGACCATGTGAGCTATATACGTAAAGACGAAATACCTATTTCAAAAGTATATGTATGTACCCAATTTTTACACGTAAGCTGTATACGTTGTCAACCAATGAATATAGCTCATCGTAAGCTGTATACGTTGTCAACCCACGTATACATCTCTCCCGTAAGCTGTATACGTCTAACAATGCTCGCTTCTCTAAAAAGCATATCCCCGCCCAAGGTCAACGAACCTGTAAAGAAGCAATAAAAAGTTATAAATCATCCGGCATCATCATCGTTTTTATATTCCCTGATTTTTATTATTTTATCAAATATTAATGTTAGTTTACTTTAGGTGTTAAACGGACATACATGTCACTTATACGAAATGATTACTAAATGTGTTGCGCGTGGTCGCATAAAAACAATCGTTCTATATACTCGGGTGGTAAATGAGAATCTACCGGTAGCGTTTATATAAACGCGTTTGCTTATGTTTTAATGCGACGCGCATTGTTAGACCGTATACAGCTCACGCCGTATTAAGCTTACGCGTGAGCTGTATACGTTGTTTGACAACGTATACAACTTACGGTGAGCCATATTCGTTGGTTGACAACGTTTACAGCGTACGGTAGCTGTATACGTTGGATATATACATATACTTTTGAAATAGGTCTTTTGTCTTAACGTATATAGCTCACATGGTGATTGACTAGTATACAACATACATTATTGTGATTACTAGTATACTTGATCGTCATCACCATCTTCGTCGTAGTAATAGAAGAAGTAGATCTAGTAGCGGTAACAGTAGCAGCATCAGTGGTAGTAATAGCAGTAGCAGTAGCAGAAGCATACCCAGCAGCAATTGTGATTGTGGACGGACGGACGGACGACGGACGCCGGACAAATAGGATACTAACAGCTTACCCTCCTCCACGGTAGAATAATGACCTTTGTATTTTTTCTAATAAAAGTTACTGCGATTGAAGGACGAATGAACAGACGAACGGAAAGACGGACGGAAGGCCGGACAGGTAGACAGACAGACCTCAGCAGCTACAACAACAGCAACTACAAACATGCATTCGCAACATGGTGTTCATGACGACTTCTGCTGCTGCTGCTGATGATGATGATAATGACGCTGTTGCTGACGACGACGACGACGACGACAAATGATGATAATGATTATGATCATCGTCATCTTTAAGACATGATCTATATACGGCGATATGCATCATCTCGACGTATACAGCTTACGGTGAGCTATATTCGGTGTAAACTGTATACGGTTTTATAGTCAACGTATACAGCTCACGAGTAAGCTGTATACGGCGTGAGCTGTATAGCGCATATACAGCGGAACGTGACATACATGATTATATACCTCTGTATGACAAGGCTTAATATTGTTCATGAAACTTCACGAAATTTCAGTATCATCAACCTTTGATGAAACTAAACACAATTTCCCGGGAACGATTTTAGCCCGCTTCACTTACAAAATATACCCAGTCACCGCGATGAGTTTACGAATAGTTCTGACGAATTGTTTACTTTTCCGGGCTGAGCCTCTTTCGGCCTCCTGCTGACTGCCGGGTCATTTTAGGCATCGGCCGGGTGCCGGTTTTAATTTTAAAACGGAATTTAAATTTCAGCGACATTTTTCCATCGCCTACAGCTAGACCAATGTCGGCCTAAACATTTGACTCCATTGGACGGCACCGGGTCAAATTGGGTCCTGTTCTCTGCGTTCTGTAGTAACCAATATTTTATAACACTTCCTAAGAAATGTTGCATTATTGGTCCAGGTACATGTATTACTATATATTACAAGTTAACATTTTAAAAAAAGATAAATAAAAAAGCAAACATAACAAGACAATGATTTAACGTGTTTTTATTTTGCTCGTCCACGATTTTAATTCTAGCCATATTGATCTGACTAGGGACATTTGGAACTTTATTCCGGCATGGATTCCAAATCGAGCGATGCTCGAATCTACTTACTGTAAAGCTTTGCGAGGAGGTTAATATCTGTCTGGTGCCGGGCTGGCTTAGGCAAGACTCCTTCTGGATTCCGCGAGATTTAAGTCCAACGAGGATTTGTGTCATCTTTATATACGGTCAACATCATGAATACTAACAAGACTTCGCGTTAGCGTGTTTGACCGTATGCGAGAATAAGTTAATAAAAAAGAAATATTTGTTTTGGAATATCTATCTGTATCTGTATGGGTACGTCGTATTACCAAATGCTGGCTTTATACACGGGAACATAGTAATATGTTCTCGAAAATTTGTTAATTTGCGAGAATTAATTACATATTTATTTGTGGAAAAAGTTTCTAAGTATTTATGTTTGCAAAAAGTTTCGTGAACCAAATTTCAGATTATTTTATGCAGTAGCTAGTGGCCACTACTATGACTTTTTCTCATGAACGAAATTGACCAAACCCTTTTTAAAATGTCTTCAATTTTCGTGACAATTGTAAAAATAGAAGCAAGCTATCATACTGACGGAAACGAAGACCCGACAACGTATTGAAACATATAATAAAAAGAAATAATGGTACAAAGAATAAACAAATGAAAAATATAATATAGAAATAAAGTTAAAAACGAATAAACATACACAACATGTGCTAGTGAGATAATGTCTTTTAAATAAAATGTGTCATATGCATGTCTTTGACATGATGCGTACATTGAGTAATGAATTTTAACACCTGTGGGTGAAATCATGTGACCTGTATTGTGAATTCTGACACCTGTAGAAGCCAGTTGACACTGGCGACCGGATATACCACAAGGGCGCCACTTATCTAGACATAATTATGAAATGAACTTGGGGTTTCATCTCGTTCACTTACAATTACAAATTCGTTATAATTTTGGTCTGTGTTTTTAAGTGAGGAAATAACATGGAAGTGGTCTTGTGTTCTGTTCTAAAAAGTCGGATATAAAATTAACAGGTAATATTTACAATATAAACACACAGTGGATATAATATACGTCTCTTAGTCGAAAAGTCGGAACAAGCTTTATAAAAAACGCATATGATATGAAGAAAAGTAGAAAAAAAGCAGACGATATGAAAACAGTAGAACAATGCATACGGTATGACCATTGTAGAAAGACTGCAGATAATATATAAATAGTAGGAACACGCATACGATATGAAAAAAAAGAGAGTAGAAAACAACGCAATTTATATGAAAACAGTACAAAAACGCATACCGTATGAACATTGTAGAAAAACGCAGACGATATATAAACAGTAGAAAAATGCATACGATATAAAGTAAGAAAGAAAACGCAGACGATATATAAACAGTAGAAAAACGCAGACGCAATGGGAATTGTAGGAAAACGCAGACAATATATAAATAGTAGGAAAACGCACACGATATAAAAATAGAAGGAAAACGCATACGATATGAAAATCATAAAAACAATACGGTATGAAAATTGTAGGAAAACGCAGACGATATGTAAACAGTAGAAAACGCAGACAATATATAAATAGTAGGAACACGAATACGATATGAAAATAGAAGGAAAACGCAGACGATATGACAATATAAGGAAAACGCAGGCGATATGAAAACAGAAGAAAAACGCATACGGTATATGAAATAGTAGGAAAACGCAATTTAAGTAATAGATCATAGTTATTGTAGAAGTACGGTTTTGTTAGTTTATTGTGGATAACTCTTTCGAAATAAGTTATTTAATTGCGATAATTTATGATTTTTTTTTATTAGAATAAGGTCTAGATATGTGGCGTATTTGAAATAACTTTTTAAATATGTATTTATGACGTGTTTTTTTTATTTTCCAAAGTGAGACGAGAACAAATGTTGTTATATGAAATAACGTTATAATTACAGAAATGCATGTGTTATTTTAGTGTTGCTGGTTATTTACACACAATTAATGTAAATAAACATTAAACCAAGTGACAATTTATATAAAATAAACACCGCTCAATGTTAAAATGCTATTAGTGTCACGTAAGTCATAATTATCGGTAATAAAATAATATTACAACTATTTTATCAATATAATGTTATGTTTACAGGTGAAGAACAACTTTACGGCATTTTAACAACAAATAAAATCTATTTTTTGAAACACGTATCCCGTCTGCGTTTTGCTGCTTTGTTTATATTGTATGCGTTTTCCAACGTTATCTATATCGTATGCGTTTTCTCCTATGCGTTTTAGTCAGTGCGCATATTTACATGCATTTTAATCGATTTTAAAATGTATATTGCAGCACTTACTACATAAAGTAACTCAATTATGTTTCATATCTTAACAATAACAGGTTATGATTGAGGTGGTGTATACCTGACACACATTGATGACATTACCCCGAAATGTGTGAACAACATTGCGTAACAATTTGATAAATCAATTGAAACTAGCACAACCCAAAATGGCACATGTTGTTTTTTTTTTACACTTAAATTGTGAATATTATCAAATTTGCAAGAAATGTATTTTTAAATTATGAAATGATATTTTTGGAGTAATTTGTTTTCAAAATTTATAAATAAGTATTTAAATATGCACTTAATGTCTTCTAAATGAAAATGTTATTTCTTCCCAAAAACACGATTCATGTTTTTTCTATTGATATGAACATTTTACATTACACTTTAACAATATTTCAATACAGCACTTGCCATAACATATCATCATTATATATTGTTATAATACGAACATTATTATTACATTTAACTTTTTTCAAATAACCGATTCATATGTTTCAATATCATCTAATTCTGTATCATACACTAAAACAATAATCAGCAAACAACATTTTATTTCATCCTAATTATATTCTAAGTAATTTCCACTCTATAATTACACAACATTTTTATAGTTGCTCTATAATTAGTAACAACAATTAATTAGTTGCTAATTCATGCAATAATTACGCCTCATTTCATGTTAAACTGGTACACAGAATATCAATTAACCAAACGCCGCTCCAAATACAAGTATTTTATTTTAACATACAAATACATATCCATTCAATTCTTAGATAAACAATTTGGGGCCGGTTTTACATCATTGGGGCCGGTTTTGCTAAAATGTGGCGCTGGTTTTGCATTTTGGGGGCGTTTTTAGACTGGGGCCGGTTTTGACTGGGGCCGGTCGAAAAGCTGTGAAAAACACCGCGAAATGACTAGAACATGTGCGAATGGGAGAGAAAGGTGTCAGATCCCTTTTTCAAGAAAACTCCGGGCAAACTGCTATTGTACATTAAAGAGTAATGTTTTTATAGAGAAGACAAGTGCGATAAAGTCTACATTCCGCATACTAGAAATCATTTATGTACACAATGTTGTCACGTGTGTTTACTTTCACTGACGAAGGCTTATATCTGCGTTAATGAAAAGAAGAATTTGGGACATTTAGGGTGTACTGGTGGGATTTTCTCAGCACAGGGTAACACATTATCTGATTTTTTCTTCCAAGTTTGGGTTTTTACAATTTAATTTTAGCCCAAACCAAACTTTTATAATCGAACTAATCTACATTTATTATTTTTAATATTTTATACTAATTTACAACTAAGTATTGCCAACATAACTTAAACTTTTGTTAAAAATATGCAAAAAAACACCGCATATAATTATTGTGTTAGTTTTTTAAGGTTAAATTCAGATTCTCTTCTAGGTTTTAGCTATGTCTATATTGATTACGATATATGAAATATATGAAATATATTGCCAACGAAAATGCGGCAGGCACATGCTGTGAACAGTTTTCTTTTTTTTTCAAAGCATGTTTTTCGTTGTGTTATTGTATTTTAATGGTTCATTGTGATTGTCAAAATATTAATCGAAATACATTTATTTAGAATTATGATCAATATTTATCTATGCTTGCATTCGAGTCAAGTATCTATGCTATCTATATATGAAATATACAATTTATAAATATTGTGCTGACTACGCGAACACGCTTCTCGTTGATACATTCAAGTAATAAAACAGCGCAGATGTTATTGTACAAAAATTTAATGTGTTTTATTGCTTAGTCTTACGTATGAACATGTGAATATATATTTGTTCTAATGTAATGTATATTATACTGGCTTATTTGGCAAATCGGCATGAGCAATGCCTTTGGCCATTTACAAAACACATAATGAAAGATGGCCATTAGCAACATTACAAGTTCAAAATACATAATTCCAATTATACAAAGCAGGCTTTATAAAAATATTGTACAAAAACATATCTATCTATAAAGTGGATTGATTAACTTATTTTATAAGTAGGTTAAGAAGCAACACTATCTAGGGTTTGGGAACGTCGTAACATCGCAAAGTACGTCAATTTTGAAAGTCGTCTTAACAAACCAATTTTTGTCTGATGATATGAGATTAACAAATTTATTAATAGTACTAAAGGCATTTGAAATTTTATATTTTTGCCTTAAGTCATGATACAAGGGACAGCAGAGTACAAAGTGGAATTCTGACTCAACAACATTGTAATTGCATAGTTTACATAGTCTATTAATTCTATCCACGTTATTGTATCTTCCTGTTTCAATCTCAAGAGAATGTGAACATAATCGTAACCTAGTCAATGCAATTCTATATTTATCCTGGTCAATAGCATCTAAATATGTTTCATACCTAAAAACAGTTTTAAATTTTTTATAATACTCTAATTTGTTTTGAGAATTCACAGAGAAACAATATGAATTCTAGGTAGGAGTAATGTAATTTTGAGCCATGTTTTATTAAAGGCGTTGACCGACATAAACTTTCTAAGTTGTAACGGTATGATCTTTGAATAAATGCTTATTTGCACAGTCCTAGTACATTATTTAGACACATGTATTCAGTATCACAAAAATATTTTAGTGTTATATGACTTCTTTTTCTTTAATATACATTTTGTCAGTTTTCATGTTGATCATTGAACTACGTACTCTCTTCATTTAAACAAGAAATATATATATTTAAAAAGATATTCGGCGTATGTTGTAAATGTTTGTAAAGAATGTAAATTGAATATCTAATTTTAATATTTATAGGATTTCAAATTTTTGTGGCAACTCTAACGCATTTGACGACCGCCGTATTAAAACTGATGCATATGTTGATTTGGTTTATAAACGAACAGTCTCATTTCTTCATAGATCGTTATTCTACATGCATTTAATATTATTTTTCGATATTATTAAAATAAAATAAGTACATTTTCATCATAAAATAGCGAACTGATATGTTCATGTGGCTAGCTCCTAAAAAGTAGTATGAAATTTTTCTATATTTGAAATAAACAAAAAGAATATCATTATTTCATGTCAAAGCAATGAACTGCCCCATGTTTTAAATCAGTTCTACTTGAATAACCTAAATTAGTCAGACACATCTTTCATCAAAATCATTATGTTTATCTAAAAAATAAACTAAAAAAGTAAAACTAAGCATTATACAATTACTACGAAATATATATATTTGAAGCATATTTCATGATAAAATTATTTTAGTATACAATGCATTCATTCATCCTTGATATAAAACAAAGTCTATTTGTAGATTGAATAACCTCTACACGAGAATTTGGTAGAGACATCAGTATTTCACAAGAAACAATAAATATATTTAAAATAGATATTCGGCGCATGTTGTAATTGTTTGTAGAGAGTGTAAATTGAATATCCTACATGAATATTTAAAACTGATGCATATGGTGATTTGGTTTATAAACGAACAGTCTCATTTCTTAATAGATCGTCATTCTACACGCATTTAATGTTATTTTTCGAAAATAAAATAATATATATAATTATTTAAATATATTTAAAACTGATGCATATGGTGATTTGGTTTATAAACGAACAGTCTTATTTCTTCATAGATCGTCATTCTACACGCATTTAATGTAATTTTTCGAAAATAAAATAAAATATATAATTGTCATTATCAAATAGCGACTTCATATTTTTATTTGGCAAGCTCCTGAAACAGTAGTATGCAATTTTTCTATACTTGAAATAAATAACAAGAATAGCATTATTTCATGTCAAAGCAAAGAACTGATGAACTGTCCCATGTTTTGGATCACAATTAACCGATCTTAAATTTTCATCAGTGAATCTTTTTTAATCTAAATGATGTGTAGATACAGTGTCCTGCGTAACGTAGACACCATCAGCTGAGCTCCACCTGTCATAGGATGTTTCGCCCCCTTATGCTCAGTACATCCTCGAGGTGGCGTGGCAGGTAGTGGTGATCGGCCACTACCCTGTCTACGTTGGCTTCCATGTTGCTTCTGCTCGTCGTAGCCAGAGCCAACTGGACGCTCTTTCAGCAGCTTTCCCTAGGGCATGGATTGCGGCTTTCCGGGCTCTGCCTTTGATGCCAATGGCTCCAGCCATTTTCCATGCTGACTGTGATGGGAAGCCCCTACACCCAACTTCTACTGGGTAGATCCACGTCTTCCAACCTTGGTCTCTGCACATGTCGACCAGGTCTTGGTATTTCGCATTCTTCAACTCGTGAGCTTCCTCCAGCCTCTCCTCCCATGGCACTGTTAGTTCAACTATTATTAGTAGCTTTGGGGATCTGGACCACAATACTAGTCTATGTCCGGTTGGAGGGTTGTGTGTGTCACTTCCTCTGGGAATTTTAGTTTCTTCCCTAGATCAACACTCATCTCCCAACGCTTAGATTCTTGGAGCAATGCGGTTGTGGATGATTGTTTAGACTTTGCTTCTCCCTTCCTCACAAAGCTAATGAACTGGGGCCCTGTTTTCTTCTGTGGTCGTACAAGCTTCGTTTCCTTTTCCAGGGTGTCTGCCATTACACGTAGTACCTGGTCATGTCGCCACCTATAACGGCCTTGGGACAGTGCTGTTGGACACGATGACAAAATGTGGCGTAGCGATCCTATTTTTCCACACAGTGGGCAGGGTGGATCATCGGACAGCTTCCACTGGTGCAGGTTTTGCTGGAGACGGCAGCATTGCGTACACTGATCGGAGAAGGAAACTTAGTTGGAGTGGCTTCTGCCAGCTGCCACCATGATGGAATCGTTCCTTTCCGCCATACTACACGGAGAAGTGACCATAGTCTTCTTAACAGTTTGGGGCATTTCTTGTACACTTTGTACGGCATTCCACTGGGGCCTAGGGCAGAGCAGGAGCGTGCCGTTGTAACCACATCTTTAACCTCCTTCCAACTGGGTTCTTTGGTGTTCATAGGGGTGTCTTGTTCCTCTACTGGTTGGATTTTGTCGGTACCTCCCAGGAGTTTTGCTCTTTGTGGGTCAGGATGGGTTTATCTCAAGTAAGTGCTCCACCTCATCCTGGTTACTCTCTAAATCTCCAGACTTCTCCTCACAAAGCAAACTCTTGGTATACTTGTCAGGGTTTCTGATGAAGGCAGCTCTATTCTTTGATTTCTCCTTTCTTTTGCGCCGCAGACGCTCTGCTTTCGTCAGCGCCGTCAGCGTTGATCTCTGATCTCTAAGCTGAGCTAGGCCTTTTCTTTCTGTTTCATTGGCACATTTATAACGTTTCCTTAGGGATCGTAATTCTGTGCGTATCTTCTTGATTTCGACCTGACGCCTATTGAGAGTTATTGACGGTTTCGAGGGTTTCGATTTCTTTTCTGTCCCAAATCGCTCACTCCCTAGGGCATACGTTATAGTAGGCAGGGCTTGTAGTTTCCTGTCCACAGATCCAGTGAGTGCTGTTTGTAATACAAACAATTTATTTAGCATTTGTCAGGTTAACCAGGAACGTCAAACGTTACTAGAAGTTTCATTGTTTCAAAGAAGATAATAACAAGATAGTAAATCATCCTTTATCTTATTTGCAATGGAATAAACATTTATACTATGTGTGCCAAATAAAAAAAAGAGTTTATAATGCATTCATAAAACTCACGTAAAATATAAATACAATTTAAATCAAATTAAATTACCACCCAGTGTCTATTTATAGGAAGATGCAAAATCTATTTATACATTGAATAGCCTCTACATACTGAGAGAAAATGCAATTCTAACTAATTCTTAATAAATAGATCTACCGACATCTATTCAAATTAACATGTATATGTTAAGTTTATAAATATAAGTATTTCTCCATTCATTATTAATCTTATCATCTATGATCATCTGGATTGCTTGTTAGAACGACTCAGTGTTGTTGACATGTATACTAGTCTATTAATAGTCGCAGGTTAGTCAGCGAGTGTATTATACGGAATGTTGCCTATCGAATATGCGATGTTAACGTGGGATTTTCCCAAGATCATTATTGTATTACACGGCCTGTAAAAATTAGCTTGTTAAACAAACATGAAAATTGAGCCAATGCAACTTCCTAGATGGAGCTCAGAACTGGAAATCAGTCAAAAAGGTAAACAAAGTAAAGAAGTATGTCTGGATTTTTTCACAAGCTGATGAAATGTTAGAATTTATTTATTCGGGACTACTGGCGGGAAATTTTCACAACATTTGATTGGATGTTGAGAAAGGTCAAAAGTTGGGTTACACAGCTACACCGAAAAACAATGATGCAGAGCATCATAAGGCGCCGGGAAAAGTCCATATGTTTAAGATATCTTAATTATGTAATGTCTGTACAATTAACTGATCTTACCGTCTAATATTTTTCATCCGTGATTTTTTAAATCTAAATAATGTATACAGTATTTGTCAGGCAAATCAAAATTTAATAGAGGTTACATTGTTTCCATGAAAATAATCACGAGCATGAATATGAGCGTTTATCATATATATTATGGATTAAGCATTTATACTATGTGTGCCAAATAAAAACACACGTCAGGGAACATTCGTCGCAATTAAATACGATGTTCTGACTTAATTTTGTGATAACAAAAACGTTACGTTATATTTAATAGTGGCGAATTAGATTTATATTCCGTTGGGAAAATACGTCTTGAGCGTTTTTGTGTATAACTATTATAGTTTTAATGCATTCATAAAACGCACGTAAAGTAAAAATACCAAATTTAAATAAAATTAAATTACTTATAATATATGGAATGTTGCCTATCGAATATGCGATATTAACGGGGGATTTTCCCAAGGTCATGTTACACGGCCTGTAAAAACTGGCATGTAAATTGAAAATAAAAATTGAGCCAATGCAACTTCTGAGTAGGGAGCTCAGAACTAGACATTAGTTAAAAACGTAAACAAAGTAAAGAGGTATGTCTGGATTTTTCCACATTGGCTCATTTTTTCCATTTACCTCCGAAAAGAAATGGAGCCAATTTTTGACAGGCCGTGGTGGGGATTTCTTTCAAACTAGCCAATGCAATGTTAGGATTCGGGAAATTTACACAACATTTCATTGGATGTTTGGGAAGGTCATAAGTTGGGTTAAACAGCTACGCCGAAAAAAGCCATTATATAATCAGTCATATTATTCTATTAAATCATGGACTAGATATGGCGAAAATATATTTTTAAAATGACCTATTCATTTTAATGTTGGTTAATGTATATTTCAGGACTGGTGTCGTCGCTGCTAGGATTTTTTGACAGAAAGTGTAATTTTTACGTTGAATTAAGAACCCGACAACAAATATGAAGTCCGTCAGCAAGTGTGACGTTGAGATATGTTTTTCTATTGACGGCACAGAGACAGTTGAACCGGTTCCAGAGTGCGTCAAAGATGTCTTTCTGACAGGTCAGCCTGGTGAAAGCGATATGAAAATTCAAAACAACGTGACGTTGCCAAAACGGTATGTGCAGTCGTTGTCTGCGCATCAGGAAGCGGAAGGAACATCAAAAGTTCGGGAAAACGCAGACGACAGTTTCAATCGTGCACGTGACATGAGCACAGCTATAGCATGGATAAAACAAGAAATTGTAAGTTAAATATGCAAACTAAGGTTGTTCTCAAAGAGAAACCTATAAGTTTTAAGAAGTTATGTAAAGGCTTATACAATCGCACACCACATTTTGCATTTTGCATAAAAGGAGCTTTATAAATGTAAAAGCAAAAATGAATATAGAATAACGTTGATATAGTTTTATGTGGTTGAGTCTAACACAATAAAAAACCTATATTATATACATATAGGCGAACACGTAATATGGAGTAACATAAAAGTACCGTAAGTGAATGGAATTTCGGCACGTTTCATGGATTTTTTTGTAAATGGTATAATATGTCGTCGTATTGAAGTAGAAATGAAGCTTTCAGAATGTTAACATCCATGTATAGTTTGTACTCATTGTCTGTAGTGGTATGAACTCATTGTAGTACTGTACATTACAGAAGAAAGCAATTATAGTTTAAGCAATAAACCCATAAGAGGTGAACTGAAGTCCTGTCCAGCACGTGCTATCAAGTTCAACTTGTATCAAATCGGATGTACAGATACACGATCTGAATTAGCCACATAGTTGTAATCGATTTGTCGGTCAGAATTTCGTGTTTACATAGAGCAATAACGATGGATTGGCTGACAAATGTGTAATTCAACACTTGATCGTTAGTCGTCTTGATTAATGGGCTTAACTATGTTTGACATCGACATGTCTATTGGGATACACAGCTAAGAACCAATGTAGACAAAGTAGCTGGACAATGTTAATACTTTCCTCGATCTAATTTAATCGTTATATTTTTTATTATATTAATATTCCTTATCATAATCATCATCGTCATCACCATCATCATCGTCATCATCATCATCAACATCATCATCATCATCATTATCATCATCAAATAACCACCACCATCACACTGATAACCGAAGTTGCCATTATCGTTTTCCTTAAATTGTGTATAATGGTTATTTTGATAATATTTAGATTATAATGAGAATATCTTATTTTAAATAAATATAATTATTTTCATTATTATTCATTTGTCTTTCAGGCCATCATGAAAGAACACGATCGTACTCTTTGTAGACAATTCGTTTCCCTACGCTCTAGTATACTTCATGTGCAATGTCAATGTGACCTTCACAGCTCGACCTCTGACCTTAGCATGGATACCCTTGACAACAGCACCGTCTCTTTGGATGATCGGAGGGACAGTCCATGCTCAAGCCCCGGGGGTTTCATGGCCAGTCCAGAACTTGACTTGACCGAATTTAGGTCACGGACTTCGTCGTTCTTGTTACCTCAAGAATGCCGATGTGCACCGGTGTTGAAGATTAAGTGGAAGAGTAATGAATATTTATGAAATAGTTCTGAGATGAAAATCTTAGGTTACGATGATGGATCCTATTATTGCAGATCCATCGTGGTCAGATTGTGTACGACAATCTAATAGTCGTTCTTTCTTGAATGCAGGAACTGGATATTTCTACCCAATCGTATATAAATTAAAACAGAGAATTATCTAGTCAGACTACTCGCACTGATTGATGGTTAACCTGACTGTTAACCTAGGTTTCGAAACAGAACACGTGGAAATGCTTGTGATGCACTTGCCAAAGAACTGAATCAATATAAATTCTCTAACAATAGCATGGGAGAAGCTTGAATCGAAATAAATTCTCTAACAATAGCATGGGAGAAGCTTCAGTCGAAATAAATGTTTTATCAATAACATGGCAGAAGCTTGATTCGAAATAAATTCTCTAACAATAACACGGGAGAAGCTTAAATCGAAATAAATTATCTAATTATAACATCGAGGAAGCTTGAATCGAAATGAATTCTCTACAATAAAATGGGAGAAGCTTGAATCGAAATTAATTCTCGAACAAGAACATGGGAGAAACGTGAACAACTTGTCTTTACAGAAAACATACCCAATTCTGCGCGGTTCTATATATAACCTACACAAACATTTGAAAGCAAACTGTTAAGTTAAATAGAAGTTTACCACACACATGGTAGACATAAAGGTTATGTCCAATTTAAGACATGAATAGTATGTATTATTCAATTGTTTTCAGGTATATTTAATAAGGTACCAAATGTGCGTTGTTGTTTATTGTTGATTTTATATTGTTGCGAAAATAAAATATACGGTTCTTTTCTTATTTGGGTTTTGTTTTTATTCGAATACAATAACACAGGGGAAATGCTTATGGTGTTCATGTTTACTACACAATGTTTTGGCAATGTCTACTCAGGAAATCAAAAGTACAATAATTTGTGCACCTAAAAGAAAACGGTGAAGTTATATTTTTCAAGTGATATAAATGTTTTTGGCGGCTTTAAGCGGCTAGTACATCAGGCAGAAACAACCAGTCCATCCGACTGAAACTTTGAATAACATATATACTCATTTGATCATCTACGGCCTGTTATTTATTGAATTGGTTCGTTATTATATTATTATATAAAATATTAACCTGCCCAACATGCATACACTGCACAATGGTTGAACACGCTTATATCGATACGCTAATTGACCAGCGTGGTTGATACAATGGCATGTATTAACACGGTATCATTTTCAGGACTGGTTTGAAATTTCCTTATACAGCTGTAAGGCGCTGGAGTATGCACTACCATGTTTATTATTGTCAAGTTCATAAAGTGAACAATTATTATTTGTTTATTGTAAAATCATTCATCCATCTCACTCTTTCATTAAAATAGCTGTTAGTATGTTATCACATATGAACTGAAATTAATTATTATGGCATGTTTACTATAATGAAATGAACTTCAATTCCAAAAACTTACTGTCACTGTCCGTCTGCAATGATGCTAGCCTTACCATCATCTTGTTGCGATTTTATTGTTTATATTATTATCCAAGCGATTTAACTTGGCATATGTATAATAATATGCTGACAAATAAATATGAATTTTATCGTTAAAAATTTGGCGCTGCAGAACTAGTTTTAGGATTAGGATTCCTAAATGCATTTGACTGGTTGTTGTAAATCCAAAGTCATTTTGATTGGCTGAGGAAATTCCTATGTCATTTTGATTGGTTGGTGCTCATAATCCTAATCCTAAGTTGCTGTGCGACAGGTATAAATAGCGCAGATAAACAAACATTCGGCATCTTTAATAATCACCAAAGTCAGATCTTTAATGATCACCAAAGTGAGATCTTCCATGATCACAAATGTCAGATCTTTCATGATCACCTAGTTCAGATCTTTACAGTTTACGATTACTAAGTCGAAACATAGTTTAGATCATATTATTAGATCTTCATTCAACATTTCCAAGATGGTAAGCTTAATCTTTAATCAAAATTAACACAGTATAGATCTTACAGTAAGCTTCTTAAGCTCTGCCGAAATGAGTTATATGAAATCCAGAGAGCTCAAAAGTTTATCAGCGCTATTTCAACCATTCATTTATACATGATAATACATTGCTGCATACGTGCATGATGCTCAAATTTATGCAACGATTAAATATATGTTGAAACAGAAACCGGTTGTCTTGGAATAATTCGTAGTTGCCTTGTTGCCATCCTGAACAGAGTAGAACTATAGTATACCAAATATGGCGGTATGCTACACAGCGTATTAGGTAAAACGGAGTTAAGGGTTACACTTTTTGAATATACAATTTTATCACTGTGTGTTAAACGGATATGGTATCTTTGTTTCATTCATGGAATCGCTGTAACTTTAATTTCACCTATCTTTTTATTTTTCGTTTATTTAGTTTATAATTATTGGCAATAATACGAAAATCTAGAACTAATTTCAATTAATTTATTCTCTTGGCATGAGAAACTATTTTACCCAACCTCGGCCCACTCAGTAGCAGGACCAGTGCTTTATCCACTAGGCTATTAAGCAGATGCAATTATGGTACAATTGTATGAACTAAACAATTCACATGGTCGATTATTTATATTTAAATGATGACGAAAATCTTCGGTTAATCGGTTCAGATAATAATAACGCACTCAGTCACTATGTAATATATTTCTATTGGGCAATATTTTTGCACTATATCCGTCGCCATATTGATTGCGTGTGCGGCGCATTCTGTTTGCTTGATGGCGTTCTGGATTAAACTAACTCACAGTGTTATTATAACGATTCATTTTCGGTGATACATTCCCTAAATAGCTTTTTCTTTCTGTCAGTATCACACCTTTCCTATCCTATGTCTAACAAGACAGAAAAAGAGGGCAACGACAAAACGCCGGATATCCTAAAGCATGATACGTTATTTATTTATAGATTCAGGAAGAGAAATATCATAGAATTTTCTTTAGACATTCCTAAATACATGAAATAATTTAAATTTTTGTTTATACTGTGCAAGGCGCTTATTAAATGTGCCACAGTGATGACTGCATGGAAAAAATGAATTTGATAAGTTGGCGTTAGTGAACTTTTCCCCAAAATTCATATAACCCAGCCTGTCCTGTATATACCCTGGTTATACAATTACCCTCATATATATGCGCTTAACCGCCTAAAGGTTTCAATACCAAGAATGCAGATAAAGTGTGTCATTTTATTTTAAATACTTGTACTCATACATACCAATATGCACTCTAAAGTGTTCATGCACAAACGCACAAATGCATAATTAATAATCACCCACGAAGCTATGTAATGAAATCGATGGTTTTTTAGCACGTGCACATAAATGATGATATCGCCACCTTAGTATTACAAGGGCCTATCTGCTTGTGTAATACTTGTGAGATAGGCCCTTGTAATCCAAATGTGACGAATTATACACTTTGATCAGAACCCACGAGTACAGAAAACTCATATCACTTACGAACACTTTCATAACGACTTATACATTTATGTCCACGAACGGGCAGAGTATGCAATAAAATCTTGCATAACGAGGAAGCTTTATGTCGATGCGTTATATAAATAGTATCTTAAGCCGGCATGTCATATAAGTATTGAGCATTTTGGTCCATTTCAGTGATTAACGTTGTTTATATCGGTTATTTGTTTTAAATATACCTTGTGGAAGGACAAATGTATTTCAAACTGAAACTCAATTCGAACAGTGGGGTACGTTGTATCGTCGTTAAATTTTCATGTGGGAGACACTTCAGTGTGATAATCTGTAGATACAAGTTAAACAATGGGATTATTTAAGGATTAATAACGTTTTACAGGTAGGATATCCAGTTAAGATTAACACTTCTTCTTCTTCTTCTTCTTCTTCTTCTTCTTCTTCTTCTTCTTCTTCTTCATTATTGTTATTTTTATTGTTATGTTATGTTATGTTATGTTATGTTATGTTATGTTATGTTATGTTATGTTATGTTATGTTATGTTATGTTATGTTATGTTATGTTATGTTATGTTATGTTATGTTATGTTATGTTATGTTATGTTATGTTATGTTATGTTATGTTATTGTTATACTACTACTATTACTACTGCTACTACTACTACTACTACTACTACTACTACTACTACTACTACTAATAATAATAATAATAATTATTATTATTATAATAATAATTATTATATTATTAATAATTATTATTTGTTATAATTATAATACTACAATAATAAAAATAATTATTATTATTATTAGTTTATTACTTATCTATACTTAAGATCAAACAATAAAATATTTACATTTAACGATCATTGGTAAAATAGTTTTCTACATGTACACGTATTAAAGAATTGCCATTTCTGCCGCATTAAATACGATTATAGATCCAGATATGATGTATCATTTTACAGTGGATATAAATAGGAACATGGGTATATAAATATATTATTTTCATTATATTATAATTTAAGGACAATTTAAGTCATATATAAAATACCAGTCACATAAGCAAAAAAGTATCCGTGTCCTACGGACTCATACCTACTTATGATTAATAAAAATGATAAAGTTTTAACCTAGTATTATTTATTACCTTTTTTTTTTCGAGTATTGAATGATTCGCTTAAAACCGACTGTTCACCTACAACTTTACAAATCTTATAAAAGACCAGTGTCATTATTGCCAACCGTCTTGAGTGTTTCATATTTCATGCAATTATTTCACAAATGTCGACTGTTGTATCAAGCGTATAACGTCCGACCTAGTTTGAAAGATCAAACGAAATGTGACTATGCATTTTCGTCTGTATTTCGTTATAATTAAAATTATTAGCAAGATTCCTTTACATATTTTTTTTAAAACACGGGGGTTGGGATATCTGAATAAAGAAATAAAGATATTAAAGTATTAGTATGTTTTTAGTATCCTTAATTAAATTGTATACAACAAGCAAGTGGTAAAATAACTTAATCCATGAACCAACAAAACAATAAAATGATTAAACGTTTGCCGATATATATTTTTTTATACATAATGTACAATAATACTTATTATTGTGCCGGCTATTTATTTAACAGCGCATCACTAATAATTTTGGCATTTTAATGTATCATCGAACAATTCAATAAGCCGTATGAAAAGAAACGTGTCACGTATATTACTCTTTATTTTCGACTTCATTGCAGACATAAGGAAATAAAAAAAATTGCATTTAAATTTCAGCGGTCCCCATCAAACAAATTAATTAAAGCTATCAAAGAAAACTGTTTAAAGTCAACTCTTTAGCGTTGATCATGCTGACACCTACATGTCGCCTTGGCATGTTAATATAAATTAAGAATGGTCGAAAAGCTGTGAAAAACACCGCGAAATGTCTATACAATGTGCGAATGGGAGAGAAAGGTGTCTGATCCATTCTTTAAGCATGCTGCGGGCAAACTGCTTTTGTACATTAACGAGTAACGCTTTTTTACAGAGAAGACAAGTGCGATACAGTCTACATTCTGCATACTAGAAATTATGTTTGTACACAATGTTGTCACGGGTGTTTACTTTCACTGATGTAGGCTCATATTTCTTAATCATATCTGCGTTAGTGGACGGAAGTATTTCGGACATTTAGAGTCGACTGGTCGGATTTTCTCTGCAAAGGGTAACACATTACCTGATTTTTCTTTTAAGTATTTTGTTTGTTTCTTTTACATTTTTAATTTTAGCCCACCAAACTTTAATTAGCAAAATAATCGTTCTTTTTCAAAATATGTTATACTCATTTACAACTATTGATGTGTTGAAATGCATTCAATTATGTAAATAAATGCCGATTATTTGCGACTTGTATTAAATTCATAAATAACATAAAGAAGCATACACAGAATCAGTTAACTATAACCGTATTATTATTATTTTGCGAAATAGGTTAGAAGATATTTTTATTTCAAATTGACGAATCGATGTAACTGATTTCAAGTTTCACATTGTTTCTTTACAAAGAATTTTAACCCGTTTTTGAAAAATCGGATTACTACAATAAAATGGAAAAATCGAAATTTATAAATATTATCGCAAAATCTTAGATCGTCTTTCCATGTACCGGTACTTTTTTTTTATAGGTGGTGGTGATTTTTTGTGTAAATCATGTTGTCATTGATAATTAATGCGCGAATTACGTAAAAACTAATAAAAATAGAACTCCAAACGTAACACTATATTTTTGTATTTTGGGGCCGGTTTAGTCATTACGCAATCACCCGATAAAGTCTACATTCTGCATACTAGAAATCATTTATGTACACAATATTGTCACGTGTGTTTACTTTCACTGATGAAGGCTTATTCCCTTAATCATATCTGCGTTAGTGAAAGGAAGATTTTCGGACATTTAGGGTCCACTGGTCGGATTTTCTCTGCAAAGTGTGACACATTATCTGATTTTTCTTACAAGTTTTTACAATTTTAATTTTAGCTCATACCAAACTTTAATAAGCAAAGAAATATACAATTATGAATTTTAATATTTTATACTTATTTACAACTACGTGTTGCTAACATAAATTAAACTTTTGTTGTAAAAAGTATGGAAAAAAAAACAGCACATAATTATTTGTGTTATTTTTTAAAGGTTATATTCAAACTCTGTTCTGGATTTTAGCTATTTCTATATTTATGACGATTTATAAAAAATATATTGCCAACGATTATGTGGCAGGCACATGCTGTGAACAGTTTTCTTTTTATTTTGTTTGGGGTATATTTTAATGGTTCATTGTAATTGTCAAAATACTTAACGAGATAATATTAATTAATATGCATTTTTTAAATTGATGAGCAGTATTTATCCATGCCTGCATTCGAGTCAATTATCTATTTTATCTATATATGAAATATATATTTTGCGGACTAAGCGAACACGCTACACACAGGATGCATTCCAGTATTAAAACAGCGCAGGTGTTATTGTACAAAAATGTCGTGTTTCATCGTTTGGTCTTACGCATGAATATGTGCATATATAATTGTTCTGAACCTAATGTATATTAAGAGAATAAATATGAATGCTAGTCATGAGGAATGTAATTTTCTGCCATTAGATTATTATATTAAAGGCGTTGACCGACATAAACTTTCTAAGTTGTAACTGCATGATCTTTGAATACATGCTTATTCGCACAGTCCTAGTACATTATTTAGACACATGCGAATAAATCATGGACTAGATGTGGCGAAAATATATTTATAAAATGACCTATTCACTTTAATGTTGGTCAATAAATATTTCAGGACTGGTGTCGTCGCTGCTAGGATTTCTTGACAGAAACTGTGATTTTTCCGTTGAATTGAGAACCCGACAACAAAATATGAAAGCCGCCAGCAAGTGTGATGTTGAGATACGTTTCTCTATTGACGGTACAGAGACAGTTGAACAGATTCCAGAGTGCCTAAAAGATGTCTTTCTGACAGGTCAGCCTGGTGAAAGCGATATCAAAATTAAAAACAACGTGACGTTGCCAAAACGGTATGTGCAGTCGTTGTCTGCGCATCAGGAAGCGGAAGGAACATCAGATGTGCGGGAAAACGCTGACGACAGTTTCAATCGTGCACGTGACATGAGCACAGCTATAGCATGGATAAAACAAGAAATTGTAAGTTAAATATGCAAACTAAGGTTGTTCTCAAAGAGAAACCTATAAGTTTTAAGAAGTTATGTAAAGGCTTATACAATCGCACACCACATTTTGCATTTTGCATAAAAGGAGCTTTATAAATGTAAAAGCAAAAATGAATATAGAATAACGTTGATATAGTTTTATGTGGTTGAGTCTAACACAATAAAAAACCTATATTATATACATATAGGCGAACACGTAATATGGAGTAACATAAAAGTACCGTAAGTGAATGGAATTTCGGCACGTTTCATGGATTTTTTTGTAAATGGTATAATATGTCGTCGTATTGAAGTAGAAATGAAGCTTTCAGAATGTTAACATCCATGTATATTTTGTACTCATTGTCTGTAGTGGTATGAACTCATTGTAGTACTGTACATTACAGAAGAAAGCAATTATAGTTTAAGCAATAAACCCATAAGAGGTGAACTGAAGTCCTGTCCGGCACGTGCTATCAAGTTCAACTTGTATCAAATCGGATGTACAGATACACGATCTGAATTAGCCACATTGCTGTAATCCATTTGGCTGTCAGAATTTCGTGTTTACATAGAGCAATTACGATGGACTGGCTGACAAATTTGTAATTCAACACTGGATCGTCAGTCGTCTTGATTAATGGGCTTCTTCTTAACTATGTTTGACATCGACATGTCTATTGGCATACACAGCTATAGACCAATGTAGACAGAGTAGCTGGACAATGTTTATACTTTCCTCGATCTAATTTAATCGTCTTCATCATCCTTATATTTTTAATTATATCAATATTCTTAATCATAATCATTATCATCGTCATCATCGTCATCATCATCATCATCATCATCATCATCATCATCATCATCATCATCATCATCATCATCACCCTCATCATCATATTACCACCACCATCACAATAATAAGCTTGTTGTCAATATCGTTTTCTTTATATTGTGTATAATTTTTATTTTGATAATATTTAAAGTATAATGAGAATATCTAATTTTCAATAAATGTTATTTTATTTATTTGCCTTTCAGGCCATCATGAAAGAACAAGATCGTGCTCTTTGTAGACAATTCGTGTCCCTACGCTCCAGTATACTTCATCTGCAATGTCAGTGTGACCTTCACAGCTCGACCTCTGACCTTAGCATGGATACCCTTGACAACAGCACCCTCTCTTTGGATGAGCGGAGGGACAGTCCGTGCTCAAGCCCCGGGGGTTTCATGACCAGCCCAGAACTTGACCTGACCGAATTTAGGTCACGGACTTCGTCGTTATTGTTACCTCATGAATGCAGATGTGCACCGGTATTGAAGATAAAGTGGAAGAGTAATGAATATTTATGATAGATAGTTTGGAAAGAGTTAAAAGAACTTAGATTATGATGACTCTGCAATGGAGCCTATATATGTCGGTCCATCGCAGTGGCGTAGACAGAGGCGAATTTAAGCTGAAGCAGTCTAAGGAGTCCGGGGGCATAGCCACCCGCCTGAAAATGTTTTTACCTAGAACGTCTCTGGTGCCCGAAGCACCCTCTCTTTGAACTTGACCTGAAAGAATTTAGGTCACGGACTTCGTCCTTATTGGCCTCATGAATGCATATGTACCCCGCTATTGAAGATAAAGTGGAAAATTAATGAATATTTATTAAATACAATTTCGAATGAGATTAAAAACTAAGGTTACGATGACTATGTAATGAATTATATCCATCTAGGTCCATCGTGGTCAAATCGTGTAAACGAAAAGCTAATGCAACTACCAACATTTTCCCCAGGGGTGGGATGGGTGGCGTTCTGACCCAGGGGGGATTTGACTAATTTTATTTTTGGGGTCTTATTCTCCACCCTTAAGCCAAGCATTTTGGTCTAAATCCCCACAGAGGGAGATGCTTGGTGTTTTAAACGGTGTAAGCGCGTCCGCCATCTTTAAGTTGTGCGCACAGGCCGGCGTTTTAATTCCCTTATATTGCCGGGGTCTAAAATCCGACCAAAGTCTATTGCCCGGGACTCGGAATCATTCGGCGTGTCAAATTCCAATCAAATAACTTGGATATCAACTGATTGACTATTAACCTAGATTTCGAAAAATAGCGTGTGGAAATGGTTGTGATGCATTTGCCAAAAAAATAAATCGAAATAAATTATCTAATAATAACATGGCAGGAGCTTGAATCGAAATACAATCTTGAAACAAACAACACGGTAGAAGCTTGAATAGAAATAAACTATCTCTGTCCAACAATACAATGGGAGAAACTTGAATGGAAATGAATTCTCTAACAATAACATGGAGGAAGCATGAACAATAACATGGAGTAAGCTTGAATCGAAATAAATTCTCTAACCATAACATGGAGGAAGCATGAATCGAACTAAATTCTCTAACAATACCATGGAGGAAGCTTGAATCGAACTAAATTCTCTAACAATACCATGGAGGAAGGATGAATCGAAATAAATTCTCTAACAATAACATGCAGGAAGGATGAATCGAAATAAATTCTCTAACAATAACATGCAGGAAGGATGAATCGAAATAAATTCTCTAACCATAACATGGAGGAAGCATGAATCGAAATAAATTCTCTAACAATACCATGGAGGAAGCTTGAATCGAACTAAATTCTCTAACAATACCATGGAGGAAGGATGAATCGAAATAAATTCTCTAACAATAACATGCAGGAAGGATGAATCGAAATAAATTCTCTAACAATAACATGCAGGAAGGATGAATCGAAATAAATTCTCTAACCATAACATGGAGGAAGCATGAATCGAAATAAATTCTCTAACAATACCATGGAGGAAGCTTGAATCGAACTAAATTCTCTAACAATACCATGGAGGAAGGATGAATCGAAATAAATTCTCTAACAATAACATGCAGGAAGGATGAATCGAAATAAATTCTCTAACCATAACATGGAGGAAGCATGAATCGAAATAAATTCTCTAACAATAACACGGAGGAAGCTTGAATCGAACTAAATTCTCTAACAATACCATGGAGGAAGCATGAATCGAACTAAATTCTCTAACAATACCATGGAGGAAGCTTGAATCGAACTAAATTCTCTAACAATACCATGGAGGAAGCTTGAATCGAACTAAATTCTCTAACAATACCATGGAGGAAGGATGAATCGAAATAAATTCTCTAACAATACCATGGAGGAGGCTTGAATCGAAATAAATTCTCTAACAATACCATGGAGGAAGCTTGAATCGAACTAAATTCTCTAACAATACCACGGAGGAAGCATGAATCGAACTAAATTCTCTAACAATATCATGGAGGAAGCTTGAATCGAACTAAATTCTCTAACAATACCATGAAGGAAGCTTGAATCGAACTAAATTCTCTAACCATAACATGGAGGAAGCATGAATCGAAATAAATTCTCTAACAATAACATGGAGGAAGCTTGAATCGAACTAAATTCTCTAACAATTCCATAGAGGAAGCTTGAATCGAACTAAATTCTCTAACAATAACATGGAGGAAGGATGAATCGAACTAAATTCTCTAACAATAACATGCAGGAAGGATGAATCCAAATAAATTCTCTCTCAATAACATGGAGGGAGCTTAATGCGAAATAATTTCTCTAACAATAACATAGGAGAAGCCTAAATAACTAAATAAAAATAAGTGTCCGATTCAGTTCGGTTTTATTTATTACGTACACAGACATTTAAAATCCAACTGTTGAGATCATATGGCGACATAAAGGTAATGTCCAATTTATACAAGAAATATACCCAATTCTGTTCGGTTCTATATATAACATACAGATGGAAGTTTACCACACATATCCACACATAAAGGTTATGTCCAGTTTACGACATGAATAGTATAAGTTAATCAATTGTTTTCAGGTATATTTCATACTGTACCAAACATGCGTTGTTGTTCATTGTTGAGTTTATGTTGTGGCAAAAATAAAATATATAGGAGGCGTGTCGTGGGAAAACCGATCTTAATGCATGTGCGTAAAGTGTCGTCCCGAAATAGCCTGTGCAGTCCGCACAGGCTAATCCACGACGGCACTTTCCGCTTTTATGGTATTTTCTGGTTCAAGGAAGTCTCTTCTAAACATAAATCCACTGTAGGCGGAAAGTGCCATCATGGATTAGCCTGTGCGGACTGCACAGGCTAATCCGGGACGACACTTTACGCACATGCATTAAGTCCGGGTTTCCCACGACGCGCCTTATAGCAAGTTGTTTTCTTATTGGGTTTTTTGTTTGTATTCGAATACAGCAACACAGGAGAAATGCTGTATGGTGTTCAGGGTTACCCCACTCTCTATCAGAAAATCAAAAGTTCAAGAAACGTTGCACCTAAAGAAAGCGGGGATGTTCTATTTTTCAAGTGATACAAATATTATTGGAGTCTTGAAACGGCTAGTACATCAGGAAGAAACAGGCATTACATCCGGCGTATAAATCACGTATATATATATATACATACTATTGCATAATCGTATGGAACAATTTACCATTGGAATTAAGAAATAAATCTTCATTACCATCATTCATATGAGCATATAAAACATATTTACTTGAACAAGTCTAATAGATGTAACACAGATATCACAATTATAATACTGATATAGATATATTTATTGAAAAATTGAAAATGTATATTGAAATTGATGTTGTTAGCAAATAATTATATTTGTTTTGTATATGGAGAATTTTTATATAAAAATGTAACTTGTTTATGAGTGTATCAATGCATTGTGCATAATTTCTATTTTCTATTGCTGTCTGTCGATGCTTTGTAATTGTTTTTTATTGAGAACATTATTATTATTATAATTATTATTATTATTATTGCCATTATCATTATTATTATCATTATTAAATTTAATGTGTTTTGTAATTATATGTTAAATGTGAATTTGGTTGAATGTTTGAATGTGTATGAAGGCCATATGAAAATAAGGTATGTTTTTGTCATGACAATACTATGTCTTATATGTCACCTTCGTAAAATAAAGTGATTATTATTATTATTATTATTATACAGTCATGAATACGATCCTCTACGACCTGTTTATTATTGAATAAGGCCGTGGCATGTTTAGTAAATTATGTTGGATTATCGGCGTATTATTCTCAATTACAACTTCTCAGTGATTTCACAATGATCTCCAGTTTATTTTCGCCCGAGTGTTGGGAAATACTGTAGTAGAAACGGGAAAAAGACACCGATGTTATAATTAGGTCCATGATTGTCACGCACATGTCCAATTAACGACATATATAGCATGTCTATGCCAATCGCTTTTAGATGTATTATATAATGCTATATTATATACAGTTTTAACTGAACGAAACATGCGTTGTTGTTCATTGTTAAGTTTATGTTGTTGCGTAGATAAAATTAACAGTTGCAATCTTACTGATATGTTTGTTGGTGAACGAATACACCATCGTAGGAGAAATGCTGTTTGGTGTTCAGGTTAACTCCACAAGGTTTCCTTAGTGCACAATGTGAGCGCAGGAAATCAGAGGTACAATACACATGCCACTTGAAATAAAACAGAAACAAGCCTCCACTCATACTAACGTTGCATAAAAGAAAACTCGCCAAGGTCTGTATTCACACAACTTCCGCGCAGAGATTTAACTTTGTCCCAGCATAGCTGGTTTAAATCCATGTCGGCACGAAGTTCCAGTGACCATAGGCAAACACTTGGCGCGAAATAAAATCGTGGACAAGCACATGATAAAAACGTGGACAACGTAAAATCCTTGCATCGTTATGTTTACTTATTTTTTTTATTTTTTTTTTAATTTTAATTCTTAATATATATATACTTGGACCTATAATGCAACATGCCTGTGTCATTGTTATAAAAAATAATGATAAAATTAAAAATGTGTACAAAATAAATCTTCAATCTCCTCATAATCGTCTCCCCTGAAAACTTCAAAACCTGTACGTTTTTAACTCGTGGTTACAGTATACTAAATATTTCAGGTGTGCAATGCTATACTCTCTAAATAAATCAACACCATTTATTTGAAGACCCAATTTTCTGTATAGTCACTTGCCATGACTTTATTTTTGAATATTTCTTTGTACGTGTGGTAGGAAAAACATTGTTGTGTACTAAAAATTCACTGTTTCGCTTGAAGGTTGGAGACTACATGACGAGACTTTGACAGTTGGCAGTATACCTTCAACTGGAGAGTAGCCGGTAAAAAGATGGCCGTAAAACAGTGAACTTTGATTCGCGTCGAGTTCTTTCTTACATATCACATGACCTATCTTTTTTATTGTCTAAATCAATTCGGCTCGGAATGCTCTTTAAGAAAAGGTATGGTTATGAGGGTCTCTACGCGCAAAATGTTGAGTTTATTTTTTGTTGAATTTATTGCTTTTACATTGAATTTGTTAAGGAAATCTTTTAGTATATTGTGACCTAAACTGACTTTGGGTTAAAATAAAATATCGTCTGCAAGTGCAAAATATGGATGAGAAAGCAGATTTTTGGTCATTTCTGAGCAAAAGAGTAGAAAATAAGTGCATTAAATGCATCAATTCAGATTGTTTGATCTGGAATGGTTGTATTTCAAATAGTTCCTTACCCTATTATGGCCGAATGAGGGCTAAATTGCCTTCGGACATAAAATCAGAGACATACTTGGTTCACCGTGTAGCGTTAATGTGCTACATGAAGTCAGAATTGAACGCCAGGGACTCTGTGAGCCACTTATGCAACAATAGCTTGTGTGTTAAGCCTGAACATTTAAACATAGAGCCCCATTCCACCAACATGGAACGGCGGACATGTTTACAGTTCGGACAGTGCAGCGGGCATGGAACTGAGCCAGCCTGCATATTTGGTAAAAACATGAATACAACAAGCTTTATCACTTCCTTTTATTCATAGAAATACACTTAAAATACATAAATGCATGTTTTTTTTCATTTTATATCTATTTCTATTGGGTATTTTTGCCTTTTTCAGGTAGAGGAACGCCTGATGCTGACGCGAGGGCCACTTGTTAGAGGTCTCTTATGCCAAAACAGGTAATAATAACAATTTATTATCAGGTACACAATCAACTAAGCATATTTATGATGCTTAAGGTGTGGAAGAATGTCATAATCAGGTTTGGGGTCACTCATGCCCTTGCCGTAGTGTAATTCCTCATGCAGTTTGTATCGATAATTCCGCGTCCTGGCACGTAAAGCTCGTGCTTTGTTGGTAGCGGATGTTTGCTTTCGGTTAAGGTCGTTGCGGTCCTCATATGCTATCTGCTTAATAATCTTTGACCCCTGGGTAAGGTTAGCATTTAGTTCAGTGGTTTTTGCAATTACAGAGTCAGCATAGCCATTGTTTAATTTGTGAACCTGCCCGTGAATTCGACCTACACAGTTGCGTGAGAAAGTCACAGTTTTAGGATTGACAGCTTGGTACGACCTGTTTACTGCTTCACTTTTTTGGGTTGTGGTTAAAAGTTTGGTAGCGTCAAGAGCAGCTGGACCTAAAACCATTTCAATGCATTTTTTAAGGACTTGTTGGTCACTGTCAACCATTTTAACCTAGACATTGTCTGGCATGAAATTCTTAGCTTGCCTATTTGTACCAGCACAGACATAACTGTACTTTGCACAATGAGTACCGCAGTAACCACTGAAGCATAGAACAATGGTTGCGATTACATCAACCATGACCTTCTTTAGAACCTTGATGTCACCCTGGTGTTTATTGTGGGCAGCTTTAAGCTCAGCCATACACCTAGCTTTGACCGAGAGAGCGAACCGACTCCTGATATTAGACTTGGAATGACCCTTGAGCATGCCCTTTGAGAAAGGCGCTTTGTTGAGCTCGCGCTTCAGCGAGTTGCCTAGGTGCCTCAGATCCTTAAGATGACCCACATTGTGACCGTGAGAGTTACGAACACCTTGGAATGCCCTACTGTCCCCATCACAAGTGAAATTTGCTATTTTGATGTCCTTAGAGATCTGGTTCACCTAACAACCTATTCCATTTGCCTTCATCACCTATTGGTTCCCTCTCTGAAACATTTGCAGAACAATGCCCCCTATGATTGGGGCACTGAACAGGTTTACCCTTATTCCTAAGCATTGATGCAGTCCTGCATAGTTTATTTGCTACTTGTACCCCTACAATTTGCTTGTTTCTGGTATTGTTTTCACACATAGTGCTTATGGCAATAGTTCCGGCTTGAAAGGGTGTCGGGTCAGAGTTAAAAATTGGATTGTTGTAGCAAGTGTCCCCTTCAACATTTACCTTAGAGGGATCTTTTTGACCAATTTTGGCATTTTCAGCAACTAAGTTTTCTCTAATCTGGTACATGCTTCTCTCATTTAGGGATTTAAGGGCAGTATTGACCTTATTTGCTTGTTTTTGCATAGCAAGTGGAGAGGGAGCAATGATATTGGTTGTGTTGAGAATTCTGCGGGAACCTGTGTTCCCAATAGAAGTACTTGCAACACCTATTTGGAAGCCTACATTGATCTGAGCTGCCTTTCTGCCCCTGGTACTTGATGGAACCTCATTGTAAAGCTTATAATGCTTGCCGACATATCTGCATCTTGTACATTTTAACCTTTCCTCCCAGCCTAAGCCCCGCTTTATGGAAGCACTGCCGTCAATTACCAAGTCGCCCCTACATTTATCACTTCTTAACCTATGCTTTCTATTTTCAGAGGACATCATAGACTGGAGTAGGGCGGGGACATAGACCTTGTTCGTAAGTAAGTCGGGATGGACTTTTGATGGAGCAGGAACCCGTAACAGGTCTACATAGCGAATCTTGTTCGCTCTCGGACGCAAGGGCTTAGCTGGGGTTTGAGAGCCGTCTACATCCCGAAAAGTAAGAACCTTGTCATTGTAAGCTACCCGTGCTTCAAAGGATGACCTTTCTAACCTTACATAGGTTGTGTTGGAATTTGACCTTCTTTCATAATTATGTTTTTTCCCCTTCACCGGACTAGTCCCACCTCGTTTAAAACCAACATTGAGCAACTTTTTCTTTTGCTTGGTTATGAACCCCATTTTGACCAGATTGCCACCTTAAAAAAAGTCAAAGTACTTATTTTGTGCCCAAAATATGCAATTTTGTATTCCCTTAAACCTCTAAATGTGAGCAGGCAATGCAAATTGACCACCTGCTGCAGTTTAAAGGCACTCATGACATTACATACTAGAATATATAATTGGTGGCCTGTAATTAAAGAGGCTGTGACAAACAAGGTGCTTTAAAGATTTTACACTTTAATGGTTTGAAACAAGCAATTACTGGAAGCTGATTGATTTCTACACTTCAAAGTATCTTTGATCTCCCATTTTGACTAATTTGTTAATTGTCTTGGATGAAATTGGAATTTTTTTTCTATTAAATTTAAATTTTTGGGGTGATTATTTTTTAAAAATACACAAAGAATACATTATCAAAATGGCTTAGAGTAAAAATATCTAACAAAGTCATTCTCTCCTCACCCCACATAAGCCCCCCATACATGTTTGTTTGGTTTGTTTGGGTATTTTGTCACAAATATTGCAAATATCAGCTTTAATTGTTAGAGGGACATTTAAGCTTCAAGACGCTTGAAATCACCGGCTTCCGACCAAAATCACCTGTGTTTGAAAATATGAAATAAAATGGCCAAATGGACAGATATACAAGCCAAACTTAATATATTGGTGCAATATGCATGGGAAGATAATTATATGCAAGAAAAACTAATTTTAATGATAACAAATTTCTCTTATAGGTTACAGTATACTAAATATTTCAGGTGTGCAATGCTATACTCTCTAAATAAATCAACACCATTTATTTGAAGACCCAATTTTCTGTATAGTCACTTGCCATGACTTTATTTTTGAATATTTCTTTGTACGTGTGGTAGGAAAAACATTGTTGTGTACTAAAAATTCACTGTTTCGCTTGAAGGTTGGAGACTACATGACGAGACTTTGACAGTTGGCAGTATACCTTCAACTGGAGAGTAGCCGGTAAAAAGATGGCCGTAAAACAGTGAACTTTGATTCGCGTCGAGTTCTTTCTTACATATCACATGACCTATCTTTTTTATTGTCTAAATCAATTCGGCTCGGAATGCTCTTTAAGAAAAGGTATGGTTATGAGGGTCTCTACGCGCAAAATGTTGAGTTTATTTTTTGTTGAATTTATTGCTTTTACATTGAATTTGTTAAGGAAATCTTTTAGTATATTGTGACCTCGTGGTTGCAGTGGTAACTGAGAAGAGTACCAATGGGAAGTAACCCCTGCGAGGAGTTTGGTATTCAGAAAGCTCCCTGGTAAAAACTTTCCTTACATTTAGCTCTTTCGCGTGTATTGTTGTCTGTGTTCATTGTGTCCATATATTGTCATTTAAACGGGTGGCAGTCAAATCAACTTGTATATCATGTTTTATGATTGGGCCTTGTTGGGGTGAACATCTCCAATTATTTGAAGAATTAAGAAAACAATTGTCGTAGCATAAGGTCGAATAAAATACTTATCCAAAACTTTGATCCGGCGTTCCGTTGGTAAGACATGACTCGGCGACACATTCGGATCAGGTGCATAAGGTAGGGATGTAAAATACCTTAATTCATATCGTCTGTATTATTTCTGACTCAATTAAAACGTTAGTATTGCCCACAAGTGTCTGAGTAGTTTGGCAACGATGGCTAATGAATCTTGAATGTTTAAAAAAAGCGAAATTAAAAATAAACATCACTTCGAAAAAACGCCATCTTTTGTAACACCCAACGAATTCCTAGTGTGCAATAATACTAGTAAATATTTAAAATATTATTATATTCGACTCTTATTTAAACCGAAATCACTGCATTTCATTTATTTGATATTAACATTTCCATTCGGTACAACTGAAATTAACATTTTTCAAATGAACTTGGTGAATAGCAGCCCCGATTTTCAATAACAACTAATTTGTCAAAACTGTATTTTAAAACTGCGACAAAAAGATTACACCATCATCATGACGCAGATAAAACCTGTTAAAACACAACATCAAAGGTCCTTCAACTGTAAGAAATATATACGATAGAACATTGTTGTAATACTTCAATGCCAGGGCACGCTGTTTGCAGTGTTCCAAATTAAGCGCAATAATCAATGACCCATTACTTAAAAAAATCCTATTCAGCGAAATGGCCTGACACCATGCACATTACAGGTACTGAAACCTCTTTCCATTAAATTTCATCCAAATCCTGCTGTATAAAAATACATAGTACAGAAAATGTGCACAATGCGCTATTTGCAGCTTTCACCAAAGTTTCATAGCTCCAAAATCATTGAAACAGAGGGTAATGATATCACGCACACCTACTCTTGAAGCATAAAAGCATAAATTGTATGAAATCGATTGCCGAACTGTTTAAAAACCTATTGGCGCTATTAAGAAGCGGAATAAACACAAGAACAAACAACTGCAAAGCATTATATATTTTGGATCGTCATTCTTGCAAATGGTCCTAAATAACAGAGGTACATAAATAAGTACAGTATTATACGAAAGACCAGCGGTTACTTCATTATTCTCATTTCATAATTATGAACTGTGGAGTACAACAATTCAGTTATTCACACATCACGATTTCACAATTATTTAAAAATCGTGATGTGTGAACTGTGAAGTGCAAAAATTCATTTATTCACACTTCACAAATTCACGATTTTTTTAGAAAATCGTGAAGTGTGAACTGTGAAGTGCAAAAATTCATTTATTCACACTTCACGAAATCAGGATTTTTTTTATAGAAAAGTGTGAACTGTGAAGTGCAAAAATTCATTTATTCACACTTCACGAATTCACGATTTTTTGAGCAAATCGTAAAGTGTGAACTGTGATGTGCAAAAATTCATTTATTCACACTTCACGATTTCACGATTTTTTTGAAAATCGTGAAGTGTGAACTTTGAAGTGCAAAAATTCATTTATTCACACTTCACGAAATCACGATTTTTTGGGAAAATCGTGAAGTGTGAAGTGTGAATAAATGAATTGTCGTACTTCATAGTTCACAATTCATAATTATAAAATGTGAATAATGAAGTGCCGCTGGTCTTTCGTAGAATTATAGTTACATTTTCCCTTGTCCATAGAGTGACACTTCTTACATTCCATTTAATAACGATTTGATGGACCAACATACCTTGTTTAATCTCATTAGTTTCGAAATGAGCCGACCAAGTTACAAAATGACTTGAAATCAGATAGAATAACGTACACATGACGACTTCATAACTAAAACGTTGATTAAATATGCACACACGTTTGTCGACTTTTGCATCTTTCTTAGTGTTGTGTAACGTAAAGCCGCCATTAGCGTATATTTAGCACCTTTTGCAATTGTGTATGCTCAGATGAATGCATAATATTTAATACATCTTGACAATGTTATAACCTATCAATCGTCTAAATAGTCGAAATTGAAACCATATGACTAAATAATAATAAATGCACGTCCACGGGCAGGAACGTGTGTACGAAATAAGCAGTAACAGCAGCAGCAGCAACGACAGCAGCAATAGCAGAAACAACAACAAAGTAGATGCACCAAAAACTAATATTCAATCGTTAATAATCTGAAATGTTTCTATGTATTCAATGTTTCTATGTATTCAATGTTTCTATGTATTCAATGTTTCCATGTATTCAATGTTTCTATGTATTCAATGTTTCCATGTATTCAATGTTTCTATGTATTCAATGTTTCTATGTATTCAATGTTTCTATGTATTCAATGTTTCCATGTATTCAATGTTTCTATGTATTCAACGAAACCTTTTTTCAGTAATATTATATCGGCATTTAAAGATTTCTGACCAAATCTTCAAACTTTGGAAGCGAACTTTAAACAGGACTCGATCAACGTACTTATCTAGATGGGCGTGATTTATCTCGTTTAAGTCTCGAAATCGGAAGTCATAAATTAGTTTTTGTGCACAAACGTCAGTAGGTCGTGTTTCAAAGAGGAGTGATGGCTTACTTTATAATTATAACTGCTGTTTACTTGAGCTGTTTATGTCCAACTGACTGCGGAATGTGTAAGTACTTTTATAAATTATCGTTAACTGACCCTTATATATTAGTTTTGCTTAACGTTATATTTCCCCATAAAAGTTGTTACAATTAAACATCACACTTTAACATCCAACATTTCAGTCACTCTAATAGTCATTACAGCTCTATTATGCTAGTGCATTTCGCCGTGTTTTGATACACATTTTATGACACTGGAAATATGTCCGTGATTACTGTTGTCGTAAATTTGGAGCGACGTCGTGCAACGTCGCCGTAAACTGTAATGTTTATATAGACGTCATCATCATCATCTACATTATAATTATTATTACTTATTATCGTTATTGTTGCTATTGCACTTTTGAACGTCAAATAAAGAAGATCGATCCTGGATTGATATAAGTTTCTTTATCACAACCGAAGTACTGGTAATTATGCATTATGATTGCTGACATTGGTGACGTGACATTCTGGGACTCATCTGAAACAACTGTACATTTGAATGCAAACCTGACCGGTATCCAGAAATTCAGTTACCTTACATCCATGATAGTGATACGTCTAGAACGATTGATGGTTTCGCGTTGAATCTCTGAAGGACTGATTTGGGCAACAGCACACATTTACCAACGCAATTATACAGGCACTGCTCCCATTACCCGAACCCCTCAACAATCTTCATAGTGTACGGGGCCTTCTATGATAAAATGGGGACTCACATACGGAACTTGGAATCCATCGGTCAACATCAATAGACGTACGGCGGTCTTCTTGTTCCTGTCGTACTTGACAAGCTACCGGCGGACATCAAACGTAACTGAGCACGGGAACGAGGACATACTAACTGCCAGCTGTGTGACCTACGTCGCGCCATCTACAGGGACCTTAACATCATAGAGGCCGGAAACACGTCCCAGCCGGAAGTAGACACTTTCAAGAGTACAGTTTTATCTACACAGGGAAGAATGAAACTAAGAAGGCCAGTATCGCCAACAGTTCCGCTCCGAAGAAGCAGACATTTTCGTGTCCATTCTGTCACGAGAAACACAGACCGAGTGTACGAAGTTTTGCAACGTTACCGAAAGAAAAAGTATAGTGAAAGAGGACATGTTGTGTAAAATTGTCTCGGTAAGCATAACGTTTCATCCTGCCGATCGCGTCGTCGTTGTCACAGTGTCGCCGGAAGCACCACACGAGCATTTGCAATGCCAGTAGCAGTGACGAGCCTACGCTTGTAACCACACCGGAAGTGTCAACACTGAGACCGGAAGCCGCGGTATTCTACGCTTCCATGAATCTTCACGGTCGGGTATACTTCTGAAGACGGCTATTTCTATTGTGGGTGTCCAGAAGACTGCCATCGACGCTGCTGTACTCTTTTACTAGGGTTCCTAGAGGTCTTTTGTCACGCAACCAGCTACAACTTCCGGTTGATATTACAGAAACGCTGAACATTGCATCATTCGGTGGAAAAAACTATACAAAAAACATTTTGATCGCGCTATCATCTACGTTAAGACAAAGGACAACGAAAAGATCCCGTTGAGCGTTCTGGTTGTGCAAACCATAGCAAAACCCATCGATACAGGTCTCACGTCAGTCGCGGCAACATTCCCTTATCTCAGAGGATTGAAGTTAGCCCAACCAGTTACAGCCAATTCGATGCTAGACATCTCCATTCTGATTGGCGCAGACTGGGATTGGTTTGAAGACACTGTTTTATTCCATCTTTACGCTGTCATTGACGAAATAACATCCCATGGTATCCACTTAACTGTATTCCACACTGTGGAAATATACTTGTCGCGTGCATGGACAACGTTTTCACGATACAGTCGCATTGTTTATTTTTGCCGATCGCATTTTCTGGTCTGACATTTGAAGATTATTTACATACATTGTATTAAAAATACGCAAACATGTTTTTCGAAACAATCAGATTAAATTTGCAGTCACACATGTGCTTCGTTTCCGAGTTTTTGAAAACGAGCAGACAAGTCATGGTCCTTTATTGTGTATTGATTTATTTAGTGATCATAAATTGTAAGGTTCATTACGCAGTTGTGTCTTTATCGACTTTAAAGGAGGTCCTTTTCATTGTACTATTCGATTATTTTTATAATAATAAGACACACATCTACAATACAACTTGTTAACAGCCTAAGTTCTGTTTATTTTATTTTCAGAATCTTGGCACTACTTCTTTTTTACAATAAGAACACATTGTAATCAATACTAGGAAAATTAAAAGCAGTTTCAATAGCAGTTTATGAATTCCACGGTTTGTTAAACATTGTTTTATATAGTTTGGAAGAAAAAATGATTTGATAAATAGAATACTAGGATACGTGTTGAATATAAAGATTTTTATCTTGCTCGGCTCGAACATCAGAAGCGAACGAACGTACACCGTTTTCTGGGGATATTAACCAATGCACGCATCCGAACGTACGTACAAACAAACCTCCTACCTTGATTCATTAAATCCAAAATATGCAGCATATGTCCACCCGAACTATATATATTTGAACACACATGTCTGTACATGCGTACCGTACCTCCCGTATCGTATTGTACCGTGCCGTGCCGTATCATACCGTACCGTACCATACTGTGCCGTACCGTCACTGTACCGAACCGTGCCTAACCGGACCGTACCTTACCATTCCGTGCCGTACCGTACCGTAAATCAACCCGTTTTTTCCGGTCACGTACAGTGTGAAAAATAGGATTATGATGTAAAAAAATCACTTTTTTTGGAAAATGTGAACACTTTTTTTCATGTGTGATGCAGTTTGTACAAAAGAACACACCAGTAGAACATGGAGTCACAATGAGAACGATCCTGAAGTGTTCCTCTTAGATCTACGATCCTCTTGATCTTCTAAGCCCAGTTACAATTCGAGCCAATATTTTGCTGCAAGATATCTGGAAAGAACACAGTGACTGGGCTAAGTAACTGCCTGCTGCCATTTAAGCAGCATGGTTAACCATAGCCGCTGATATCAACAAGGCCACAGAGATGACATTCAAACGCCAATTCCTTCCCAACACTGGTGACTTTAACGGAAGAAAGTGATCAGCCGAGCTTCACGCCTTCGTCGACGCTGGCATGAAGTCATATTGTGTCGCAGCATACTAATCCGACGGGTACAGTACTTGTTTAGTAATGGCGAAGAATCGTGTTGCCCCGTTTAAATCGTTGACATTACCACCATTAGAGTTGATGGCTGCAATAGTAGGAGCCAGGTTACCTGCACATTTTCAGCCAGCAGTGATGTCAAACAAGATTACGTTTGGGTCTTATAGCCAAATCGTCTTTCAATAATTATCAATTACAGAAACGCTGAAACGATTTGTTGCGAGATTCAAAAACCCACTAAGCCATATGAATGGAGATATTGCCCCACGAACGACAATCCTGCTGACCTGTTTACATGTGGGATTAAACTGACAACCTTTTACACAACAGATTGTGGGAAGAAGGTCGTACATGGCTTCGTGACAGAGAACGTTGGTCACCATGAAAACCTGTAGATACTCACGGTCATGCGGTAATGGACGATGTGGTGCAAACTGAAATTAGTAGTGAAAATGTAGACTCAAATATTCGAAACGTGATTGACATTGTGAGATACAGTTCCTACAAGAAGTTACTGCGTGTGACAGCATTTGTGTTAAAGTTCAAAGTAAAATGTAAACAAACAAACTCAACAGAATGACGTTATTGGAATCCCAGCAAAAGACATATGTAACGCTAAAGGCCAAGGATTAAACATTGCCAGAAAATATAATTTCGTCGAAAACTTGCCAGCCTGACGTCTAGACCGAGCAAGTAACCACTAGGGAAACAACTCGGTCTTTTCCTGAATGATCTTGGCATTTTTCGATGTCGTGGGAGAATACACGATACGTCAGTGGAAAAAGATGCCAAATTCTTCTCCCTGTTGCCTAAGTTACTCGCGATAACTCGACTTATAGTCCACGACACGCACATTCACCATCTACATGCAAGTTCTTGGTTCCAGCGATCCGTCAATGTGTCCAAGTCGTCCTCCGTCAGTGCCCCACGTGCCGCCGCGTTTCCGGTAGACCATACGCCGCCCCAGACCCACCCCATTGCTGAAAGTACGAGTACAGGAAGAAGCGCCATTTGCAGTGACGGTAGTGGATTTCACCGGAGCTCTTCGCATCAAGCTGGCATCCGGAAATGACACGATGGCCTACATATGCCTATTCACATGTGCTACAAGGAGGATTGTCCACCTAGCAGTTGTTACTAGCCTCTCGACAGAATCATTTCTTCAAGATTTTAGAAGATTTGTTTGCCGGAAGTTGTTGTCTAGTATTATGATTACCGACAACGCCACCACGTTTATAGCAGCTTCCAACGAGCTATTGAATTTAAGATCCTCAACCTCGGTTCAAGAAACACTCAGCAACTTAAGAGTCGAGTGGCGTTTCATCCCCCAGAGGGCCCCTTTGAACGGTGGGTGTTGGGAGCGTCTGATTGGACTAAGACGACCGTAAAGAAGGTTCTCGGGCGTGCATATATCAACCTTGAGTTATTGCAGACGATTGTGTCCGAAATCGAGGCTGTCATTGACAATCGTGCAACGTCATTCACCTTACTCGAAGTTGATGATCCGGCTCCGTTGACACCCGCACATCGTCTGTACGGTCGGTCCGATTACGTCACTTCCACATGGTGACTCTGCTGACGATATCGAAGTATTGTCAATATTTGCGAGCCATGACACTATACACGCCATGGCTAAGAGGAAAGGGCTCATCAGCCAGCAATTCTGGGGTCGTTGAAAGAACGAGTACCTTACGGCCCTTCGTGAGCGACATCGAGTATCCGGGTCCAACGCCTTGACGATTATGGTCGGTGATGTCGTCCAGATACATGACGAGTCCTCAAGATGCCATTGGAAACTCGCAGTTGTGACTGACGTGATTACCGGAAGAGACGAACTAATTCAAGCTGTAAGGGTGCGCACGAGCAATTGTCTTTGCACAAATAGACCAATAACAAAACTGTATATGCTTGAAGTGAACCATGAGAGACAGAATACATAATGCAAATAGTTTGATAACATTGACACTAACATATACTGTGCTGTGATATTTACTTACATGAAATGGTTCAATATATGATTTATTTCTGTATTTTTATTATATAATAATAATTAGTATTATTAATTTTTTTCTGTATTATTATTATTGTTGTTGTTGTTATTGCACTTTTGAACGTCACATAAAGAAGGTCGAATCTGGATTGATCTATGTTTCTTTATCACTACCGAAGTACTAGTAAATATACATAACGATGGCCGCCAATCCTTGAATCCATTTCGAGAACATGTTTAGATCCAGTTATCCTAACTTCAGTTTATTCGTACCTACTTAAAGGCGTTCATAATATAGTGAAATAGCAGAGTTTAATTCGATGTAATGTCATTTAATTGATTACCTACACAGTTTGTTAAAAAGGCACTAGAAAATAATAATTTTTTCACAAAATTTGTTTACTACCTAATGAGCTAATGTGGCACTTCTTGTTGTCTATTTCAGCGTCATTCGGCAAGGAGTTTTATGTAGGAATACCTGGTAACCTTGCACAAAACCGAAACAACACAATACAACTTGATTTCGCCTCGAAAATACCCGGGGAGATTCAAATGAGTGTCCCGTATTTCGGGTATAACGAAACTCGACCGATTAATAGACATCTGAAACTTCTGTTAAATAGTCGGTTGGAAATGTTCAGCACTGGACAGGGAAATCGCGGTATATATATTAAATCCACTGTTCATATCTCTGTTTATGTTACCAGCTATACCGAAGCGAGCGGAGACACCTTTCTTGCGTTTCCGTTAGATTCTCTTGGTACAGAGTATGATGTTATTGCATACCCGTCGGGTTGGCAAGCAGGTTATCCGTCAGAGGTTGTCTTCGTTGCGCCGTTCGATGGGACCGTCGTTAACATGACAAATGGTCAAAATAGCACAGTCGTTCACCTAGATAGACTTGATGTTTACCAAATGTTCACAACCACCGAGGGACTGACAAATTCTCTCGTTACCTCAAACAAGCCGATAGCTTTGTTCACTGCTGCCAGTTGTGATTATATACCGAATACCAACCAACGATGCAACATGAATTTTGCTCAGTGGCTCCCAGTCGATAAATGGGGAAAGACAGCAATCATACCTCCAATTGCCTTCTCCAGACCTTTGGGATTACTTATTTACAGTTTGAATCAGAGCGTCCACCACTGTGTTCAAGGAATGAGGATGATTAGTAGTTTTTGCGTATCTGGTTCCAGAGGGGAGGCTGTTTACCATAGTTATGACGGCAGCTTGGCCATTTCAGTGTATGCTGATGGAAGATTCATACCCGTCTTGTATAAGCAGCATGAGACTTTCGTCACGCTGGTGCCAGGAATCGAACAATTTGCAACCGAATATTATATTGTTTTCCCAGAGGTGTACAAGAATCAAGCACATTTCATTACCATCACTGTTCCTAAAGCATCCTCGTCTGGTCTGCTAGTTGATGGATCGTTGCTTCCTCCAAATCCAATGTCTTCGACTGATGTTCCTCCTCCCTTCGATAACTATACAATTATAACTTATCAGGTATACGTACTCTCAATTGAAAATTGTACTTGTTAATAACAAGAACTTAATTTGTTAAGAAATACATTTCATCATTAAATTGCTCAGTGCTGTAGTTCTCAGTAAATTTTATGTTTGTAACATGCATGAAGCAGAAAGAAAACTTTAGTTGGCGAAAATTATTATCGTGACGTCGTTGTTGTGGTACTGTCCACGCGTCTTGAAAATACAATTTGCGCATGCTTGTTTTCAAATACAATGCAGGTATTTACAACCGGTTACCATACTATTACACATCGTGACGGCAATGTGACGTTCGGTGTACTGTGCTATGGATATGGCAATTTGGTGAACCACACGGTCATTGACGACGGATTTGCAGCATATGGTTTCTCCGCCGGATTTCATGAAGGTTTGCCTTTTTACATATGATTGTATAAATCCTTAATTAAATATGCCCTAGCACTGACGTATATTTTTTATCCTCAATCAGCAATGCTTTAGCAATTTGTAAATAAGAACTGTAACCTTCTCCCTTCATTTATATACGTTACTTGTTCGTTGAATATTGATATAATTATGTAGGAGGCTACCTAATGTGTTGCTTTACTTTTAGTATCCTTTTAAATAGTATTTGATGTACATAATTTTTATGATGTTTATCAGTAAGCATAGTTAACGAAAATGTTACTTTTGTCAGGACCTCCAATTCCCGGACTAACGTGTGAGAACGGAGGAACGGTAGTTGGTAACGCGTGTTTGTGCGCCAGTAGGTTTGCGGGAGAGCATTGTCAAATAGGTTAGTCTGAGGGTATACATAATGCACGTCGCTACACTGATCACTTGAGACAATTTAACGTGTAGCAGCAACAACAAAATATAAGATGTACATGTATGTATAAACAATCTTTGCAAAGCCTAATCATATGTTTTCTATGTCCAAACTTAAGCAACAAATTCAATGCATTAAATATACAAAGCTAAATTGCATATAAGCCATAATGATGTACAGTTGTGTCAAAAAATTACAACAATAACAACTTAAATTGCTTCTCAAGATACAATGTTTCTGTGCTAATTTAATTGTGTTCAAGGATATAATATGGTATATAACTGGCACCTTTATAATAACCTCGGCATCGATGACATCGTGTACACATGCATATTATGTTTTGTCTTTGAACAAATCTAAAACAATCACAATTTAAAATTATAAGATCTACCTCTGCTAAAGAAGTTATAGAATATAGTTTTCCGGGATTTTTGCCTGTGTGTTTGATTGTTTCTTAGCAACGCAATTCAAATCGTTGCGAACGGATGAGCATGCAATTTTCTGGGACGTTGTAAATAGGCCAATCAACAAATGACTAGATTTAGATTGTTATCGCTGTCTGGATCCATGATAGATTTTAGAGATTTCTTTAGTATTGGGCAAAACGGAAAATTACCACATTTTGCTGTACAACTCATTATTTGAGAATGAGTTGCCTTGGAGGCCTGCGCTCACCGGATTATTTTTAGTTGTGATATTAATTAAAACAAGTAAATACAAGGAGGATATTTTTGATTTTTGTTCTATTGTATTTCACGAGTGTTCATTGAAAATGATATTTTCACGAGTGGCGCAGCCACTATACATGCATCTATTTTCTATGATCACGAGTGAAATAAAATACGATCTTACTCTGAACAAATTTGCTATATATTTTATGCTTTTTTCCACCGCTTTTTTACATTTTATTTGCTATATAATTGGGTTTTATCAGCAAAGTCAGGACGTCAAAATAATTATGTCATTTCAAATTTTGAGCCCGTTTCATTTACACATTTTAAATCGGGAACCAGTGTAAAACAATGAAAATAACCTGAATGTTAATTTTCACTGTTGTAAAACAGTGAATTACCAATTATATTTCACTGGTATTCCCATATTTCCCTATAAATCAATGGAAATCATAAAAAATAAATGTTAGTATGTTATATCACGTGACATATTACAGATGCCGATTGCACGTTTGACGCGGACACGATTTGTAACTGGACAAATAGTCAGCCTGGAGACAATTTTGATTGGGTTGTTCATCATTCGACCACACCTTCGGACGACACTGGTCCAACCAATGATCACACTTTGGGAACGACTAAAGGTGTATATGTCGTATAAACTGTGCAAAAATAAGCATAATCAGTGGGTCTCAGAAGGATCAAACAAGTCACATTATTTAAAAAATAAATAAAAAATTATCGAACGCAGAAAACTGTAATATAGAACAAAACAAAGACATTAATTTAAAAACAGCGTTGTCTCTTTTGCGAAACTATTTGTAGCAATAATATCAAATAAGTAACACGTTGTTCAAGTCAAACTAGCTCAATGCTTATTGACAATAATTGCAAATTAATAAATATAATCAATATTGGATAGGAGCATATGCGTACATCGAGACAAGTGCTCCCAGTGTGAAGGATGAAAAGGCTTGGCTTCAAAGTCCCGAGTTCAATCCTACTGGTCCGCAAGGTGTATGCCTCCACTTCTGGTATAACATGAACGGTGCGTCCATTGGTCAACTGAACGTGTACAAGGGCAGAGGCAGCTCTGCGGAACGCGTCTGGACCCTTTCTGGTGACCAAGGGACTCATTGGAGACACGGCATTGTGAAACTGGAGTCGCCAGATAAATTCTCTGTATGTTTGTAAGGCACGAGTGTGCTCTGTTTTTGTTGTTTCTGTTGATTGAGCTTATATTTAAAGGTTGAATAATTATCTCCCTACTTTTGGAAAAAGTGGGGGCTTTATAGAAATTGGGCTTGTTCGTCCGTCCCTATGTACGTATGTCCGTCCGTCCGTTCAAATTTCGTTTCCGCTTTGTATCTTCGTAATGTCCAGTAGGATCTTAATGACTGTGGGGTTTTAATATAACTTTATATTTATTCCCTATGGTAATACGATGTTTAGCGTAAATGTCCCATTGTCTGTCAAATGTCATGTTCACAAGTCAAGGTCAAATGTCTAATATTTGTCTTCGTTTCCACTCCATAACTTTTAAATGCCTGGAATTCAATTTCAAAGGTAAAATATTTGTCTGGAGCATACTATTGTCTGGCATAGAGGGTTTTAAAATTACTTGGCTGAAATGATGACCATCGTAATATGGTATGCTGCTTCCAAGAACGAGGCCTGTATCTTAAAGGTCACTGTCACATTCAGAGTTCAAAGGTCAAATATAAAAACGTTCATCCATATTTCATTTCTGCTCCATTACATCTAAATTTATTATTTCGATATAACTTAAGATTATTATTTCCCACGATCTGTTGATGTTTTGCATATATGACTCATACTTGTCCGTCAAAGGTCAAGATAACGGTTTAAGGTAAACGGTCAAATATTAATCTGGAGCTTAATAATTTCCGGCAAAAGTTATTTTCAAATACCTTGTGAGAAATTATCACTATCATGAGATGGTATGTCGCGTGCAAGAATCAGGCCTTTTACTTTAAAGGTTACAGTCACACCTAGAGGTCAAAGATCACATATAAGAAATATATTTCTGTTCGGGCTACATATTGTGCTTACAAAGAAGGATTCTGCTTTAATTTTCAACAAAGTGATCGCCCTTATGAATGATGTGTCCCTGGCAAAACAAGTACTGTGAATCCAAGATGTCTCTTAAAGATAAGTTTTACAATTAAGCATAAATTTGTTTAACATAGTTCTAGTTACAATTCAATGAAATGAACAAGTTCTATGTATGTATTGTACTCGCCAAATTTGAGATTTAGGACATCACATGATTACCAAAGAAAATATTAATCGCCACGACATGCCTTGTTTACAATAATGGCATTCTTTTGACACCAATGTTTTTATTTAAGGTAACGTTTGAAGCCACCGTCGGTGATGGCTACGTTGGTGATATCGCGATTGATGACGTCAGCTTCACGACGGGCACGTGTCCACACACCCCACACCAGGCTACGTCTGCTTCCGGCATCCTCATTGGTTGATAATGCCGAAGGCGATGGCGTGGTTGAATTTTAACGCAGTTCGATGTTTATATCGTATGAATTGTATGACCATGCCTTAAATAATTTTTCCTAATAAAGACACACAAACAAGCAGATGTATGGAAACCTCGGGAATTCGAGAAACGATGTTAACATGAATATGGGAAAAAAAAGTAGCTGTTTAAATTGAGTTTGGCAATACTGTTTCGACATTGCAAAGGTGACATTAATTACTTTGTTTACATTGAATTGTACCGTGTAGTTTATTGCTGTTTTGAAAATCTATTAAATTTTAAAATAATTTCGTTTTAAAAACTTTAAAACAGCTTAACACTGATGTCAAGCCTATGCACATGTTCGTAGTTTTAATTAGAAAGTTTCTATTTGTAGCTGTGTAAAATATTGATTTCATTAAGAGCATACGCAAATACTTAATACACAAGATTATTTTTTCCGTACATTCATTAAAAGTATGATTCACTTCAATTTAACTCACACTGTTTGAGTACATCGTGATGGGCTCAACGCTAAGCATATGTAATTATTAAACATTACCAAAGCATTTTAATTTTTCAACCATCTAATAAGGTTGTGTTATCGCTCTATCCCCACACCTTGAAGTCGGTCGCATTGATCGGCCGCTCCTCCCACTAAATCGGCCATGTTGTTTTTCCAACCTTCCCCCCAAATCAGACTCTTGCTTGAAATACTAGTTCACCGATTGCTTCTTATAAAAAGAACACAAAACAACAACGATGTCGTAAATTGATGTTTCCTGATTTATTGTTCTGCTGCTACATTAGAATAAAGGATTATGCATAAAATCGAAAATATATTAAATATGAACAGATTAAAGCAAATAAGAACCAATTTTTTAACACATACGTAAATAATTGCACAACATTTGAATTCTGCAGTTTGTGACAATAATACCACGGAACACAATCTTTTAACGCTATATTTGGCTTCGATAGTTACTAGTATTATACGACGCAATTTTACATCAAATGCTGAATACAGACGATGGTGATGTTAAATCAATGGAATTGCCGACGGGGGTTTAAACCGGTTTACCGACGCCCAAACCTTACACTTGGCTTAGAATCGAAGTCTATGAATGGAAATAAAGCGACCAAATTGCAATTGGCAATTACACATGTCAAACGTGTGTGATAAGTTCATCTCAAACTATCTCACATCGCTTCGCTCATGGTTGTATGACATCGGTCCTGGTGCAGTGTTGGATCGTGACGGAAGCATTCCATGTATTATAGAACAAGCAAGAGGATATTTCCTTTACCGATAATCTGTTTCACATTGACCATATTAAAGTTCGAAACCAACACTTTGACAAGCATCCAAGTACTGGTTTTCATTTCTCCAAATTTTTTATTCCGGCACATACTTGGTTGACATTTAATTAGGTACTTAAGTAACACGAACTGGGAACATTTCCATCTATTATAATTCACACTAACATTGATTAACATGAGTGTAAACCTGAGGGAAAATGAGTTTTTATGAATGCTATTAAACTACATACTCTTACATGTTTTATTTATATCCTTTAAGTTTACATGTATACCAATATAAATCGTGGCAGATTCCTACATTATTTCAATAATCAGTGAATTTCGTAATTCATATCCGTAAATCATATTTCCTTTTAATTGATTGAATTTGTACATTTAAATATTGGTTAATCCGGGTGACAAAGGAAGATATGTACCCATAGTATCCACACCCATTGCAAACATCTGTTCAATTGTTTTTATTGGGAATGATTATAAAATTGACATATGCATTGCTACTTAAACGAGTTGTCGATGCTATTTTACCACCAATCAATAAAAATTGTTGAATTAAAACGCTTAAAACATATTTTTTTAATGCTTATTTCACAACGGAAGCTCATCCGCTGAGTAAAGAATCCCCGAATAGTAATATAAGAAACAATTTCATTGGTGACGATACTAGAGTGTGCGTATGAAATTATTATCAAAGTGAAACTCCAGCTGCGACAGCAGGAGAGAACTCGTATCGCCATCACGAGGTCCTTTATTTATGGCAAGTGACCAATTGCCAAAACAACACGGCGCAATACAGAAACACATGACAAACACAAATGACAAATGAATAAACCTGGGGTCACCGCCTTGGAACAGTCAATGAACACTTACTACGCACAGTTCCTTGAATAACGTGTACAAGAATGAAAGCCACAGTTCAAATATCGAAACAAAGAAACACAGGAACAAACAACAAACCAAAATTAAGTGACACATTATCCTACAACCGATCTGCTTAATTTGTCGTCTAACACATGTTATTTGCAATCCAAAAACATTTGAGAAATGGACGTTTCAAAAATGTAATACTAGTTATATTCATTTTTTCTTTGTTTTTTATTATTCCAACGATTGGTTTGTTTCTGTACTTAAAATGACAATTATATATTAAATAAGAATCTCTCAACAGCTAATGTAGGTGTTATTTAACAATATGTTATACTTTATCAAGATGCAAAACTATCTAAATGAAAATGCAATATTATTGCAGCTAATAGTACGTAAACATGTGTCATGATCACGTTATTGGCACTGCAATTGACATTACTGGGTAAAACGGATGTGTTTAGGGAAGGTTTGCAACGGATGTGTTTCGGGAGTGTTGTAACGGATGTGTTTAGGGAGTGTTGGCGAAATAACATCCCATGGTATCCACTTAACTGTATTCCACACTGTGGAAATATACTTGTCGCGTGCATGGACAACGTTTTCACGATACAGTCGCATTGTTTATTTTTGCCGATCGCATTTTCTGGTCTGACATTTGAAGATTATTTACACACATTGTATTAAAAATACGCAAACATGTTTTTCGAAACAATCAGATTAAATGTGCAGTCACACATGTGCTTCGTTTCCGAGTTTTTGAAAACGAGCATAAAAGTCATGGTCCTTTATTGTGTATTGATTTATTTAGTGATCATAAATTGTAAGGTTCATTACGCAGTTGTGTCTTTATCGACTTTAAAGGAGGTCCTTTTCATTGTACTATTCGATTATTTTTATAATAATAAGACACACATCTACAATACAACTTGTTAACAGCCTAAGTTCTGTTTATTTTATTTTCAGAATCTTGGCACTACTTCTTTTTTACAATAAGAACATTTTGTAATCAATACTAGGAAAATTAAAAGCAGTTTCAATAGCAGTTTATGAATTCCACGGTTTGTTAAACATTGTTTTATATAGTTTGGAAGAAAAAATGATTTGATAAATAGAATACTAGGATATGTGTTGAATATAAAGATTTTTATCTTGCTCATCTCGAACATCAGAAGCGAACGAACGTACACCTTTTTCTGGGGATATTAACCAATGCACGCATCCGAACGTACGTACAAACAAACCTCCTACCTTGATTCATTAAATCCAAAATATGCATGCATATGTCCACCCGAACTATATATATTTGAACACACATGTCTGTACATGCGTACCGTACCTCCCGTATCGTATTGTACCGTGCCGTGCCGTATCATACCGTACCGTACCATACTGTGCCGTACCGTAACTGTACCGAACCGTGCCTAACCGGACCGTACCCTTCCATTCCGTGCCGTACCGTACCGTAAATCAACCCGTTTTTTTCCGGACACGTACAGTGTGAAAAATAGGATTATGATGTAAAAAAATCACTTTTTTTGGAAAATGTGAACACTTTTTTTCATGTGTGAAGAATATGATTTGAGTGCATATCAAAAACTGGACTCGATCAAACATTTCACAGAAAATGTGAATAATGAGATTGCGATGTGTGAAAAATGAGATCCTATTTTTCACACCTGTGTAAAATAGGATTTGTGAAAAATATGGTCCTACAGGGCTACATCAAGCCGAGAGTCACATGATGAACGTCATCACATCCCGTCCACCAGAAGATTCTATACTTGAGCGGTTCTGGAACCTCGAGAGCATCGGTATCTCAATTTTTCCGGGCCCGGCAACTTGTGTGGGATTGGTCATACAATTATTTCTACGACCATTCTCCCCCTACCTCTGATTCAAGTAGGGCAACTGTCAGTTACTGGCATCAGTATGTACACTTAGTACTGGTCATTCGCTTAGATCGGCTAAGTTTGCCCAGGAAAAGAATGAGTCGGTTAACTCACCGCCCTGATATGACTGAAATTCTGTTACAGACGGCGAAAAATACAAACACAAACGAACATCCGCGGTTCAAGACCGGAAGTAAGTGGAGGACATTAAAGATTACTAGGAAAAGTGTATTGAATTTAATGATGGAAGGTAGTTCAACACCATCCACCTCTACCTGCGAATTTGGAGATAATAATGACGTGGACCATAGATACCATCCAGAGACTACGACGTGAACCGGAAATGACTCACATGTATGATGACATCATCCAGGAACAGGAAGAACGTGGTTTTATAGAAAAGGTTTCGGTCGGTAACGAATCCCCGTCTGCAGCAGTACACTGCATTCCACACCATCCGGTTCGTAAAGATTCGACTATTACCCCTATTCGGATCGTCTACGATTATAGCTGCCGAAAGTCTGCAAGTCACCTAAGCCTTAACGGAACGATTTGACAACGCTACTTGTACGATTTCGTATGCACAGGTATGCCGTTACTACCGACATAAATATACTTTTCTTCACGTTGGCCTCCACGAGAACGACCGAGACATGACGAGGTTTCGTTTGCTGGAAAATCCAGACGATCCACAGAGTAACGCCATAGTGTATCGCTTCAAAGCCGTGTAATTTGGTGCGACATGCTTGCCGTTAATCCTGAATACTACACTTCTGAAGCACCTGGGCTAAAACAGAGATATAACCATGCAAACATCATTGAACGTGATCTTTACGTCGACAACGTCATTTCGAGTTTAAATTCTGAAGTATCGATATATTTTCAAAAGTTAGAAAACTGATGTTTGAAGCTGGCATGAACCTTAGATTGTGGTCGTCAAACAGTAAAAGAATTACAAAATCAAGCCCCACGGGAACACGTCCTAGTCAAAGATGACGTCACAAAGGTTCTCGGTCTACGATGGCAAACGTCAACATACACGAAGCAGTTTGTACAAAAGAACACACCAGTAGAACATGGAGTCACAAAGAGAACGATCCTGAAGTGTTCCTCTTAGATCTACGATCCTCTTTATCTTCTAAGCCCAGTTACAATTCGAGCCAATATTTTGCTGCAAGATATCTGGAAAGAACACAGTGACTGGGCTAAGTAACTGCCTGCTGCCATTTAAGCAGCATGGTCAACCATAGCCGCTGATATCAACAAGGCCACAGAGATGACATTCAAACGCCAATTCCTTCCCAACACTGGTGACTTTAACGGAAGAAAGTCATCAGCCGAGCTTCACGCCTTCGTCGACGCTAGCATGAAGTCATATTGTGTCGCAACATACTAATCCGACGGGTACAGTACTTGTTTAGTATGGCGAAGAATCGTGTTGCTCCGCTTAAATCGTTGACATTACCACCATTAGAGTTGATGGCTGCAATAGGCGTTCATAATAAAGGCGTTCATAATATAGTGAAATAGCAGAGTTTAATTCGTCTTTCAATGATTATCAAGTACAGAGACGCTGAAACGATTTGTTGCGAGATTCAAAAACCCACTAAGCCACATGAATGGAGATATTGCCCCACGAACGACAATCCTGCTGACCTGTTTACACGTGGGATTAAACTGACAACCTTTTACACAACAGATTGTGGGAAGAAGGTCGTACATGGCTTCGTGACAGAGAACGTTGGTCACCATGAAAACCTGTAGATACTCACGGTCATGCGGTAACGGACGATGTGGTGCAAACTGAAATTAGTAGTGAAAATGTAGACTCAAATATTCGAAACGTGATTGACATTGTGAGATACAGTTCCTACAAGAAGTTACTGCGTGTGACAGCATTTGTGTTAAAGTTCAAAGTAAAATGTAAACAAACAAACTCAACAGAATGACGTTATTGGAATCCCAGCAAAAGACATATGTAACGCTAAAGGCCAAGGATTAAACATTGCCAGAAAATATAATTTCTTCGAAAACTTGCCAGCCTGACGTCTAGACCGAGCAAGTAACCACTAGGGAAACAACTCGGTCTTTTCCTGAATGATCTTGGCATTTTTCGATGTCGTGGGAGAATACACGATGCGTCAGTGGACAAAGATGCCAAATTCTTCTCCCTGTTGCCTAAGTTACGCGCGATAACTCGACTTATAGTCCACGACACGCACATTCGCCATCTACATGCAAGTTCTTGGTTCCAGCGACCCGTCAATGTGTCCAAGTCGTCCTCCGTCAGTGCCCCACGTGCCGCCGCGTTTCCGGTAGACCATACGCCGCCCCAGACCCACCCCATTGCTGAAAGTACGAGTACAGGAAGAAGCGCCACTTGCAGTGACGGTAGTGGATTTCACCGGAGCTCTTCGCATCAAGCTGGCATCCGGAAATGACACGATGGCCTACATATGCCTATTCACATGTGCTACAAGGAGGATTGTCCACCTAGCAGTTGTTACTAGCCTCTCGACAGAATCATTTCTTCAAGCTTTTAGAAGATTTGTTTGCCGGAAGTTGTTGTCTAGTAGTATGATTACCGACAACGCCACCACGTTTATAGCAGCTTCCAACGAGCTATTGAATTTAAGATCCTCAACCTCGGTTCAAGAAACACTCAGCAACTTAAGAGTCGAGTGGCGTTTCCTCCCCCAGAGGGCCCCTTTGAACGGTGGGTGTTGGGAGCGTCTGATTGGACTAAGACGACCCTAAAGAAGGTTCTCGGGCGTGCATATATCAACCTTGAGTTATTGCAGACGATTGTGTCCGAAATCGAGGCTATCATTGACAATCGTCCAATGTCATTCACCTTACTCGAAGTTGATGATCCGGCTCAGTTGACAGCCGCACATCGTCTGTACGGTCGGTCCTATTACGTCACTTCCACATGGTGACTCTGCTGACGATATCGAAGTACTGTCAATATTTGCGAGCCATGACACTATACACGCCATGGCTAAGAGGAAAGGGCTCATCATCCAGCAATTCTGGGGTCGTTGAAAGAACGAGTACCTTACGGTCCTTCGTGAGCGACATCGAGTATCCGGGTCCAACGCCTAGACGATTATGGTCGGTGATGTCGTCCAGATACATGACGAGTCCTCAAGATGCCATTGGAAACTCGCAGTTGTGACTGACGTGATTACCGGAAGAGACGAACTAATTCAAGCTGTAAGGGTGCGCACGAGCAATTGTCTTTGCACAAATAGACCAATAACAAAACTGTATATGCTTGAAGTGAACCATGAGAGACAGAATACATAATGCAAATAGTTTGATAACATTGACACTAACATATACTGTGCTGTGATATTTACTTACATGAAATGGTTCAATATATGATTTATTTCTGTATTTTTATTATATAATAATAATTAGTATTATTAATTTTTTTCTGTATTATTATTATTGTTGTTGTTGTTATAGCACTTTTGAACGTCACATAAAGTACTAGTAAATATACATTACGATTGCCGACAAGCCTTAAATCCATTTCGAGAACATGTTTAGATCCAGTTATCCTAACTTCAGTTTATTCGTACCAACTTAAAGGCGTTCATAATATAGTGAAATAGCAGAGTTTAATTCGATGTAATGTCATTTAATTGATTAGCTACACAGTTTGTTAAAAAGGCACTAGAAAATAATAATTTTTTCACAAAATTTGTTTACTACCTAATGAGCTAATGTGGCACTTCTTGTTGTCTATTTCAGCGTCATTCGGCAAGGAGTTTTATGTAGGAATACCTGGTAACCTTGCACAAAACCGAAACAACACAATACAACTTGATTTCGCCTCGAAAATACCCGGGGAGATTCAAATGAGTGTCCCGTATTTCGAGTATAACGAAACTCGACCGATTACTAGACATCTGAAACTTCTGTTAAATAGTCGGTTGGAAATGTTCAGCACTGGACAGGGAAATCGCGGTATATATATTAAATCCACTGTTCATATCTCTGTTTATGTTACCAGCTATACCGAAGCGAGCGGAGACACCTTTCTTGCGTTTCCGTTAGATTCTCTTGGTACAGAGTATGATGTTATTGCACACCCGTCGGGTTGGCAAGCAGGTTATCCGTCAGAGGTTGTCTTCGTTGCGCCGTTCGATGGGACCGTCGTTAACATGACAAATGGTCAAAATAGCACAGTAGTTCACCTAGATAGACTTGATGTTTACCAAATGTTCACAACCACCGAGGGACTGACAAATTCTCTCGTTACCTCAAACAAGCCGATAGCTTTGTTCACTGCTGCCAGTTGTGATTATATACCGAATACCAACCAACGATGCAACATGAATTTTGCTCAGTGGCTCCCAGTCGATAAATGGGGAAAGACAGCAATCATACCTCCAATTGCCTTCTCCAGACCTTTGGGATTACTTATTTACAGTTTGAATCAGAGCGTCCACCACTGTGTTCAAGGAATAAGGATGATTAGTAGTTTTTGCGTATCTGGTTCCAGAGGGGAGGCTGTTTACCATAGCTATGACGGCAGCTCGGCCATTTCAGTGTATGCTGATGGAAGATTCATACCCGTCTTGTATAAGCAGCATGAGACTTTCGTCACGCTGGTGCCAGGAATCGAACAATTTGCAACCGAATATTATGTTGTTTTCCAGAGGTGTACAAGAATCAAGCACATTTCATTACCATCACTGTTCCTAAAGCATCCTCGTCTGGTCTGCTAGTTGATGGATCATTGCTTCCTCCAAATCCAATGTCTTCGACTGATGTTCCTCCTCCCTTCGATAACTATACAATTATAACTTATCAGGTATACGTGCTTGCTTTTGACAATTGTACTTGTTAATAAAAAGAACCTAATTTGTTAAGAAATACATTTCATCATTAAATTGCTAAGTGCTTTAGTTGTCAGTAAATTTAATGTTTGTAACATGCATGAAGCAGAAAGAAAACTTTAGTTGGCGAAAATTATTATCGTGACGTCGTTGTTGTGGTACTGTCCACGCGCCTTGAAAATACAATTTGCGCATGCTTGTTTTCAAATACAATGCAGGTATTTACAACCGGTTACCATACTATTACACATCGTGACGGCAATGTGACGTTCGGTGTACTGTGCTATGGATATGGCAATTTGGTGAACCACACGGTCATTGACGACGGATTTGCAGCATATGGTTTCTCCGCCGGATTTCATGAAGGTTTGCCTTTTTACATATGATTGTATAAATCCTTAATTAAATATGCCCTAGCACTGACGTATATTTTTTATCCTCAATCAGCAATGCTCTAGCAATTTGTAAATAAGAACTGTAACCTTCTCCCTTCATTTATATACGTTACTTGTTCGTTGAATATTGATATAATTATGTAGGAGGCTACCTAATGTGTTGCTTTACTTTTAGTATCCTTTTAAATAGTATTTGATGTACATAATTTTTATGATGTTTATCAGTAAGCATAGTTAACGAAAATGTTACTTTTGTCAGGACCTCCAATTCCCGGACTAACGTGTGAGAACGGAGGAACGGTAGTTGGTAACGCGTGTTTGTGCGCCAGTAGGTTTGCGGGAGAGCATTGTCAAATAGGTTAGTCTGAGGGTATACATAATGCACGTCGCTACACTGATCACTTGAGACAATTTAACGTGTAGCAGCAACAACAAAATATAAGATGTACATGTATGTATAAACAATCTTTGCAAAGCCTAATCATATGTTTTCTATGTCCAAACTTAAGCAACAAATTCAATGCATAAAATATACAAAGCTAAATTGCATATAAGCCATAATGATGTACAGTTGTGTCAAAAAAATATAACAATAACAACTTTAATTGCTTCTCAAGATACAATGTTTCTGTGCTAATTAAATTGTGTTCAAGGATATAATATGGTATATAACTGGCACCTTTATAATAACCTCGGCATCGATGACATCGTGTACACGTGCATATTATGTTTTGTCTTTGAACAAATCTAAAACAATCACAATTTGAAATAATAAGATCTACCTCTGCTAAAGAAGTTATAGAATATATTTTTCCGGGATTTTTGCCTGTGTGTTTGATTGTTTCTTAGCAACTCAATTCAAAACGTTACGAACGGATGAGCATGCAATTTTCTGGGACGTTGTAAGTAGGCCAATCAACAAACGACTAGATTTAGATTGTTATCGCTGTCTGGATCCATGATAGATTTTAGAGATTTCTTTAGTATTGGGCAAAACGGAAAATTACCACATTATGCTGTACAACTCATTATTTGAGAATGAGTTGCCTTGGAGGCCTGCGCTCACCGGATTATTTTTAGTTGTGATATTAATTAAAACAAGTAAATACAATTACGATATTTGTTGATTTTTGTTCTAGTGTATTTCACGAGCGTTCATAGAAAATGATATTTTCACGAGTGGCGCAGCCACTATACATGCATCTATTTTCTATGATCACGAGTGAAATAAAATACGATCTTACTCTGAACAAATTTTCTATATATTTTATGCTTTTTTCCACCGCTTTTTTACATTTGATATGCTATATAATTGGGTTTTATCAGCAAAGTCATGACGTCAAAATAATGATGTCATTTCAAATTTTGAGCCCGTTTCATTTACACATTTTAAATCGGGAACCAGTGTAAAACAATGAAAATAACCTGAATGTTAATTTTCACTGTTGTAAAACAGTGAATTACCAATTATATTTCACTGGTATTCCCATATTTCCCTATAAATCAATGGAAATCATAAAAAATAAATGTTAGTATGTTATATCACGTGACATATTACAGATGCCGATTGCACGTTTGACGCGGACACGATTTGTAACTGGACAAATAGTCAGCCTGGAGACAATTTTGATTGGGTTGTTCATCATTCGACCACACCTTCGGACGACACTGGTCCAACCAATGATCACACTTTGGGAACGACTAAAGGTGTATATGTCGTATAAACTGTGCAAAAATAAGCATAATCAGTGGGTCTCAGAGGATCAAACAAGTCACATTATTTAAAAAATAAATAAAAAATTATCGAACGCAGAAAACTGTAATATAGAACAAAACAAAGACATTAATTTAAAAACAGCGTTGTCTCTTTTGCGAATCTATTTGTAGCAATAATATCAAATAAGTAACACGTTGTTCAAGTCAAACTAGCTCAATGCTTATTGACCATAATTGCAAATTAATAAATATAATCAATATTGGATAGGAGCATATGCGTACATCGAGACAAGTGCTCCCCGTGTGAAGGATGAAAAGGCTTGGCTTCAAAGTCCCGAGTTCAATCCTACTGGTCCGCAAGGTCTATGCCTCCACTTCTGGTATAACATGAACGGTGCGTCCATTGGTCAACTGAACGTGTACAAGGGCAGAGGCACCTCTGCGGTACGCGTCTGGACCCTTTCTGGTGACCAAGGGACTCATTGGAGACACGGCATTGTGAAACTGGAGTCGCCAGATAAATTCTCTGTATGTTTGTAAGGCACGAGTGTGCTCTGTTTTTGTTGTTTCTGTTGATTGAGCTTATATTTAAAGGTTGAATAATTATCTCCCTACTTTTGGAAAAAGTGGGGGCTTTATAGAAATTGGGCTTGTTCGTCCGTCCCTATGTACGTATGTCCGTCCGTCCGTTCAAATTTGGTTTCCGCTTTGTATCTTCGTAATGTCCAGTAGGATTTAATATATTTTAAGATAATTATTCAGTAAGATCTGACGATGTGTCTTGTACATGACCTATAAGGTCAATGTTACACTTCAAGGTGAAATGTCAAATACTTGTATTTCGTTTCCGCTCAATAACTTCTTAATGCCTGTGGGGTTTTAATATAACTTTATATTTATTCCCTATGGTTATACGATGTTTAGCGTAAATGTCCCATTGTCTGTCAAATGTCATTTTCACAAGTCAAGGTCAAATGTCTAATATTTGTCTTTCGTTTCCGCTCCATAACGCCTGGAATTCAATTTCCAAGGTAAAATATTTGTCTGGAGCATACTATTGTCTGGCATAGAGGGTTTTGAAATTACTTGGCTGAAATGATGACCATCGTAATATGGTATGCTGCTTCCAAGAACGAGGCCTGTATCTTAAAGGTCACTGTCACATTTAGAGTTCAAAGGTCAAATATAAAAAAGTTCATCCATATTTCATTTCTGCTCCATTACATCTAAATTTATGATTTTGATATAACTTTAGATTATTATTTCCCACGATCTGTTGATGTTTTGCATACATGACTCATACTTGTCCGTCAAAGGTCAAGATAACGGTTTAAGGTAAACGGTCAAATATTAATCTGGAGCTTAATAATTTCTGGCAAAAGTTATTTTCAAATACGTTGTGAGAAATTATCACTATCATGAGATGGTATGTCGCGTGCAAGAATCCGGCCTTTTACTTTTAAGGTCACAGTCGCACCTAGAGTTCAAAGATCACATATAAGAAATATATTTCTGTTCGGGCCATGTATTGTGCTTACAAAGAAGGATTCTGCTATAATTTTCAACAAAGTGATCGCCCTTATGAATGATGTGTCCCTCTCAAAACAAGTACTGTGAATCCAAGATGTATCTTAAAGATAAGTTTTAAAAGGAAGCATAAATTTGTTTAACATAGTTCTAGTTACAATTCAATGAAATGAACAAGTTCTATGTGTGTATTGTACTCGCCAAATTTGAGATTTAGGACATCAAATTACCAAAGAAAATATTAATCGCCACGACATGCCTTGTTTACAGTAATGGCATTCTTTTGACACCAATGTTTTTATTTAAGGTAACGTTTGAAGCCACCGTCGGTGATGGCTACGTTGGTGATATCGCGATTGATGACGTCAGCTTCACGACGGGCACGTGTCCACACACCCCACACCAGGCTACATCTGCTTCCGGCATTCTCATTGGTTGATAATGCCGAAGGCGATGGCATGGTTGAATTTTAACGCAGTTCGATGTCTATATCGTATGAATTGTATGACCATGCCTTAAATAATGTTTCCTAATAAAGACACACAAACAAGCAGATGTATGGAAACCTTGGGAATTCGAGAAACTATGTTAACATGAATATGGGAAAAAGTAGCTGTTTAAATTGAGTTTGGCAATACTGTTTCGACATTGCAATGGTGACATTAATTACTTTGTTTGCATTGAATTATACCGTGTAGTTTATTGCTAATATAATCTATTAAATTTTAAAATAATTTTTTGTCAAAAACTTTAAAACAGCTTAACACTGATGTTAAGCTTATGCACATGTTCTTAGTTTAAATTAAAAAGTTTATATTTGTAGCTGTGTAAAATATTGATTTCATTAAGAGCATACGCAAATACTTAATAACACAAGATTATCTTTTGCGTACATTCATTAAAAGTATGATTCACTTCAATTTAACTCACACTGTTTGAGTACATCGTGATGGGCTCTAAGCTAAGCATATGTAATTATTAAACATTACCAAAGCATTTTAATATTTCAGCCATCTAATAAGGTTGTGTTATCGCTCTATCCCCACACCTTGAAGTCGGTCGCATTGATCGGCCGCTCCTCCCACTAAATCGGCCATATTGTTTTTCCAACCTTCCCCCAAATCAGACTCTTTGCTTGAAATACTAGTTCACCGATTGCTTCTTATAAAAAGAACACAAAACAACAACGATGTCGTAAATTGATGTTTCCTGATTTATTGTTCTGCTGCTACATTAGAATAAAGGATTATGCATAAAATCGAAAATATATGAAATATGAACAGATTAAACCAAATAAGAACCAATTTTTTTAACACATACGTAAATAATTGCACAGCATTTGAATTCTGCAGTTTGTGACAATAATGCCACGGAACACTATCTTTTAACGCTATATTTGGCTTTGATAGTTACTAGCATTATACGACTGAAAAAACGCAATTTTACATCAAATGCTGAATACAGACGATGGTAATGTTAAATCAATGGAATTGCCGATGGGGGTTTAAACCGGTTTACCGGCACCCAAACCTTACAATCGGCTTAGAATCGAAGTCTATGAATGGAAATAAAGCGACCAAATTGCAATTGGCAATTACACATGTCAAACGTGTGTGATAAGTTCATCTCAAACTATCTCACATCGCTTCGCTCATGGTTGTATGACATCGGTCCTGGTGCAGTGTTGGATCGTGACGGAAGCATTCCATGTACTATAGAACAAGCAAGAGGCTATTTCCTTTACCGATAATCTATTTCACATTGACCATATTAAAGTTCGAAACCAGATAATCTGTTTCACATTGACCATATTAAAGTTCGAAACCAACACTTTGACAAGCATCCAAGTACTGGTTTTCATTTCTCCAAATTTTGTATTCCGGCATATACTTGGATGACGTTTAATTAGGTACTTAAGTAACACGAACTGGGAACATTACCATCTATTATAATTCACACTAACATTGATTAACATGAGTGTAAACCTGAGGGAAAATGAGTTTTTATGAATGCTATTAAACTACATACTCTTACGTGTTTTATTTATATCCTTTAAGTTTACATGTATACCAATAGAAATCGTGGCAGATTCCTACATCATTTCAATAATCAGTGAATTTCGAAATTCATATCCGTAAATTAATTTATCATATTTCCTTGTAATTGATTGAATTTGTATTTTTAAATATTGGTTAATCCGGGTGACAAAGGAAGATATGTACTCATAGTATCCATACCCATTGCAAACATCTGTTCAATTGTTTTATTTGGAATGATTATAAAATTGACATATGCATTGCTACTTAAACGAGTTGTCGATGCTATTTTACCACCAATCAATAAAAATTGTTGAATTAAAACACTTAAAACAAATTTTTTTAATGCTTATTTCACAACGGAAGCTCATCCGCTGAGTAAAGAATCCCCGAATAGTAATATAAGAAACAATTTCATTGGTGACGATACTTGAATGTGCGTATGAAATTATTAACAAAGTGAAACTCCAACTGCGACAGCAGGAGAGAACTCGTATCGCCATCACGAGGTCCTTTATTTATAGCAAGTGACCAATTGCCAAAACAACACGGCGCAATACATAAACACATAACAAACACAAATGAATAAACCTGGGGTCACCGCCTTGGAACAGTCAATGAACACTTAATACGCACAGTTCCTTGAATAAAGTATACAAGAAAGAAAGCCACAGTTCAAATATCGAAACAAAGAAACACAGGAACAAACAACAAACCAAAATGAAGTGACACATTATCCTACAACCGATCTGCTTAATTTGTCGTCTAACACATGTTATTTGCAACCCAAAAACATTTCAAAAATGGACGTTTCAAAAATGTAATCCTAGTTATATTCATTTGTTCTTTGTTTTTATTATTCCAACGATTGGTTTGTTTCTGTACTTAAATGACAGTTATATATTCAATAAGAATCTCTCAACAGCTGATGTAGGTGTTATTTAACCATATGTTATACTTTATCAAGATGCAAAACTATCTAAATGAAAATGCATATTATTGCAGCTAATAGTACGTAAACATGTGTCATGATCACGTTATTGGTACTGCAATTGACAACACCGGGTAAAACGGATGTGTTTGGGGAGTGTTGCAACGGATGTGTTTGGGGAGTGTTGTAACGGATGTGTTTGGGGAGTGTTGTAACGGATGTGTTTGGGGAGTGTTGCAACGGATGTGTTTGGGGAGTGTTGTAACGGATGTGTTTGGGGAGTGTTGCAACGAATGTGTTTGGGGAGTGTTGCAACGAATGTGTTTGGGGAGTGTTGCAACGGATGTGTTTGGGAAGTGTTGTAACGGATGTGTTTGGGGAGTGTTGTAACGGATGTGTTTGGGGAGTGTTGTAACGGATGTGTTTGGGGAGTGTTGCAACGGATGTGTTTGGGGAGTGTTGCAACGGATGTGTTTGGGGAGTGTTGTAACGGATGTGTTTGGGGAGTGTTGCAACGAATGTGTTTGGGGATTGTTGCGGGCAGAGTGGCTGTAGGAGAACACCAGGGACGGTATTAATAAAGCTCATTAGGGAAAACTTAAGAAAGAAAATACCTTAAATTAATTAAATTCCTCAAGTCTCTGGCTGTTTCATGTATAGGTATTTTAATATGTTGTAAACTTGTAAATATTGCTTATATGTTAAGTATTGCAGCCTTCTTTGTACAGAAACCATTGAATTTCACATAGAACATTTGATCTGAAATTTTCACTTAAGTACAACTTAAGTTAAGATTTCCCTTAGGAGCTTTGTGAATACCAGCCCAGGCCCCTGATGGTCGGATTGGGTTGTTTACCAACTACGACGGGACACTGAAAACATATATATAACTAACATAAATCTTAAAAATAATAATCGGCGTAGTTGTGCGAATACAAAATTCTGTGCGTGTTTTTGCGTAAATACCCAATTCTGAAAGGCCATTTACTCAATGGATGTAATATTTAATGATCGGCAAAACTCAATTCATGTACTGAATACTCAAAAACGCCAAGCAGATTGCGTACATATTGATAAATGTTTAACTGATAAAGTGAAAATGTGACTGTTCAATGCAAGCTAAATATGTATTCTGGAAATGTAAATTGAATATAGCTGTAGCATATAAATATTAAAAAACAATAACCCTTATGACTATCGTAAGATTGTTTTGTCAAAACAATTGACATGCATGAAAACGTAGTTAGTAAACTGTAATTAAAATGTTCACAATAAAGGGGTTAAACCACACTATTAAAGGGTTAAACCACACTATAAAGGGGTTAAATCACACTATAAAGGGGTTAAACCACACCATAAAGGGGTTAAATCACAATATAAATGGGGTTAAACCACACTATAAAGGGGTTAAATCACACTATAAAGGGGTTAAACCAGGCAGTTTTCCGGTAGATTCATGAGCTCAAGTTCAAGTTCAAAAATTTATTGCATTAAACATTTTACAATGTTTATAGCAGTACATTCAAAAACTCATTGATCAATGGATAGAACAAAATGAGAAATTTAGCACGAGCGTGTGGTAATGACACAGTTATATATGAGATAAATGTTTGCAATTTAGTTACATAATAAAATATGAAAAGTATTATTGGTGTTTCTTATTAATACACAATTGTTATTCTAATCATATTTGCAGTATATAAAATGTATATGTATAAATTGTTTTAGAAATATTGTATAATGTACTTTTGGAATTGGATGTCATTCGAATTTCAAATTTAGTAAGGGAGGGCCAATGACAAAATATGGCTTTAAACATTTATTCCTGATATCTCGATATTTAGGACAAACTAAAATAAAATGGTACTCCGACTCCACAGCTTGCATGTTACATGATTTGCATAATCTTTCATTTTGTGGTGTGTTGGTGTATCTTCCTGTTTCGATTGCTTGTTGGTGTGAAGACGCTCTGAATTGAGCTAAGGTGAACTTTAAATGGTTCTCTTTTATAACATTTAGGTAGTTATCCCTTTCAAATGGATGTTTAAATAATGCGTAAGATTTTAGTTTAGGATAGTTATTAATTTCAAAATACCAGCGTTGATAGTAGTTATCGAAAATTCTTGTTCTGATTGCTTGCAGACACGCGTTATCTATTTCTTCTGTTAACCAAATTGTACCAAATCCATGTTCGTTAAGTACTGTTTGACGTGGTAACCCAGTTTTATTTTATTGTATGTTTTGTTCTGTAAATCATAGTTTTTCAACATATCGTTAACCCTTTTAACTATATTATTTTCATTTAAAGATAATAGTTACTTCCAATATTGTATCATATTATATTTTCGGTAAATATGTAATCGGACTCTACCAAGTTCTCTGTAGAGACTGCTATGTTTGTTGATTTTTTTCATTTCTAAGATATGTCCTAAAAATCGAGTATGAATTAATTCTACGTCAGTTGCTGGGTACAAACCCCATATCTCAGAGAAATAATATAATATAGAGCCAACTAGTATATCAAACAGTTTAATTTTCTGACATATTGGCAGTTCTGTTTTGCAAAAATCTGGAATAGTTTATGTGGTGTGAAAGCAGCATGCTGTGCAGTATGTTTTTGTGACGTTAGAAAATTTCCATTTTTAAAAAGATGAATTCCAAGATTTTTGAATGACAGGACAACTTCGTTTGTTATAAACTGAAATATCTACGTGGATTGATCTGCCGTTTTCAAATACCATTGCTTAAGTTTTTTCGACATTTATCTTTAGTCCCCACTTATGACAGTATCTCTCGACATCTTTTAGCATTGATTTAAGACTTTCTGGTGATTTTGAAAACAGAACCATATCGTCAGCGTACATTAATAAAAACAGTTTCATGTCTTCCGAAGTTATGGTACCCAGCAGGTCAAAGTTTACTTCTTGAATCAAATCGATAACGAAGAACATCGCTAACTAAGGTGAACTCGGGTCTCCCTGTTTCTTACCGATATTGTAATTAAAGTTATACATCGCTTTTAATGAAAGTAAAACGTGGCTGCTGATATCTTCATTTATAAATTTCTGCCAAACATACATATGATCTATACCATCAAAAAATTATTTGTTGTCGATAAAAATACAGTATATTTTTTCTTTATCATGTAAAGTTTTCGAAATTGTTGACTGTAAGATAAATATGCAGTCGGATATTGACTTTCCTTTTTGCAATTCGATTTGATTTTGTGTTAGTTTATTGTTGTCATTTGACCATTTTGTTAGCCTATTTAAGAGTATTTGGTAATACATTTTTGCAATTATATTTGTTAGAGTTATGCCTCTATAGTTTTTGGCATCGTTTACATCAACCTTTTTAAATATTGGTGTTATTATGCCTTCGCCCCACGACTGCGGGCATGCATGAGTATGAAAAATCCGACTATAGCTTGTTGTTAGATACGTAGTAAGTATGTCAATCGAACATTTGAAAATCTCAGCCGGAAGTTGGTCAATGCCTAGACTTTTATTATTATTTTGTGATAAAATTGTTTTTCTGACTTCTGATTCAGTAATATCTTATATGCGAATAATGCTTTTTTTGCTCATATTGTATTTTAAATGTGTAAATTGACTGGTTGCACGCTATGTTTTACAAATATTAGTAAAACAACCTAAAAGTCCATTCCCCCCCACCCCATTTTTTTACGCCATTTACCTCTATTTTTTACATGGCCAAAATTGTTTTTTTTTCGTTCAGGCATCCGAAAACCTACCAGCCCGAGGACGCTAAACATAGAATCAAATTGGTATGGCCTAAGGTGTTTTCAATATTATAAACATATGGATGATTTTCATCAAGGTATTTATCATTCAAAATAAAATCGTAGTCACTAGAAGTGCGACTGTTCATGTCACCAGTAATGAATACATAACCTTAATATCATATTTTATGATATCTGATTGTAAACATTAAAAACTACATAGTCCCGATTTTTTTGTTTTTGACTTTCGCCCGAATAAATTATGGCTCACAAATCCACTTAGTTCTAGGTTAAAGTTTTTGTCACTTAATATCCACGTTTCACTTAGAAACACAATGTCATACCCGTTGAAAATGATATAAAGTCCACGTCCCCTAATTTTCTTCTGAGTCCGTTGATGTTCCAAGCGGCAGCATTAAGGGACTGCTCCTGACGCCCCTACCGGGATTCTGTGCGCTCCAGAATGGTTGCCTGGCCTGTACGGACGACGGTTGATAAACAGGTCCTTTCCGATGAAGTTAAAGTCTTTTCCCGAATTTTTGGCACTACGCATGACGTCGTAGACTGGTTTTCTGGCCTCCCTGACTAACTTTCGGAGCTGTACTCCGACGCCGAGGTTCTTTTCTTTTAGTAACCGTTGTTAGGCAGGTTCGAACGATGCTTTGCGTACTCGCTGTCGTTGGTGGCTGTAATGGAATTCGGGGGCGGTCGGTCGTTTCGGGTGCTTCGCTGCGTGATGTACGCGCTTTCGATGAGGATCTCACCATCTACCTCGAGCAATTGGTGTATTACTTCGTTGACTAGTGCTTTAAAATTAAATATGTCATCATATTATTGATGTATATGACCACTTTGCCGTATTATTGACAGACTCTCAATAAATATCTGCGATTTCTGATTTTTCTCAATATATTGCAGCAATTTTCAGTACATTATAGCCCACACACCTCAAGATACTAGTTGTTGTCGATTCCAAGCATTGACCATATTTTTGACCGAGTATTTTTCCGGGTATTATTGAAACCGTAAGGACCCCTTTAACTCGACAATTAGTATACATGTGTACACCCGGAAAAATACTCGGCAATGTTCGGAATCGCATTTTCACGAGGCCATTTGAAAAGAAATCAGCCTTCGGAAGATCAAATCTCGTCCTCGACGAGTCGGGCTGTCACGTGTGCGTTGCTGTGCGGCCATGCGTTAAGCGGGAAAATTTGCCGCAAACCAGTCAATTGGCGGTCATCTGTTGGAGAGAGCAGACGTGTGCGAAGCTAGCCCGAGGAAATTCTGTATGTTCCATTTTATCAGAGAGTGGAAACACATTTCTGTTTTGTATGTTCAACTTTATTTATTCCTTTTAGTAGTTTTGATGACAGCTTTGTTGTATTTTATTGATCTTTAGTTGCATAATTTTCGGAATACAACTGGGCACTTGTGTTTAGTTCAAAGTTTTTCATTTCTGAAATGTGTATTCAATATCAATACTGGAAATTTAAATAATTAAAAATATATTTACAACTTGAGACGAATATCTTTATTTGTATTTTATTTTAATGTGGTTCACCCATGATAACTAACGTTTCTAGTTCGTTCAGAAACGTTAATTGTTTTGTGCTCTCAAGCACCAAACGAGCTGCTTACATACTTCTGTTACTGCTTGGGCCTTGTAGTGATGCAGATTTGGGGGTCCCCCTGTTCCAGGGTTATAGACGGTAAATGCGACCCATCATCGTACTGTCTACGAAAGGCTGCTTGGAAACCATGTATCATCTTGTTCGTCAATCTTAATGGTGCAAATTTGTCTGTCGGTCTGCAGTCATCACCTGGCCAGAATTGTTAAAATTCACATTTTCTATAGAGTAGAAATACGAACATCCTGCATCTACCAGTGGTTGCCATGGAAACCAAAGTGGAGGGGATGGTCTAACAGAGTTCAAGCCATCACAGACATGGGAGCATTCTTCATGGAGGTGTTTGCAGAAATGTGAAGAATGACTGCAGACATTTGTTTTAAGTAAGATTATTTATACATTTGGCCATTTGTTTAGTTTCAAACTGAGTTCAGATCAGTCAGACATGAAAATCTTAGCATTTAATATCACAATGTTGAAAAAATTCGTTCTCCAATTTAATACATTTCTATGAAGTAGTTGACGTGTATTAAAAAGTTATACAATGGGTACTGTTTATTGTTATCTGTTTTATCTTTGGAATTCTAACCTTCTAAAAATCACAAATGATAGAAATAAAGCTATTCAGGTTCATGAACTGGACATGTGGCCTTTTACATGACCTGTTGTTGAATATTGAACAAGTACGCTGCATTTAAGCTCAGCTGAACACACAGTGCCCAAGCTTGAGCTTAATTGTGTATTGTTGAGTAGTACGATTCCTACATTTAAAATTTAGTCCTTTTTAGCTTGACTTTAAGGAAAGGCAAGCTATTCTACTAGTGTCGGCGTCCGGGCTATGTTAAAGTATTTTTGTAAGCTAATTTCTCAGGAATGGCTTGAGGGATTTCATTCAAATTTGAAAGATTTATTCACCATATTAAATTGAACCTAAAGGCCAAGTTTGGTAACTCGAGCTTGAAATTTGTTTAAATTATGGGCCTTTTAACACTTTTACATTGAATGCGGGTGGGGTGGCGGTGTCAACTTTTGATTTCAACTCTCTAAATTTAGAATGAACCTTCATACATAGATACCCTTAAGCAATGCTTCACTGGGCATTGCATTTGGAGTGGTTGGGGTCAAGGTCATTGTTACTAAAAATAGAAAGAAGTTTCTGCTCAATAACTCGAGAACAAATTCAAATATTTTAATGAAACTCCATTTGTAGATACGGTATTGACAGACCCTGCAGGAGATTGCATATGGGGTGGGCGGGGTCAAGTCACTCAGTAACTTGAGAACGATATTAACTTTGTTTAATTGGCCCTACTGTCCAAACAATTTGTTTAAAAAAAAGGCCAGTAACGCGGACAAGTACAGAAAGTCTAGCGCAGTGTCCTGCGGCAGCTCTTGTTCCATCACTTGGGCGCATACTGCTCAAGCCTGATCTGTATTGTGGTCAGTAGTTGTCCGATGTTTATTGTCATCCAACTTCTAAAGTTGAACAATTTTAAAGCATGAATCAGTCGGGGAAAAAACAGCCTTTCTGATTTGGAAGTAAAATGTTAATAATTTCTACGCAGACATTTTAAATTGTTTCCTAATCTGAGTTTCAATTAATTTTAAATTGATTGATTCCAAAGATCATGATTCAAGGTTAAGTTAACTAAATATCGTTAATCCAATTTTTGGAAAGACAAATAGATTTTGCACAGGTTGTCTAGTTGGTCTGTCCATGACGTATGTGTTCCGGCTTAAAACCAATCACGCCAAGTCAATTGGAGGTAAGTTTAGTTGATTGATATCATGTCTAAGCATGCAAACAGCATGTGGTAAACCATTGTGGTCATCATTTGCCCGATTTGTCCAACATATTTCCGATGTGTACAAAATATTTCCAATGATCCAACATAATTACAGTCTAACCTGTCTTAAGAGACCGCCCATGTTAATTCTTATAAGTGGTCTCTTGACACAGGTGGTCTTTTAATGCAGTGTGACTTGCAAAGGCAGTTGGTCTTTGGTTATACATCTTATGATTTTTTTACCTGAATAAACATATAGTTTATTCAAATAAAGTTTGTATGTTCATAAGGAATAAAGAATAAATAAGTGATAATAATATTTTTGATTATTATTTAAATAATTGTATTTAACATTATTATATTACACACATATGTTGTATTAAACGTTAAAATAGCATAACTGTTCTGCGATTCTAGAATCTTCAACTGTCAGTCGGTCTGGGAACCAAATGATTTTACATGTATTTGTTATCATCATTGTAAATAACTGATTTCAAACGTAAGAAATGAACTGTGTATCTTACACGTTAATCATATAATCCAACAAAGTGTAAATTCTGTAAATACTGAACATTCCTCACCCGCCATATGTAAAACCATGTTAACACAGTAATAATTGATGTCACACAGCGCATGCTATTAAAATACGCTGCCCTACTGTCCCTGACTTAACCGCAGACGGAATACGCAGACAATTTCGGGTCAAGTAAACAAAGGAATACGCTGACGATAACCGCTTAGCTGGTAAAAAGTCGGTCAGAATACTACTTAAAGAAAATCGATTACACAGTCACACCCGCAATGGAGTAGATAACCCGTGACAAACTTATCTATTATCGGATGACAATGATACTTACTAATTTGTGGATTAACACCTTTCGCAGCAAATGTCACAGTTGCTTAGCAACGTAACTGCCGAACTGACAGTCAGTCGCTTAATCCACTAATCAACGACCTTTAATGGTCGCTGGTCGCGGAATAGAGGTGGTCGCTAATTAAGGTCATTTGTAATAGAATTTGCATTGGGAGGAATAAGTAATGGTCAGTAAATGGAGGAAGTCACTTAATGCAGGTGGTCACTACCGCAGGTTAGACTGTATCTCCAAATTGTCATTTTAAGCCCGACTTTTTGAAGAAAAGGCAAGTTATTCTACTTGCCCCTGCGTCGGTGTACGGGCTAGACTTAAGTTTTTAGGTAAGCTAATTTCTCAGAAAAGGGTTGAGGGATTTCATGATTTCATTTTATTCCCCATTTAAATGGACCCATAAACCAAGTTTGGTAACTCGAGTTTGAAATTTGTCAAAATTATGGGCCTTTTTACATTTAGAAATTTTACATTCTGAGAGGTGGCGTGTCAAATTTATTTTCACTCAATTTTATTTGGGGTGGGTAGCAAAAAATGAAATTTATGGACTTTTTTGTTGTTTGTAACTAAAACAATACAACTGCTAAAGTGATGAACCTTTATAAACATATTCATCAGCATCTGAACCTGTGCCCCTGGGTCTTTTGGTGCATTTTTTCAGCATCAGCAGAGTTGTGGCCCTTTTTTGAGCAAAATATTTTTATGCCCCCACTTTCAGGGAGGCATATAGATTTGCCCTTGTCACTCTGTCCATCCAGTCCCTCCATCCTCCACTCAGATTTTTGTGTCGCGTGTAACTCAAATTGTACAACTGCTAGAGTGATGAAATTTATTAATATTTAACAGCATGTGAACTTTTTTTAAACATATTCCTCTGCATGTGGACTGGTGCACCTGTGTATTTTTGTACAGTGTTTTCCGTCATCAGCTGAGAAATTGCCCTGTTTAACAAAATGTTTTGAAGACAAATGTGTGTTATTACATTGGGGCATGTTGTCGTGCTGGCGGGCAGGCGTAGTGGCGGCGTCAACTTTTGGTTTCCCCTCTCTAACTTAAGAAAGGGTTGAGCTATTGTTTCTTGGCATGTAATCGGAAACAAACCTTCATATTTTATGTCTGACTAAAAATCTGTGAAAGTGTTTGCTAATTTTCTGTCATAAAATTGCAATTTGTTTTGTACTTTACAGCGTCATAATGCACTTTTCAGAAATTGGTACAAAAATAAGATATTCACAGTATATAAAGAGGTTTTTGTTTTGTGACTGCTTTGGAATTCTTTGTTATAAAAGTCATTGTGGTGTTTCTTGAATAGTTAGTTATCTAGTAGTTCTTGGAATTTGTGTCGGATATTGCATACAGATGTCACAAAGTCGTTAAGTGTATCCTGGTTTAGTAGGAATGATTGTTGGTGGTTTCATGGACTATGAAATTGTGCTGCACTGTCTCTTGCTACAGTTGTAAAGTTAGATGCACATAAGCTGAATTTGCTGACTCATTCAGACTGATGTTTATTGAAAGGGATGTTTGCACAGTAGATTCTTAAGCAAACAATATTCAATGGGGACTTGTATAGCATTTTTGCTACCATGTAAAACCAAAAAATTTGTTCTAATCAATTGGGCAAAAAAGTTTTTTTTTGCCACCCCTACATTATTTACACCATAGCTATTGCCCAAGTTCATAAAACTTTTACCATTTAAACGGGAGTAGTTTATGTGAGATATTCACTGCGAAGATTATCATACCTACTATATTGTAAATGCATTTTGTAATTGTGTTCATATTTCTTTTTTCGGTATTAAAATTTCAATCCATTTCATTCATGTGTACGTTTTAATGTATGAAAAACTGTCTACAGTGCTATAATCACTGAAAAATACACTCCTGGTTAATTATCCTAGTTATTAAGCCCCATATTTACGAAGAATCTCGGTTGCCATGTAAGTAAATTCTTTCAAAACATTTCACTAAAAGTATTAGGGTATTTAGTTTATTGTTTAGCTCCACTTTATGGCCAGTGAGAGCTTATGCCATGGTGGTTCTCCGTACATGCGTGTGTAAACTTGACCTTTAATTGACATCTCCTTAACCGGTAAGCTGAATTTGATGAGCCTTCACAGAAATGTCCCTTGGGTAGACCTCTACCAAAGTTGCTCAAATGTTTCCGGTTTGCTGCATACGATGGCCACTAGAGCTTCAAGTAGAACAATCTTTAAACATCATATCCTCCTAACCCCTGGGTGCATTTTTAAATAATTTTGAGAAATGGTCCTTGGGTGGTCCTCTACCAAAGTTGCTCAATTTCAGTTCTGCTTCATTGAAAAACATGGCCGCCAGAGGGCAGGGCCATTTTTCCTTATATTTATGGCTATATTGAAATCTTTGAAAATCGTCCTGTCAGAAACCACTGGTTGCATTTCAAAATAATTGCAAATTAATGATCCTTATTGGGTGGTCCTCGACCAAGCTGCTCGAATTGATGTGCCCCATGAAAAACATGGCGGCCAGAAGGCAGGGCCATTTTTCTTTCTAATATGACTATATTGAAAACTTTGAAAATCGTCTAGTCAGAAACTACTGGGTGGATTTCAAAATAATTTCACAGAAATGTCACTTGGGTGGTTCTCTACCAAAATTGCTCAAATGGTTCTTCTCAGTTGAAAAACATGACCACCATGGGGCAGGGCCATTTTTCCTTGTATGGCTTTATTGAAAACTTTGAAAATCTTCTTGTCAGAAACCACTTTTAGTTTTGAAATAATTTCATAGAAATGTTCCTTGGGTGGTTCTCGACCAAAGTTGCTCAATGGATTCCGCTCTGTTGAAAAACATGTCTGCCAGGGGTTGTCCCATTTTTCCTAAAAGGGGTATGGCCATAAATTATTTTTTTCTTGTGTTACGGGAAATTTCTGAAGATATGACCACCAGGAGGGAAAAATGAAAGTGAAAATATGGCAGTCGAAACAAAAAAAAAATAAAATATTTTTTAATTTTAAAAGTATGCATATTTTTTACTTATATTCACTGATTTCGCATACATGCCATATGTCCCCGATCGTCTGGCATTGTCCCGGAAATGCAATGCCCGTCTCGCGGTCCCGGAATTAGTTCATGTGCCAGAAATCATAAAAACTGTTCATACCTATATTAGAATAACTTTTGACTGACCACTAATCCCCTGATTTGTCCCCAAGGCAATGTATACCCGATCAGGCAATGTGTCATAAACGAGCAATTAACAGCAGTTGACACTCAGCATTCTTAAGCTGCAATCAGTCACCGAGTAGCTCCGCCTTCAAGGCCGTGCGTCATTCCCGCAGAAAAATCAATATTAGCCAATTAAAACGCAGAGTTATTTCAGTTTGCCAATGCCATGAACAGTCGACTCGATGGTTTCCGTTGGTCATGATATCCGCAGTTAGTTAACTACCTAAATAAGGCATTGTTTGAAATTACTTTCCTTGAAATTTCGGGTAAAATAGTCATAAACACAAACTTTTTGTTATACCATGTAAAAGCCGTGTTTTGCTAGAAAAGAGCGCAAAATGTCTGCTGGCACCAATGACGTCACGTTCCACGCATGGAAAGCGTGCTTGTACTGACCATATGTGCTTTGCTAAGTATAGATTTGTCAACTGGCAATAAAAACTTCGTAGTGAAAAAACTTTGGTATCTACTGTTTGGATGTAAGTTTCGTAGTGCAATAACTTTGCGATCTTCAGAATTTTAATGAATATTTTTATTGCTACGAGTACTTATAACAATAAAACTTTTTTTTTTGAATAAAGAGTACATTACTTGGATTGGAATAAATACATGAACACACACCCCTATTTCCCACCCAAACGACTTTCCCGCCAAATAAGAACGCTTATCTGGAAAAATAATTAACTTTCGTGTATGTCCCGGAAAATCATTAAAAATCCCAGAAATTCGCAGGCAGTGTCCCGGAAATGATCCAAAAAATTATGGCATATATGGATTTCGATAAAAAAAATGTCATTCATTTCTGGTATGTTTAATGAAGCAAATTGATGGACTCGATTCACCTCAATTTTTTAATTTCTTGAGCTTTTCTTCTTTTGTTTTGTGATTGATTAGATCACTACCACTTCATAAGTGTGAGCAGAAAAAGGGTTACATTACACCAATAGTTATTTTCATATACGGAATGCCGCTACCATCGTCCAAAAAATTTCCTATTTCCAATGTTGTTTTTATTTACCTTTTCGGATATTTGGGTAACCAGATACCGTAACAAAAGAAAAAAAACAACTGGCCTATGTTTAAAACGTTGAAAATCTTCATGTCAGAAACCACAGAAATGTTCCCTTTGGTGCAGGGCCTTTTTTCCTTTCCAGGGTCCTTTTGCTTCTGACACTCCTTACTTAATAAGCCAGTTGAGCGATACAGGCACTTGTGTGCCTCTTGTTTCCTTTATAGCATATCAGGGTCCTTTTGCTTCTGAAGCTCCTTACTTAATAAGCCAGTGGAGCGATACAGGCACTTGTGTGCCTCTTGTTTCCTTTATAGCATATCAGGGTCTTTTTGCTTCTGACACTCCTTACTTAATAAGCCAGTGGAGCGATACAGGCACTTGTGTGCCTCTTGTTTCCTTTATAGCATATCGGGGTCCGTTTGCTTCTGACACTCCTTACTTAATAAGCCAGTGGAGCGATACAGGCACTTGTGTGCCTCTTGTTTCCTTTATAGCATATCAGGGTCCTTTTGCTTCTGACACTCCTTACTTAATAAGCCAGTGGAGCGATACAGGCACTTGTGTGCCTCCTGTTTTTAGTTTTATTGGACAAGTCATATAGAATCTTTAAACTTGTTACAGTTTGTTTTATATTTTAGAAACCTTTTGTTGGCTACATATTTTGTGAGAAAATAAACCCTACTGGGTTTTATGGTAATGTATTTCCAGAAATACGCTAAAGTAACATTTTAATTTTACTTTTAATATCTCTAACATTGGAACTTTATATAGAAATAAATGTGACAAACTTTTAGCATTTCTTTATATAACTTCTTCAGTATGCACCTGATGATGACAACAAGACTTCATAAATAACTGGGTTATATGTGAACGTGTGTTTCTTTGATGGTTTATTGCATGCGTATGAATAAGGAGTTCATGCAGATTTGTATACCACGTGTTTTTATGGAACAGTTTTGTTTTGACATGTTGTTGAAAAGCGATGAATGTAAAATAGTGACCTTTATTTACACCAATTTAGTAAATGTAGGATGAACATGTGACCTTCCAACAATGGTGAATAACAATTTCACAGATTATCTACTTTTAGTTTACCCCAAAAAAATTAAAAGACACATTTCCAATCCCATTTTGGTCTTCAACAAAACTTTGAAAAACAAACAGCGAGAACAATTAGTGATATGCTTTCGGGCATTGTTGTTGTACACAAAGTTTGATATGCTTTCGGGCATTGTTGTTGTACACAAAGTTTGATATGCTTTCGGGCATTGTTGTTGTACACAAAGTTTGATATGATTTCGGGCATTGTTGTTGTACACAAAGTTTGATATGCTTTCGGGCATTGTTGTTGTACACAAAGTTTGATATGCTTTCGGGCATTGTTGTTGTTGTACACAAAGTTTGATATGCTTTCGGGCATTGTTGTTGTTGTACACAAAGTTTGATATGCTTTGTGGCATTGTTGTTGTACACAAAGTTTGATATGCTTTGTGGCATTGTTGTTGTTGTTGTACACAAAGTTTGATATGCTTTGTGGCATTGTTGTTGTTGTACACAGAGTTTCTTCTCATTATCATTAAAATTTTGTTCAATACTTTCTTTAAAAATGTAACAAAAGGAATATTTTAAGTGTAAACGTACATGCTTCTCAAAATACAATACAAATGTATTTGTTAATAAAAATGTACTAATCAATTTCGGATCAATTTCAAATGATAAATGAACAGTTAAAAAAAAAAGTGAACAACAAGCATTAGCAGAATTGTATAAATCCAAAACTGATTGAGAAAAAAGTTAATATAATAGGGTTTTTCGAAAGAAAAATATTGAAAAGCCAAACCAAATCTCACAAGAAATGTTAGCAGACAGCCATCTTCTTTTAGCAGATGCAATATTTCCCCATTTTCAGCCAATAGCCTGGGAGTTGCACTTCTTGCGAAATAACTTAATTTTTACTTCGGTACCGGTGGCCGCCGGAAACGAGAACGAGACGCCGGAGACGACGGAAGCAAAGCTGCGCCAGCATTTGGTGAGCGCGTTCAAGATTTCACTGGAAGTAGCAACTTATATTAAGTTTAAACGTGTACACCGGTCTCCGGGGTCGCCGACGCATGGCAAAATAAGAAACGTTGTTGCCAAGTTCACCTACTTTAAAGACAGGGAAATGGTAAGAAAACGGCGGAAGGAACTTGACGGCACGGCGTACCGCGTTTTTGAACAATTTCCCCCGGAAGTAATACAGAAAAGGCGCCAATTGGTGCCGAAAATGAAGGAGGCGAGGCGGCTGGGTAAACGGGCGTACCTGGCCTACGACACGCTCTACATTGACGGAACCCCGGTGCGCGCGTAGGAGCACGGCGGTGGTGAAGTATCGATCCTGTCGTGGAACATTAACGGACTGACTGATAGAAAGAAGTCATCTTCTAACTTTGTAAATATTTTGAGCTCCCATGATACATGTTTTTTGTATGAATCTTGGACGAATAGTTCTAGTGATATCAATTTAAGTGGATATTTGTCTTTTAACTTCTTCAGAAAATTTCAACATAGAAAAGCTCATAGAAATAGTGGTGGCATTGTTATATATATTAAAGAAGAATTAGCTGATGGAATAGAAATTGTAAAAAACCATTATGATACAATTATCTGGTTAAAACTTGATCACACATTTTTTAATATTTCAGATGACTTTTATATCTGTGCAACTTATATATGGGGGCATGAGTCCCCAGTTTATAACACATTTAATGTAGATCTGTTCGAAATCTTAGAAAATGATATTACTAATTTTTCTGAATTTGGTAAATTTTTTGTAGCTGGCGATCTCAATAGTAGAGTTGGCAATAAATGCGATTATATTGTACAAGATAGAATTAATACTGTATACGATGACGCTGATTACTGCCCTGATAACGCCTCTGTTAAGGCCTCAGTAGATAGTACACTTAATAGCCATGGGGTAAAATTACTAGATTTATGTAAATCCACATGTTTACGTATTGTTAATGGTAGAGTAGGCAATAGCGGCAAGCAAACTTTTTATTCTAATAACGGTACGTCTGCCATTGATTATTTGTTGGCAAACGAATGCAGCTTTTCAAGTATATCTGATTTTACCGTGCATGATTTTAACGAATGGAGTGATCACGCCCCGTTACATTTTTCCTTATTATGTAATAATGTCTCGTCTGAGTATCTGTCTTACACAGACGTTAAGTACAAATGGGACGATGCGTTATGTGGGCATTATCGTTCAGGAATTATCTCCATGTTACCTGTATTTAATACTATTGTACAACATATAGATTACTCAAGTAGGACGTCAATTAATGACGTGTTGAATAGATTTACTGAAACCATTCGCAGTGTTGCAGACCCGTTATTTTCTAAAACATTCCTTAAAAAAACAAACCCTATTTTCAATTTAAATAGCTGTATAAAGAAGGCAGAATGGTTTGATAACGAGTGCGATACTGCACGAAATTTGTCCCATGACGCTTTGAGTATTTTTAACTCGAGTAAAACAGATATAAACAGAGAACATTTATGTACAAGTAAGAGGTATTATAAGGACTTAATACGCAAGAAGAAAGCCTGTTGTTATAGGCAAAAAATGTTGGAGATTGAAAACCTAAGAAAACACAAACCAAGGGACTTTTGGCGGTTTTTCAAATAAAAAAATAGCGTCACTAAAAATAAAATATCTCTAGAAGAATTTACAAAGTTTTTTGAAAACCTTAGTAGCAATATGTCAGATTTTTGTAATACTGAAGCAGAAGATTTTTGTTTAAATAATGATTTTAACTTAGAAAATTCTGTATTTCCTGAACTTGACAAACCTATATCTGTCGAAGAAGTTAATTATGCAATAAAACATTTTAAAACGAAATAAATCATCGGGTAGTGATTGTATATTGAACGAATATTTCCTTGAATGCAGTGATATTTTATCTAACCATTTGTGCGATATGTTTAACGGTATTTTTGTATCGGGCTTCTTTCCCGATAAATGGACAGAAGGGGTTATAATCCCTTTGCATAAAAAAGGTGATGTTAATGATGTAAATAACTATAGAGGGATTACTTTAGTAAGTTGCTTTTCAAAATTATTTACCACGATTGTAAATAAGCGCATTGAAACTTTCTACAATGAAAACAATATTATTTCGGACGCGCAGTTCGGATTTAGGAAAGGTTATTCAACTGTTGATGCTACTTATATATTGATGTCGATTGTACAAAATTATTTAAATGCAAATAAACGTTTGTATGTTATATTCGTCGATATGTTAAAATGTTTTGATAGTATATACCGCAATGCATTATGGTTAAAAATGTTTAAGTCTGGTATACAAGGCAAATTGCTTAGATTAGTGAAGGATATGTATGCGAATGTTAAGTCACGTGTTAAATCATGTACATCTTATTCAGATTATTTTAGTTATGCGGTTGGACTGAGGCAAGGGGAGGTTATGTCGCCGATTCTGTTTTCTTTATTTGTTGAAGATCTAGAACTTTACCTACAAGATAACATTAACTCTGGTTTGAATATAGATGATATTGTGTTGATTGTACTATTATTTGCCGATGACATGGCTATTTTAGGCAAGTCTCCTGCTGAAGTACAATCCCATTTAGATAACTTATATTTATATTGCAATTCTTGGGGGCTAAATGTTAACACGGCAAAAACGAAAATAATGGTATTTCGGAAAAGGGGTGGATTAAAGGAAAATGAAAAATGGGCATACAATGGCAATGAAATTGAAGTGGTTGATAACTTTAACTATTTAGGCACAGTGTTGAATTATACTGGAAGTTTTAAACTAAACCAGGAACATTTGGTTGGTAAAGCCCTTAAGGCCATGAATATATTATTGTTTAAATGCAATGAATTTGACATAAAACCAAAAATATTCTGTCAGTTGTTTGACTCTTTCGTGGGTTCTATATTAAATTATGCTTCAGAAGTATGGGGTTTCGAAAAGTCAGATGATACTGAACGCATACATCTGAAATTTTGCAAACGATTGCTACAGGTTAAAATAAATACATGTAATGTTGCTGTTTATGGAGAATTAGGTAGATATCCTTTGTATGTAAACAGGTTTGTTAAAATTCTAAAATATTGGTTTAAAATTATAAATAATAAAAATATCATAATGCAAATTGTTTATAAACAAGCTTTAAATGATTGTAATAAATGTTATACAAATTGGGTCTCGAATGTCAAAAAAATGTTAAATAAGTATGGATTTGGTTATGTATTTGAAAATCCAAGCGTTGTGCAAGTAAATAGTTTTATTAATGAGTTCAAATGTAGACTTGTTGACAATTTTAAACAAGAGTGGTATGGTAAAATGAATAACAGTTCTGTATTAGATATGTATAAAGTTTTTAAAACCTCTTTAGAATATGAAGCATATTTAGACTTACTCCCTAGACGTCTGCGCTTATTTTTTGTAAGACTAAGAGTCTCTGCACACCCGTTGAGAATCCAAACCTGCAGATATGCTCAGAATAACATGCCACGAAATGAACGTTATTGTTTATGTTGTAATGACTTTGATTTAGAAGATGAATACCATTTTATATGTATATGCCGCTGTTACACTGATTTAAGAAAAAAATATATTAACGGTATATTTTATTTTAAACCATCCGTATATAATAACCACAAGTTATTAATTTAATGTGACAAATCAGTAATTTTTAATATATGTAAATATATCAAAGAAGCTTTTGTTATAAGAAGTGCGACCCTAAATAATACTGTTTAGATAAATTTCATTACCGCCTCGATAGAACTTAAGTGTTGTTGCCATCGATTGTGTTTATTTGTATTCTGAAATGAATATTTTATGTATATAATGTTATTTTGTATACCTATTTACGTGACAGAAATAATGTTTATATTTATGTATGAAGACGATGTACTGTTGTATAAGTCTGAATAAATTGTCTGTCTGTCTGTCTGTCTGTCTGTCTGTCTGTCTCCTTGGTCATCTTAGGCTACACCGCAGTAGTTGGATAAATGTCCGTGGAACTATGAAGGGAGGTTCATGAATGTTGTCCCTAAAACTACTGTAACGTCGACGCTGGGATAGTCTGCTGTGTGATTTGAAACTATAAAAACATTTTAGAAAATGAAAGTGCTTCTATAGTCTGCTATGTGACAAAAACGGTTAGAAAATGGTAATAACTGTATATTTGAAATAACTGGTCAGGAAATGTAAAAAATGTAACAAGTGAATTAAAAGTCCCAGTGTGTTTTGCCTATGGTCAGTTGTAGGAGAGTACTCTTTAAAAATTGTACAATGTTTTATTGCCAGTTTGACAATTACAAAGAAATGCAGTTATTTTCACTACCGTAATTATTACCCTTTTCCCTTCTATATCATTTCAACATTTTTTAAGAAATTTCATATCTTTGTATCTTGTTCAAATAAAAGATACATATTCTTGAATATTCATTTACTTTTTGTGGTAATGTGAACATCATTTGTTTGCCAAAAACTTGCTTGAAAAGAGCATGTAAGACCAACATTATTTTATTTTTTGTTTTACGGGAATTTTCTTTTTGTAATTGAGTCGGGGGGGATAAATAAAAATAAAAATAATGTGTCTTTTTATCACCAGTCGACAAAAAAAATGAAAATAAAAATGAAAAAAATATATTTTATTTATTTTTAAAATAAAACATTTGTTACAGTCACGGTCAAAAACATGCACTTTTAAGACATACTAGTAAAAATAAATTAGTTGAAAACTCGTTAACTATGTATTTGAGCAGAATTAAACAATCATTATTTCATACTTATCCAAACATTTATTATTTTTAACTTGACAACTGCTTTTGTTTCATATTGTATTGTCATATTTCTGTGTTTGTACACTTGTTATTATTTTAATTTAAACATTAATTACCTGGCACTTTCGTTGAACCCAGTACCTTGTCAATTTTCTTCTTTTTTTTTGTAACTACTGGATCATCTGGAGCTCACTAACTTAATACTGAAATTTGGTAGTTTCCACGACCTGTTTTCTTTTATTCATACTTTAAATTGACATGGCATAAAAGTTTACCCTAAATATTTACCAATTTTCAAACTGGTCCGATGCAATCATTAGGCAATTTATACAGTTTAATAATGCATATAATTTAAGTATGGCATTTTAATGAATAATATTTATTTCATCAAACCTACCCAAAGCTTTTCATAATGTCAAAGTGTATGCCTGAGAACACCTCTGCTTCTTCGGCAAAGACACTCAAAATAATTACATTTCTTTCACATAATGGTAACGATGTCAGAAACTGTGTTGTTCTATGTTATTTTGCGAATTGAAATGGATTCTCTTTTGTTTTTAATAAATTTTCAGTTTTTTTTCTGCCGTTTTGGGGGAAAGGGCCTGGCTTTTTATAGGGAAAATTAGCACATATGCCTGATTTTGGGGAACACTGGCCACTGGAGGAACCTACCTCGATGTTTTTATTGTTTTAATAGATATATATTTTACTGTGCTTTATATTAATATTATGACATTAACAAAAGCATGTGTAAATGGAAATTACGTGCATTATATTAAATGTATTAAACATTTTAGTTTATTGTTCATTGCAGTAACTTAAATAACTTTAAATATAATTTTCATGTCAACATGTATACACTGTTATACTATTTACAAGTGCTTCACAAAATATTAATGAACTAAAATTTGTAATACTATAATGAATTGTTGCACTCTGGTTAACATAAAAAGGCTGAACAAAATATATACCAATTATGTATACATGTATCAAAAACAACTAACTGGTAAAATAGGATATTATATTTGAAGTTTGAGCTCAAGAACAATCCACTTTTACTTTACTGTCCGAAATACATATTTGACATATTCCAGACACAAAATTTCACACTCCATTTATCAACAAGATAATCCTTTAATTAGTTGTGTCCACTGATTCTACGACAGCTTGCTAGCAATCATCTTTAATAAGACAGTGAATGCTGACAAACAGCCTGTTGTTTTCACAAATTTGATAAAGATTTTCCAGAGATGAAACCACACAACTGGCAGACTGTGCCAGATTGGTTATTGGAAATTAATGGTTTGTGGTATAAACTGAGTTCTATACATAAACCAGTCCGTACATTTTGCCTAATTTATATTCGTACTCAAAGTGTTTCGTCTCCATCGGGAAAGAAATGGAAATAGTACTTATTATTGGAACATGGTACAAAACATTTTACCTCTCGGCATAGATTTTTTTTGTGCTACGAATAAAATACAAAGTCGGCGGGAAAATTATAAATAAAATTCACAAAAGTTACTTTTCTTTTTATTTGATTTTGTCAAAATTTAGGGTCGGCGCTCCCGTAAAACAAAAGATAAAAAAATGTTGGCCTAATTTGCAATTTGATGCTCTTCCATATTATATTTAATTTTCACAAGTTCACACAAATTATGTGCATCATTTGAGCTATAGCATACCAGTATAGTATATGTACAATTATAGAATAAATAAACATGCTTCTGACCATTGTATAATACAAAAAGTATATTGGAGACGTGGATATATTTTGCAATGGAATAATGGAATTTCATCAAAAGTGTAATTATACCAGGATAATAATGTTCAGTAGGACAATAAATAAAAGGAGCATAAAATAATTATGTTTGCCGATGCCTTGATTAATAGTTAAAGTAAATTGATTTTTGTTTTACAATCAATATATTTTTAAAAATAGCCCAAGTCAGAAAATTGTGCTGATGCTGAGTGTTACAAAATCCTTGCCACATTTAATAAAACAACTAATTAACAATGTATTGGACCATGTTTTGTAAGGGCCAAAATAATATTGGAGATGTGTCTTAAAAAAAGTATAGCTTTATTAACTGAAAGTAGATGATCTGTGAAATTTTATTTGCTGGTTGAAAGTCACATGCTTATTCTGTATTTACTAATTTGCTGTAAATTTCACTATATGTTCATTTCTTTTCTAACACATACAAAGCAGAATAGTTCTATTATTACCTCATGGTATATGAATGTGCATTGATTTCTCGTTCATTAACTTTGCAGTAAACTGTTGATTAAACATGATGTCTACATAAAGCTTGAGTATTTAATGAAATGTTGTTGTTGTAAAGTGTATACATGCGCAGTTATGTTTTGATAATTTGGGGATATTTTTCTTAAGATGTTATTACATTTAATTGTATTCATAATTGAAATAAATGTTCTCATCTCACAGGCAACAAATCTTGACAGTAGATTGAGATTATTTATGGGTAAATTTGTTTATTATAAAGTACATAAGGTTGTTGGGGACCTATATAAGTTTTCGTGATAGGACCAATATGGGCTTACTAGTTGGGAACCGATATGGGCTTTCTTGCTGGGACCTATATGGACTTGCTTGCCTGGGACCCAAGTGGGTTTAATATGGGCAAGACGATATATATTGGTCCCACATGCGGCCCATGTGGAAGATCAGCCCATATATGGCCCTTATCAGGCCCACATCTGATAGCTTACTGGGACCCATATGGGCATACTTGCAAGGAACCCATGTGGGCTTGCCTGCTTGGTCCAATATGGGCCCGATATAGGCAGAAAAACGTAAATGGGTGCCACATGGGGCCATAAGGTATATTTGCTCAGGTATTTCCCATACTGGGCCCATATAGGCCTACTTGCTGGGACCCATATGGGGCTGCTTGTTGAAAACACACATGGACTTTCTCGATGGGGACCCATATGGGCTTGCCCTTTGTGAGCAATATGTTTCTGTTTATTTGGGTCCCATAAAGGCCTTCTGGCTGGGACCCATATGGGCTTACTTGTTGAGAACCCTTATGGGCTCTCTTTCTGGGACCCATGTGGGCTTGGTATCGGAGGCCCCTATGGAATTGCTTGTTTGGGACCCATATGGGCTTACTTGCCTGGACCCATTTGGGCTTGCTTGTTGGGGACCTGTATAAGCTTTCTTGCTGGGACCCATATGGGCTTACTAGTTGGGAACCCATATGGGCTTTTTGTTGGTACCTTTATGGGCTTGCTTGCCTGGGACCCAAGTGGGTCTAACATGGGCAAGGTGATGTATATGGTTCCATACGGGGCCCATGTGGAAGATCAGCCCAGGTATAGCCCTTATCAGGCCCACATGTCATTACTTACCGGGACCCATATGTGCATACTTGCAAGAAACCCTTGTGGGTTTATCTGCTTGGTCCGATATGGGCCCGATATAGGCAGAAAAAATAATATATGGGTCCCACATGGGGCCCATATGTTATATTTGCCCACCTATAGCCCTTATTGGGCCTTTATGGGCTTGCTTGCAGGGTGTTGGTTTTCATGGTTTCCCAATATAACTCAAGAAAGGCTTGACATACGGTATTAAAATTATTTTTGGTACACTTGTGTAACGTCATAAAATACTGGCCAAGTTCAAGTTTGCTTTCAAACAACTAAATGTTGACAGAGGTATTCCCCCTTTTCGACTTAAATACCTCAAAAACACAATTTTGGGACCAAAACTCAAGAAAGACTCGACATATTCAAACATTTTTTAGTTCACATGTGTAACATAATGCAATACAGGTTCGATTTTGGTTACAAACCACAAAATGTTGATAGAGTTGTGGCCCCTATTAAACTTGCATATTTTCTAATACACTTTTTTGTGATGATATGTCATTGAAGGCTTGACAGATTCAAATAATTTGCCCTACACAGGTTTATTCGACTTTGGTCCGAGTTATGTTCCTTTTTGACCTAAATTCTCTAAAAACACGGGTTCCGGATAATAACTCATGAAAAGCTTCAGATATTTAAATAATTATGCCCCCCCATATACGGGGGTATATCTTGGTTTGCTAATGTCGATCTGTCAATCGGTCTGTCGGTAGACCACTTTTGTTTCCACTCTCTACGTTCAACAGTTTTCATCTGATCTTCACCAAAATTCATGAAAATGTTTATATGGGCATAATATCTTAAGTCAAGTTCGACAATCAGCCAACTCGCCCCAGGGATTGTGGGGTTATGGCCCTTGAATTATCTAAAATAAGCCTTTTTAGCCTTTCTGCTCTCGAAGTCCAACAGTTGTTATCAAAGGCCAAAAAAAATAAATTGTGTGTTTCGGGCAACGGTCTCAAAAAAGTAGGGTAGGGGTTGAGTTTTTGTAAGATTTTTTTAGCTCACCTGAGCACGAAGTGCTCGGTGAGCTATGCGTTGTCCGTGTGCCATCAACAATTAGGTTCGTTCTAACGCTGGAGACTTCACTTTTTACCCAATCTTAACCAAACTTGCACAGTTGGAGTATGACCATAACAACTCAGACAGGATTGTTATTGGGTCAGATCACAGCAGTAACACTAGAGTTATTGCCCCTTTTTCATGGAAAAAAGTGCAAACATGTCTTTTTCCAACAAATAGACTTTATTTTCCATCCAATCTTAACCAAACTTTCATAGTTTGTGTATGACCATCATAATATCAGCAGATGCCAGATCTTGTTTCAAATAACATAGTTATTGCCCTCTGTTTATTAAAAAATATACTAAAATTAACATTATTCAGGATAGAGACTTCATTTTTCATTCAATTTTCACCAATCTTGTACAGTTTCTATATTACCATAAGATTACATTGAAGTCAAATATAGGCAAGATCAGACCAGAAACACCGCAGTTACTGCTCTTTGTGAAAAAAAAATGCAAAAATGGACATTATTCAGGATAGAGACTTCATTTTTCATCCAATCTTCACCAATCTTGCACAGTTTGTCTTGGACCATAAGATTAATGGTGAAGTCAAATATAAGCAAAATCAGGCCAGAAACACTTGATTTATTGCCCTTTGTTTAAAAAAAATAAATACAAAAATGGACATAATTCAGGATAGAGACTTCATTTTATGCCCCCGAAGAAGGGCATATAGTAGTTGCACTTTACGTCTGTGGGTGGGTGCGTGCGTGTGTGCGTAGTCAAAGGTCAAATTTTTTTTGGCACTTCATAACTTCTAAATGTCTGGAGGGATTTGAATGTGACTTCAGATTATTATTCTCTATGACCAGACAATGTGTCGCATACAACTCCCATGCTTGTCTGTCAAAGGTCAAAATCACAAGTAAAGGTCAAAGGTCAAGGATTTCTGTTTCTCCACCATAACTTCTAAACGTTTGGACGAATTTTAATATTACTTCAGATTATTATTTCCCAAGACCAGTCGATGTGTTGTGTACAACTACCATGGTCCTCAGTCAAAGGTCAATGTAATAATTCAAGGTCAAATGTGAAGGAATTTTCTTTTTGCGCTATAACTTCCACAAGCCTTGAAGGATTTTAATATTACTTCAGATTATTTTTTCCCATGACCAGAGGATGTGTCACATACCACTTACATGCTCCTTGGTCAAGGTCTGTTGGTCAAAGGTTACACTTAAAAGGTCAAATATTAGAATGAACTTTTTGTAGGAAGTATTATTTTTGCCAACATGTAAGGAATGTAATAACTTGGGGCGAATGAAGATCATTATGAGGCAGTGTGTCACAACAACAAATGGCTGTGTTGCTGAAATCTCAAGATATTTGTCCAGGGCATAATATTGTACTCTGACATTGTTTTGCCTTCTCTGACAAGCATATGCTTCGGGGGCATATGTCACATCCTGTGACAAGCCTTGTCCATCCTATCTTCACCAGTCGTGCACAGTTTGTCTATGAACGTAAGACTACAGGTGAAGTTGAATAGAAGCATGATCGGTCCAGAAACACCGTAGTTATTGCCCCGGGTGTTTGAAAAAAAACATCAACAAGTTATCAATGATTGGCTTGCACACACAATGTTTTATTCAGTGTTGATCAAACTTACACAGTTTGCGTATGACCATAAAAATTGATTGATAAAATTTGATTTCCAACAGTTGCAAACCTTGCATGCAGTTATTTGTACATGCAACAGAAAATTATCAAAGAAAAAGCAAAACTTGACCTTGTAGCACAGCCATCGCAATTATTGCATTGCAATTAGTTCTCCAAAACTGTCTGCGAAAAAGACATAAAAATCTACTGTTTTTCCAGAATTGTCACTGACTTAATGAAAAAGGGTCAGGTAAGAATATCGAGAAAAATAATTTGAAAACCATTAGCAAAAACACCACATAACCACTACCCAACTCGTACTTCAGTTAGTCCATTGCAATAACCAATGTTTTAAATCAAGTTGATCCTATCCCCCTTTGCGTATTGTTCAGGTCTTAATTTTCAAACCTGTCACAACAATATGGTCTTCATCTGTACCAGTTCCTAGGTGAGCGCTTTGGGCCATCACGGCCCTCTTGTATTTTTATTTGCAAACACTTTGTGCTAGTTCAGTGGTCAAAGGAATTTGACTGACCATCTGGTCACTAGACAGACCTTCAAACTGACCATGTGTGGTCACTGGACTGAACTTCAAAATGACCATGTATGGTCACTAGACAAACCTTCAAAAGGACCATGTGTGGTCACTAGACTGACCCTCAGACAGACCATGTGTGGTCACTAGACTGACCTTCAAACTGACCATATGTGTCACTAGACTGACCTTCAAACAGACCATGTGTGGTCACTAGACTGACCTTCAGACTGTCCATTGGAGGGGAGAAGTGTTTACATTCAGAGAGTGGAATGTAATTTACATTGAACTTCAAGGTAGTACAGATAGTAGAACGTAGCCTACTGTGTACTTGGAAGTTAGGGGGCACAATACAGTTTCTTGGGCTTCGGACTCGGCCTGGTGGGGTCCAGGGTTCGAGCCGTCTTGCACACACTAATAATGTCAACACCTGAAAACAAACAAAACATCATTTCAATATTGTTGTGACTGTGGCTTCACAAAAATGTAGGGAAAATAATTATGCACACAGTCTACTATAATTTTAACATGCATGATCAGCCAACTTTGGGGTTCAAATGTCACCAGTTTTAACGACCATTTCAGTGATTTTAACATCAATTTGCAACTTTCTTGCAAATGCGAGCACCTCAAACACTGCATTCCTGTCTGCGTAACATACCAGATGCTTGCGTGCAACTGAGCAAACTGGGGGTCAACCATTCAGATTTTTCAATAAATTCCAATGTATGTACGCCCTATTAAATATCCTGCCAAAATGACGTTCAGAGGTAGGAATTCTCATGCACGAATTTTATGTGCAAGGTGGCTCAACACATACACTGGATTACACAGGGCATATTTTCAAATTCACTAAGCATGCAATTCAAAACTTCAGCCCTTAAATTTGATTCTTACAACTTCTAAAACACTCAAAATGCTGCTCAGTTTCGCTGTATCCTTATTTATTATAATTTCTCCCCTGCCAATTCAAATTTTTGGCTGAAACTGTAAAGTGCTACCTTGGCCGACATATACATGTAAAACTTGTTTGAAAAAAAAAAGTGAAATCACATACAGCTGTAATAAATCATTATAAACTATAAAATGGCATAAAAACAACAAACAGCTAACATGTTGCAATTGTTTATGAACTTTTGTGAAAGTTTGCAGTATAATTTTATTATGCAATTGATTAAATGGTTATAAATGTGTTCATTCTTTAAACCATTTTAGGTGGACAATACCCGTCCCTAAATATGCCACACTTTGCTGCCTTTTTCTACAGATTTTTGTGGAAAATGTGTGGAAAAGAGTGGTAAGAAGTGGAATTATGTGGCAAAGAGTGGAATTCCACTACTTTAATTCCGTTTATAATGCCATACGAGTGGCAAATCTGCCAGCAAAAACCACAGTTAATAAGTGGAAAACATGTGGCATTCTGTGGAAATTTGGACTTATACTTTTGCATCTATGGCAAATGTCTGGAAATGTGTAGAAATAATGGACATGGGTGTATCAAGAGTGGCAAAAAAACTTTGTAATGTGGAAAAGTGTGTAAAATGGGACTTAGTAATTTTTGGGTTACTTTCGTTAGTTCTTATCGAGTGATACAAATCCTGTGTCAAATTTCAGATCATTATTAGATTTGTGAAGAATAAAAAAATATTGTTTACTGTTAGGCCTAAGTTAAAATATCTTCCGTTTGCCCTTTACCGACCCGAAATTTTAGAGGTGGGTCGGTAGGTAGGAAAATTATTTTATTTTATTCCGAGAATTTAATCTTTGTCATACATGAATGTCGTCATTTACATTGCAATACATTATAATTCTATCTTTGTTTGAAAATCACAATTACTTTCTTCATCTTGATTGATACAACCAACATTATACATGGTAAAACTGGCTTTATTAATAGACATAACATAAAATAGAATACGCAATGCTTTAAAAACAATTTGTGAAGTACATGTATTATATTTAATAGCAATGTCTGAATTGAATAGACACACTTATTAATTAATACAGCATAGATATATACTGTCTGACAAGAAAACATGTGTATTATTATCAATGGCTGAACTGACTAGACAGTCCCAATCATATTAATACAGTACAAATGTTTGACTAGAAAAATGTCAAATCAATGAATTGAAAATTAAAAATAATTTGATGAAAATGTCACAAATAATAAAATCAGAAAGGTTGTTCACTCGGACGTCTCTGTCCTCTCAAATATAAACTGTGTTTTTGTAAATTTATCATATGTAAAATTTTGGTTGCTGATGGAATAATTATTCCTTAACAAAGCCAGTATTGACATACACGTTTTTGTAAATATCAGGGTGAAACTTTTCTGCAATACCACTTGTTGATTTGCTAACTGAAATCGAAACTTTGTCGGTAATTTTGTTGTTCTCGTCTACCACGCACAATAGACTATACAAATACATCCCAGGTTTTACTTTTTTCAGCTTTATGAATTTTTTATTATTTATTTATTTCAACAAACACGCTGAAGTTTAGAAACAGGTAAATGCTGCCTTTACATAATCTGCTGAGTGTTCAAATTTCAAGTAATTCGGTGTTATGATACATCAAAATGCACAGAAGACATTTCGTTTCAGGAAATTACCATTTAAACCAGTGTCCGTTATGCGAATTGTCTCTTTCTTTTTCATAGAAGAAAAAACGAAATATTTTATATACAGACAACTTTCAAGGGAATCACCCTACTATTTACTGGTATAACCTCGAACAAACCTTAATTATATACACAGATGAACACGTCATACGTCGACCGGTGTGTACACGACAAAACGTGAAACACACCAGTGTTTACTAGTATCCGGTCACTAGGTGCTTGTTTTCACACTCAAACGCATAATACTCTTTGGTTCAAGCGCCTTAATGATCAAAATTGTTGCCTATGAAAGTTGTGAGCGAACAAAATACGAAATTTAAAGCAAGAAAAAGTAACTAAATAAAAAATAATTACCGCAGATTTTGCAATAAAATGTTTTGAGTCGGCGGCTTTTTTGTGGGTCGGTCGGTTAAGGGCAAACAAACTTAATTTTAATTTAGGCCTTATGGATGTTGCTTTACATAGGATTTAACATTATTCAAAACAAAATGAATAAAATAATTCATTTTCATGCATGTATACAAATTTACATTGGCCGCAAGGTGAAGACCGTTGACAGATCACTGACAAGCATAACGCCACCATACGGCATAACAATATTGGTTTAATATTATTCAAGTTGTTTTTAGCAGTATAGGTGAACTCTGCTTTAAAATTATAGGGTAGCGGTTAACTACTAGAATCAGTTGGGTAATTTCAAATTAATAATAATCCTATTCATATAACAAATTAATAACGGCATTATATATCACCCCATATGTATAGAATTCAGTGGAAAATGCTGTAATTATGCCCCCCTTCGAAGAAGTGGGGGTATATTGCTTTGCACCTGTCCATCGGTCGGTTGGACGGTCAGTCGGTTTGTCCGTAGACCATTTCGTTTCCGCACGATATCTAGAGAACGCTTTGACCTACGATCATTTAAGTTGGTATGCTGGTTACTTAGGAGGAAAGGAAGACGCCTATTGATTTTGAGGTCAAAGGTCAAGGTCACAGGGGCTTGTAACATGAAATTCGTTTCCGCACGATATCTAGAGAATGCTTTGACCTACGATCATTTAAGTTGGTATGCTGGTTACTTGGGAGGAAAGGAATACGCCTATCAATTTTGAGGTCAACAGGTCAAAAGTCAAGGTGACAGAGGCTTGTAACATGAAAACTGTTTCCTCTGTAGTCCATTTCGTTTCCGCATGATATGTAAAATACGTTTTGACCTACGATCATCCGAGTTGGTGTGCTGGTTACTCGGGAGGAAAGGAAGACACCTATCAATTTTGAGGTCAAAGGTCAAGGTCACAGGAGCTTGTAACATGAAAACTGTTTTCTCAGTAGACCATTTTGTTTCGGCAGGATATCTAGAGATGTTAGGGCCTATTTGATATTTAAATCAAACAGAAAACAAGTATCCTTATATAATAGACTGTATACTCTATCTTTCTTTCAGCCTTATATTTACTTCCTAAAGCATCAACTTTAATTTCCCCCCCATGTGTTAATGTGCACATACAATATTTAAAAAATCTCTTAACAATTGCACATTTTGACGTCTTGGCTGCAAGTCGGGGGGCATACATGTTTTACAAACATTTCTTGTTTGATATGAAATCATTATGTGAACTGGAAACCAACATTATTATTCGCGAAAGTAATTATCCGTGATGGTCAATGGTTGATGATGCTCCACCAGTGATTTGTGTGTGTGTGTGTGTGTGTGTGTGTGTGTGTGTGTGTGTGTGTGTGTGTGTGTGTGTGTGTGTGTGTGTGTGTGTGTGTGTGTGTGTGATCCGATTCTTTATTTACCTCGTCCATAGGTATGTGCAGGTCGAGGTCATCCTGCTCCATACCTTACAATGTTTGATGTTAGTAGACAGACAGTTTAAATACAATAAAAGTTAGTGTATAATAATATTTGTTGAGTTGTCTTTAACATCTTTATAGATTACTGATAATGTTATAGAAGAGGCAAAATAAATATGTTTATATGAATGCATGTACAACAAAGTAGCAAAAAACACTCACTTTCGGCATACATACAAACACAAATATGAAAGAAAGAAGAAAGGAAATAAAAAAAAAAAAAAAAAAAACAACAACACAGAGAATCGTGTTTGGACTTCTGACAATATAATCTTGAAATCATTGCGAGACATACAGCAAAATGGTATCGGGTAAGTATTAGAACAATAAAAACTAGTATAATTATGATATTGGATACACTACACTACTTCATCATGGATTGGATTGGCAAGTAGCTCTACAATTGCCCATTTTTGCTTTTCTTTTTCTTGACATTTGCCATTGTTTTGAATGTCCCATGATAATCGTAAACTTTTACTTAGTCCTAGTATAGTGGGTGGGACCCTTTTTTTCTTACACATAAATATATATTTTTTCAATTCTAAGATAAAAATATTTATTTCACTCATGGTTTCATTTGTACTGCCAAGTATCATAGTTTGACAACAAATTTCAGAATATTTGTGCATATTATGTGACCTTAAAAATTTAATAACATAATTGACAACAATTTGTGTAAAGTAGCAGTCCCAGTGATGGTCAATGGTTGATGATGCTCCACCAGTGATGGTCAATGGTTGATGATGCTCCACCAGTGATAGTCAATGGCTGATGATGCTCCACCAGTGATGGTCAATGGTTGATGATGCTCCACCAGTGATGTTCAATGGTTGATGATGCTCCACCAGTGATGGTCAATGGTTGATGATGCTCCACCAGTGATGGTCAGTGGTTTATGATGCTCTTCATGTGATGGTCAATGGTTGATGGTGCTTCACTTGTGATTATCAATGGTTGATGATTCCCCCCTTGTGATGGTCAATGGTGATGGTGCTCCACTTGTGATGGTCAATGGTGATGGTGCTCCACTTGTGATGGTCAATGGTGATGGTGCTCCACTTGGGATGGTCAATGATTGTTGATGCCTCACTTGTATTGGTCAGTGGTTGATGATGCTCCACTTGTGATGCTCAATGGTTGATGATGCTCCACTTGTGGTGGTCAACGGTTGATGACGTTTTTGCAATTTTCTTTATTGGGTGTGTTTTTTTTAAATGAAAAAAAAGTATTTAATTCAGGGATTTCAGTAGATATTAAAAACCAAGAGTCAGATGACCCCTGGCTTGAAATGTCCAGGGGTCAAAACGAAAATTTCAGTGGTCAAAATACTACAGTCACTGGATAATGAAGGCAAGACGTGAAAAAAAATTTCAGTTTACCAGACCTACCCTTAAAAATTGCCCTGACCCGAGAACATTTTATTGGGTTTATCAGAGATTATTTTGTTTTGGTAACATCCACTTATACACCATGTTTAAGGATATTACTGAAATGTTTTGAATATTTATTCAGTTTTAGAATCTTCAAGTTGACCATTTACCAATAAAAAAAAAAATCCCTACCTACCTACCCTAATTTTTTTAGGCATGTAACCTGAAACAAACATATTTTTTTTTATGCCTAAAGAACTCAAACATTAAAAAAAGCCCACGTTAAGTATGATAAAAATATTATTATATTATAATTACTGCTTTTGAAGATGGCAAAGGGAAAACAACTGTAACAAAATGATGTTTGACAGTTTATTTGCTTGTGTCAAAAAATGTGAACATTGCAATTTTGCGTCAAAAAGCAGAATTCTGCATCTATTAAAATCCTTTATAAGGTTTTTTGCTTGTTTTTCATTCCGACACAGATGGCCTAATTTTCATAGAACTTTCATACCATTCAAATATTACTACTAATACAGATTTTATGAATTAAAACTGTGTTGTTCTGGACAATTTATTACCACGTTTTCTGAGAAATGTTTAAGTCTTACCGCTTGCTATATTGATAAACTGTGACTCGCATGTTCATTTACATACATGATATAAGTCTTTTACAAGAAGTATTCTTTAATCATTTAATCATGATATTCCATGGTTGTTTCTGAATTAATTGTGCATTGTACAAGAACTTGTTTTCTGGTATGATAATAATTTAAAAGTAAAACAGTTATTTGCTAACAAAAGAACATGGCAAAGAGGATTATAAGGCTTGTTTACATTAAAGGTACTATGTCTACAAAAAGGGCCCCAAGGGGTCAAAAACAGTATAAAGTCTGAGATTTAAATATTAATATTCACATATAATAAGAGGTTAAAATACAAAAAGAGGTTACTGTACATGTAATGGGAAAAGAGTAAATGCATTCTGAGAAAAAAAACACATTATATTATTCAGGTCAAGTTTGTTTGGCGTTTTTCTTGTTTACACTTCGACGTCAGATTTGTGGGTATCTTATATAACTGTTGTATGCACAGTTACTTTCACAACTCAGATTACAAGCGTAGATGGTTAAAGACCAGTTTTTATACCACAAACGAATTTGTGTGGGTGGGTGGGGGGGGGGGGGTATATAGGAGTGAGCTTTTCGGTCTGTTGGTTTTTCGTTTCCGGATGTTAACTCAAGAAAGGCTTAACATATTCTTTTTTTATTCTAATTACACATGTGTAACATCATGGAATACAGGTCAAGTTCAATGTTGGTTACAAACCACTAAATTTTGACAGAGTTATGGCCCCTTTTCGACTTAAATTTCCCTAAAAACATGGTTTCCGGATGATAACTCAAGAAAGGTTTGACATATTCCAATAATTTTTGGTACACAAGTGTAACATCATAGAATACAGGTCACGTTCGATGTTGGTTACAAACCGCAAAATGTTGACACAGTTATGGCCCCTTTTTGACTTAAATTCCCGAAAAACATAGACAATAACTCATGAAAAGCTTCACATATTTAAATTATTAATTTCGGTACATATGTGTAACATCATAAAATACAGATCAGGTTCAACTTTGTTCAAACCACTGAATGTTGACAGAGTTATGGCTTATATTGAAATTAAATTTTTCCAAATACACTGTTGACCATTCACAAATTAAAGCATTCTCTATCCGTCCATTTTTTCGAATGGATGCCATAGTTATGTGACAAGGCCATATTGTGGGGGTATATCCGTCACTCATGTGACACTCTAGTTGTCATAGACATAGTCTCTTTAAAGGAATGGTCAACCAGACAACTTTGAGTACCACAAAAAGAGTAATATTTCAACATCGTTGCATTATATTATTTAAAAACTACTCCTGACCCATTGCATCACTTGAAATAATGATAAACATAATAATATTTTCAGTATTTTCCTGTGAAAGAAATTACCTGGGTATATCTTATCAGCTAAAACTATAAATAAGATATATATTTTTTATCACCGTCATCATGTGATTATACTACGCGTTACTGGCGCATGAGCAGTTGTTTCAGTGTAGAATTCAATATGGTAAGTATTAACATTTTGTGTGTTTACTTTCGTTCGGTAATATCACGTGACCTGTTATATTCTAAAAACGGGAAATCAGTGGAATTTTCAAATGAAAAAGTCCACAGTGCTGAGAAGATTCTTACATTGATTGGGCAATTTAACACACACATACTGATTTTGAGTTGTTATCATATAAATATATGTCATTTGATTAGCTCGACTTTTCAAAGAAAAAAAGTTGAGCTATTGTCGTTGCCCTGTCGTCTGCGTCTGCATCAGCGTCTGCGTCCACGTCTGCGTTAGTTAAGTTGTTTGGTTAAGTTTTTTGCCCGAGTCCATTTCTCAAAAACTATCAAAAGGTATCCTTTTGAAACTTTCAATACTTGTTCACTTTCAAAAGGGTACACCATTACAACAAGGCAGGTAACCCTGTGATTTGTTTATCCAGAGTTATCTGCCCTTGTTTGAACTTAGCATATGCCCGAGTCCATTTCTCAAAAACTATCAAAAGGTATCCTTTTGAAACTTTCAATACTTGTTCACTTTCAAAAGGGTACACCATTACAACAAGGCAGGTAACCCTGTGATTTGTTTATCCAGAGTTATCTGCCCTTGTTTGAACTTAGCATATTTTGACAATTTTTTGGTAAATATAAAATTTCTCATTAACTATTAAAACATTAAATTGAAACTCAAGGTACTTGTTTATGGTGCTGACACCATTCTGCAGACAAATGGAGGTAACTCTTTCAAGGATTTTGTTGGAGTTATTACCCTTTTTTCAACTTACAGTTTTCCTTTTAGGTCAAATTTCTCAATACCTACATGAGGTATTGACCTGAAATTCAAAGAACTTGATCAGCTTGATGAACTTATTCTGTATACAAGAGTAGGTAACTCTATCAAGGATTTTGCTTGAGTTATTGCCCTTTTTTCAACTTAGAAATTTTGCTTTAGGTCAAATTTTACAATATCTACAAGAGTTATTGACTTGAAACACAAAATACGTGATAACAGTTATGAACCCATTATGTAGACAAGGATTTTGGTGGAGTTATTGCCCTTTTTTTTAAACTTAAATATTTTTGCTGTAGGTCAAATTTCTCAATATCTATCAGAGTTATTGTTTTGAAATTCAAAATAATTCATGACATTGATAAACTTATTCTATGAACAAAAGCCTAGAGTACTATCAAATATGGGAAAGTCGAGCGTCCAGCACCCGTATACAGTGCTCTTGTTAACTGTTATGCTGATATACAGTTGATAAACTAGGAACACCTGAATTGTGCATAAAAAGTCATCATCTGGTTGACCATCCCTTTAACTAAATTAATTAAATGCTTTTTATATGTGACAGGTGGTAATAAATCTGAGAAGAAAAAACAACCTAATATTATTGTACAATGTTGATCCATCTCGTAACACCTTGACACAAAATTTCAATGTTTAATCTCAGGGAAAAATCAGGCTTCATTAGCACGGTGACAGGGTGGTCTGACCCTGGAAAAAAAGAGGAAAAGTGTGTAAAATTGAGAGCGAGGAAAAGCAGAGAACATGCACTGATATAGTTTTTTATTAATCTGGGATTTCAGTAGATTTTCAAAAACATGAGTCAAATGACCTCTTGTTTGAAATTTCGAAGGGTCAATTTGAACATTTCAGGTGTCAAAATACTGAATTTTGTTTCTGCATGTTTGATGAATGCTATGAAAATGGTAAATTGTGTTAATAGCGGTTAAGAACTTGAAAAATGTGGAGAAAAAACACCATTGATATGATTATTTTTTTTTTAGAGCTTTTGAAGTTAGCTAATGGAAAAAACCGCATCAAAATGATGGATTGCAGATAATTTGCTGGAACAAAGAAACATGAAAATTGCAATTTGCTTGCAGGAAAACGTAGTATTTTGCATATTTTAAAATCCCTGGGACCATATCTACAACGATCCTAAAGGTAATCTTAACTTAAGTCATATTTTAAGGGAAAAAAAAATTAATTTTCTGTGTGAAAATCAATATGCTATATTTGAAATATGGTAAAATAAGAAGTATCTGTTGATTCTTTACATGACTAAGACCAATTAAGACAAAATTAACTTTGAAATAATTAGCCAAAGACTTAAGGAATTTTATGATTTTAAGAAAGGAGTAGGTGCGTTAAGAGCCAATTTTGGCCTCATTTTGAAAATTAACGAAATTTGTATCACTGAATAGGCTATTTTTTTCCATTTTTAGGATGTAATATTAAAAAAATCTTACAACCACACATATGTTTATGCTACAACGTCAAACACGACTACTGTACAAGCGTTCTGACGTAATTTGACGTTACTTTTGGAGTTGGCGTTGTGGTGTATTTGTTGGCGTGCCGTTTATGTTTACTACTCGACTAAATACAAACACACGTCGAAAAATTCAACTCATGTTTAGAGATACAGAATATAAAAATGTATTGCATGTAAAAATCATGAATTTGTGTTGTTGCATGATGAAAAGTCATTCATTTGCAATATTACATGGAAAATTCAGCCTTTTCCGACAATCCAGCATTTTATAAATAAAATTAAGTCGTTGTGTTTTTTTGGTATTTTTTACCATTCGGATAATTCTAAAGCAGGCAATTATATAATATTAAATAAAATGTTTGTTGAACTTTCAAGTACGGACATTTGAACATGCGTACGTCACATTCAAGAAAAGAACAACACATGACGCAGAATCAGACTTAGAAGCGAGCGTAGCGAGTGGGTCGGCTTTGCGAGAAAGGCGTCTTATTTTTGATAGTATGATTTTTCAGTTAGATTAAACTGTTAATCTAGTTTATGAAGTGTTTGAAACTGAATTAGTCCGGTATTAATTGTTAAAGTAGATATTGTTCTTTTCAAACTCTACTACTTGCACGTATTGTATAATGTACATCTACACTGTATTCAATACGAGTAAGCAAAGATAATTGAACATTTTAGTATATATGAGTATATATTACTATCAGTATATTAAAGCTATACTTACTCATTTAAAAACCAAAATATTTTAAATATATATTTGCTTGTAATTAACATCAGGTATGACAACGCGTATTATACAATCGAAATCCGAATCGCGTATCTGAATTTTAATGTTCAAGCGACGTAATCACATATATTGACAGTTAAGATGCAATGTTTTTCATGTTAAAAGCCAGATCTGCTAGAAAAGCGCCCGAAAATTTTGCTGACATGCACAACAAAATATGTCATCCGCATGAAAAGCGTGGATGTTTTGACCACGATTTATAGAAATTATAAAATGTTGTAGCACAGAGAACTGTGATATCCTTACTTTTGTATAAAAATCTAAATTGAATGATGCTGAAAAACGTGAACATGTGTGCGTGTGAACATTAAACATTTTATGATTTGCAGAAAATGTACTATTTCCAATTAAGATCGATATGTCTATTCTGTCAGGGAATTGTTCTAAAAGCAGAACTCAGTGGCGTATTCAGGCGTACTCCTGTACGCCCGGGCGTACAAAAAATTCCATGGTTAAACAAATAAGATACATACTCGAAAAGTCACTGAAAATCTGATGCCTAACCAGTGTAAGGCACACTTGTGATCCCCTTTAAATTTTCTGAAAAAAACTACATCTAACTTAGCTGGAATGGTTTCATGTCTACTTAATGATTTTTATTTTATTAACTCACTACATATATTCCAACCTATGCTTCAGTATAAATAGCTACTAATAAAAATACGCATCTAGATGTTACTAGTAACTCAACCATAAAATCGTAACTTTAAAAGAGTTCGCATATAGTTTGAAGGTAATTTCTTTCTTGTTTGTCCTTATTTTCTCAAAAATGTTGTTTATATAACACGAACCGCTGGGTCCATATCCACAAAGCTCCTTAGAGGAAACTTAATTAAATTCCTTAAACTCATAAAATTCCTTTAAAATGTGGCTGATTTATTTAAGTGTCAATTTTTTATTATTTTTTTATTATTTTTTTTCCCGATTCTCACTATTTATTCGTTTACAAGTACATATATATATATATATATATATATCTATATATACAAAGAATACAATATACATGGCAATACATAGCAACATATACTTGGTTTAAACCTCTATAATATATGCTATGACATATATAAAATTTATGAAGTAGAAAATCAATAAATACGTAAATACAGGAGAACAACAAAAGGAAAAAAGAAAAAAAAAACATGGTAAATGTTACAGCATTTATATCCATCAAAATATATCAATGCTGATTGAGGGGAGTGGGTGTATCTAAATAAACAAGTTTTCAATATTTTTTTTTAAGTTAATACGTATATATTTAATTTCGGCTGCAAAACAATTTTAATATGTTCATATAGCCTTTTCTTTCTTCAGACAGGTTAGTTTTTTCAATAATTGTGCATGATAAGTTTAGAAGTCTTTTTAAACCTTCTAATTCGGGGATGGTGGTTCTTCTTTTACGAAGAAAAATGTAACGCTTTATCTCTAGACAAAATAGATTATATGCTTTTTGGGGTGAGCCTAAGATGAATGATTAAGAATTCATCGCAAAATCAGCATCAATTTGATAAACAATATTGTTTACATTGGATAAAAACACTTGAACAATTGTGCAATCCCAGAAAAGATGTATAAGTGTTTCTGGTTCAGTTTTGCAAAAAGTACATTTGTCACACTCAACTATTTTCATTTTGGAAAGAAGGCTGTTGCAACCTAATATGTTATGAGTTAGCCTAATTTGGAACCATTGTAAGTAAGAATCTTGTGTGACATCAAATATCCAACTATATAGAAACTTCCATTCGGATTCATGAATGTTAAAAATACTATTCCACTTTTCACAACATGTTGGAATTTCTGGATTGTTGATGAAAGTTTTATATATAACAGCATTACCTTTTGTACACATAATTAATGACTTAATATAGCTTGGTATTAAAGGGAAACATGTATCTATTATTTCTGTGTTGTCGGCAATATGAAGAGATTTTAAATAGACTTGATTAGATTTTGTAATCCCTTCATATTGCAGGAAATTCACTGAAGTTCCAATTCTCTTGCTAAATTCCGATATATCTAAAAATTATCACTTTTCATAAGATCTTTAACATAATGAATTCCCCGATCATACAAAGCTT
>CM051032.1:64170636-64270636 GCA_027627225.1 Congeria kusceri
TTCGATGAAAACTGAGGATGTTGAATCTATTAAACTAATGGCTTTTTACATTTTTAAATTAATGAATGAAATTGAAAAGTAACGTTGTTTACAAAATTGTAAAGATGTATACATGTACGTGCTCTCATCGCTTATTGTATCGAAACTACGAATATGTCCTGTTTATATCAAACATTGCAAGGTGGTTGTCATATTTTTTGTAAATATGCTGCATTTTGGACCAGAGGCCTATATGTACAATAAATTTGAGTTGAGTTTGAGTTTCAGACGTGATGAAAATTGTAGGGAAACGCAGACGATATTTACACAGTAGAAAAACGCATACGACGTGAAAAAAGTTAGAAACCGCATACAATATGAAACAGTTGGAAAACGCCGACGTTTTGAAAATTGTAGGAAAACGCAGACACTATATAAACATGAGAGAAACGCTTACGATATAGAAATAGTAGGAAAATGCGCACTATGAAAATAGTAGGAAAATGCAGACAATATATGAATACTTGTCAAACGCTGACGGTATGAATTTTGTAGGAAAATGCAGACGATATATAAATAATAGTAAAAAGCAGACGGTATATATGAAAACTGTAGGAAGACGCAGACGATATATTAACTGTAGAAAAACGCATACGACATGAAAATAGTAGGAAAACGCAGACACGATGCAAATATAGTAGAAAAACGCATCCGATTGGAAATAGCAGGAAAAAACCCCAGAACCAATGAATATTTTAGGAATACGCATATGATATGAAAACAGTTGGAAAAGTAGACGATATAAAAACGGTAGGAAAATGCAGATGCTATGAAAATAATATGGAAAAAAACAACGTTATGATAAAAGCAATAACACGCTAAGATATGAACATACTAGAACAACGCAGACGATATGAAATAACGCTACTTATTACTAGTACGTGTGAAAATGTCATATGATAGTATTGCATACTGTGAATGAAGTAACACTAACTGTTGACACCTGCAGGATGAAGCCAATAAGGCGACAGGTAAGTGTCATGAACCGGAAATAATGCAAGATTAAGACCACATTTGTTGACATCTAGATCGTGTCTGTTGATATGCTCGTTATTTTGTGTCTGGATTTTGTGTTTGGATTATGTTTGGCTGTGTAAAATGTTTCTAAAGGTAATTTATTGTGCTGATATAGCCATATATGCTTTCGTTTGGAATTATAACAGGGATCGGATTGCAAATGATTGAGAGATCAGGTAATGTTTTATAGTTGTTTAAGACAATTTGTTCTTGTTGTTAATTTATCCCATTAAACATATACAATTAATTTTAAATAAAATATTACTATTTAATTAATTAATATTTAAGTTTGAACGTTTACAAACATAAACACATTTACAGTGCATTTAACACTAAATAAACGCATTCCGAATGCCTTCTGCATTTTCCTTGTTTGTTTATATATTGTATGCGTTTTCCAACGTTATCTATATCGTATGCGTTTTAGTTGGAACCCCAATTTTGTTGAATTGCGTTTTGAAAGTTTTATACCAAAGTAAAACTGTTAATTCACAGTTCTTTGTGCTACACATTTTTTATATCGCCGTTAATACACCGACGTTTTCCATGCGGGTGACGTGACGTTGTACATATCGGCATAATTTTGCCGCGCTTTTCTAGCAGAATGCAGAGTTTACATGCAGTGCATGTGCATCTTAACTGTAAATAGAAGTTATGTTTTTGACGCGTGAACAGTAAAATTCGGATAGGCGTTTCCGATTTCGATTTGATTATACACATTTTCATACGTGATGTTACAATTGACAAAGATTTCGAAGAACAATTTTGGTTATTAGATTGGGTTATGTCGTTGGGCGGGCGGGGTGGCGGCGATAACTTTTAGTTTCCGCTCTCTAACTCGAGAACGGATTGAGCTATTGTAATGAAACTTCATACATAGATACCTGATATCGAGACCTCGCTTGGGATTGCATATTGGTTGGGTGGGGTCAAGGTCAAGGTCACTGTTACTAAAAATAGAAAAACGGTTTCCGCTCAATAACTTTAGAAAGCATCGAGATGGGGTCAGGGTCAAGGTCACTGTTACTAAAAATAGAAAAACGGTTGCCGCTCAGTAACTTGAGAACGCATTGAGATATTTTAATGAAACTTCATACATAGATACCTTATATCGAGACCTCGCTTGGGATTGCATATGGGATGATTAGGGTCAAGGTCAAAATAACTGTTACTAAAAATAGAAAAACGGTTTCCGCTCAATAACTTGAGAGGGCATTGAGATATTTTAATAAAACGTCATACTTAGCTACCTTATATCGAGACCTTGCTTGGGATTGCATATGGATTGGGTTGGGCCAAGGTCACCATTACTAAAAATAGTTTCCGCTCAATAACTTAAGAATGCATGGAGATATTTTAATGGAACTTCATACATAGATACCTCATATCGAGACCTCGCTTGGGATTGGATATGGGGTGATTGGGGTCAAAGTTAAGGTCACCTTACTAAAAATAGAAAAATGGTTTCCGCTCAATAGATAACGCATTGAGATATTTGAACGAAACTTCATATGTAAATACCTCATATTGAGACCTCGCATGGGATTGCATATGGGGTGGGTGGGGGTCAAGGTCACCATTACTATAAATAGACAAACAGTATCCGCTCAATACTTACAGAACGAATTAAGATATTTTAATGAAACTTTATATGTAGATACCTTACATCTAGATCTTGCTTGCGATTGCATATAGGGTGGGTGTGGTCAAGGTCACCATAACTAAAAATAATAAAAATGTTTCCATTCAATTACTTGAGCTGACGTTTATGCATTTCGTTCGAAAATGTGATTTTCGTGGCATTTCCACGTTTCTTGTTACTATATAGTTAAAACTATTTTATGTTACACATTATGGACAACAACGAAAATCGTCGTTGTGAGTAAATTACGTTAACTTTTTTTGTCTTGAAAATAGGCTATTGTAAACATAGGCTCAAATGTCAAATGTCCCGGCGATTTTTTTTGGATGTCACGTTTTGGCCTGAAACAGTTATGGCATGTATGGTTTTTTGAAAGAGTTTAGATTGTAATAGAAATAAGAAAATAACAATATAAATACTAATTGATAAAAATAATATTAATATAAGTTAAAAGCTGCTTCAGGTCGTTTGCACATTCATTTAAGAACACCATAAGCAACAAATTAATGAAGGGCAACTATGCTTCCTATAATACTGAATTGTGAAAGTAAACGTCTTTGTTAACATTAATATACATTATTATACATGTATATTGATGTCAATAACACCACGGTTTATTCTTTTCACATTGTTCACGCAATGTACAGTTCAGTAATACCATTTGAGACGTAAACGAAATCAGAAATATCATTATAGCCATCCTTATATTAATTGTAATGATATTGCACATTTTTCTGTGTATACCTTTTTCACCAAGTACGCTGGAGCAGTGCCAATCAGAAAATGACGAGAGCATACGTAATATCCGCTGTAATAATAATGCATTGTTTATATAGATAAGGTTTGCTACTCGTTGAAATTTAACTTATTTCCAAAACTAACACCTCAGTATGGATACTGTTAATTGCATTTCATGGTATTTTAAGAAAATAATGTGTTGACAAACGAATATTAACTTTCACATATAAAATGCACACATTGTCGCCGGATTCTCGCATTTCGCTTCATGTATCGTGGTTTGAAAATCTACCGCGAGACTCGAGATTCGGGCGATATTTGAACGATATAATATCGTGCCTCGCTTTGTATCTCGCCGGAATATCATGTATCGCTTTATGTCTCGCTTCGCATCACGTGTCTCGACATTTGAACGCGAGGCACGAGAGTTGCGCAAAAACACGAAGCGAGACACGATAATCCGGCGAAACACGAAGCGAGACACGATATTTTGCAGCGAGATATCTTAGTATGGGATACTGCGACAGTGCGAGATCTCGTGCTACAATATCGTGCCTCGATTCGTGTCTCGCGGGAATATCGTGTCTCGCTTCGTGTTTCGCGTAATTCTCGTGTCTCGCCCTCGCCGTAAGAGACACGATATTCCATACGGCACTAACCGGATTCCGTAGATTCAACAAGAGGAGCATTGCAAAAAAAAGAATACGAAATTGCGCTTGTAGTTGTCATAGTACGCACACTTAAAATCATCACAATTTCAAACGATACCTTTTTTGCTAAGGCGATGACCTAGCAATTTCAAATTCAAAACACAATAATCAATATATTTAATAATAACTATTATGTAATTATTGGAGGAATATTTACCCAGCGGGTGAGCTGCCATTGTGATGGATCCAACCTATTCAAAGCTTGTAAAAATTTATATTGATTGTTGGGAAATCGTTGAATAGCAATTCATGTTAAATTAAATCGTTTGCAAAAGACGTGCATTGAAATATCGTTTTTCATTTTCATACTCCGCGGAACAGATTTGATTGGGCTCCAGTGGAGTAGTTCAGCTACATATATGACTTGTACAATTGGTACGGAATTTATTTTGTTATTTAGTTTGATGATAGTTAACGTCAGAGTTATGAGTCATTCATTATAGACAGCGTGATGAGTAGAAATGCTCTATTTTGATTAGCCTGATATCAGTTTTCTATTTGTTGCTTAAATCTTCTCACGTTTCTATGAAGTCGCATATTTTGATCTAAATTGTTAAAATATAATAATAATAATAATAATAATAATTATTATTATTATTAAAACGATAAATATAATCTATGTGTATATTTTTAGAAATCACGTATTCAGCGGTTTAATATGCCGAATATTGTGCGGGACAAGATTTTGTTACTTTTAGTATCACACATTGCAAAATATAAATTGCGATGTAAAATGAACTTTATGTGTTAAATATTGCTTTTTAAAAACGTTTTTTTTCGCTTCTTATGGCAAACGCGTAGATTTAACAAGCATTATTCCCTGGTAATTTGAAAGTAAAAGATGAATGTTACACAACGATCTACTCAAGTGTTTATCTCTTTTTTTTTTTTTCATCTATGTCACCCAATGAACTACGCTAATTAATTACATATAAAAAGAGAGAAAAAGGTGAAAATTACAATCTGCAAAACAATTATGCAGATTGCAGCTGACTTTATGTTACTATGACCTTGATTTTTAGTTATGTCGATGAGATAGCCCCTGGCCGAACAGAAGTAAGTATTTGAACTACTTTTGAATGTCCTATCAAACTAAACTTAGTTTTGATGATAAAAAATGAAACGACCATGTAGCTCAGTGACTGTGTCCAAAAATTGTAGAACATCTGTAGAATATTTTTTCTGTTCCCATATCTAGATTAATTTCGGTATTTAGCATTTCCTGAACTGAAACTAACCAAATATTTAACTAATTAATTAACTAAGTAAGTAACTGAATAAATACACAGATCATTAATAACTAAAAAATCCAAATAAATACAAAAATAAATATTAATACAGAAATAAAAGCAAGGGCAAAACTTTTCTACCGGTTATTTTTTTCTATGATTAAAACGTCTGAATATATCATGTAAAATGTAATGGAATGAACTAAAGTCATACTGCAAATCATAGTGTGTTTTTTAAAATTGAATTAGATTATTTTCAAACTACGAGTACAGTCAGTATTTTATCAATAGCATTTGAGTTAATGTTTTCTGAAAACAGGATCTATGACGTGCGGTGACCCTCCTTTACCTCCCATGTTATAAAGGTTGTGTCTCTACATTAAACATATAAATACAGATTAAGTATGTCGATGTGATGAGTGAACAGAGGTTGATTTTTGTAATGCACCAGTGATACTGTGGTAGTGTAGATGTTGTTTTGATATTTGACAGAATTTCAGATGATGTTGCATAGTAAAGTGATATTGACGTCATCAAATAGGTTGAGGTCAGATTTAAGAAACACACCTGTTTATAAAACATATTTTAATTATACATATGAAATTAATTTCAGTAACGGATTTCATGCAGCTAGAATCTACTTATAGCTCCAGATGACTATGTCGTTTGCAAATTTCATTTGGTCAACTCTGTCTGCTCAGTATGCTATTATTATTATTATTATTATTATTATTATTATTATACTATTTCACAGTGTAAAACTTTATCATACATGCATATAAATTATAAAATAGTGAGCATGGTGAGACAGCAATGTGGTATATGTTGTTAAACTTTTTTGACCATTTGTCTGACTTAAACAATAGGAACATGGAAAGGAACATAGCTTTCCATTCTTACTTTAATGTCAAGAATTATATATGATTTTCGTATGTTAATTTGTGTGCAAATATATTATGTTTTGGTTGCGTTTTATTCATGCTTGGTTTTATTTGTATGTGTTTCTTGTTGTATCGTGTTTTTGGTGACGTAAATAATTGTGTAGATAAAATATCTTCGTTAGAATAAGTACTTGCATGTTTTAGAGCATTCAGTACTTGACCAGCCAATCTAGGGTTCATATTATCAAATATTATTTACATATTTATAGTCAAAATCAAAATATACACGTATACACATAATAAAATGTTAACAGAAATATACATTATGAAAATTGTCTTCGCCAGTGACTTCAAAACACTGAAAGGCCAAGTTGTACGAAATGAAACTTTTGTCACATAACTAGATACAAGTAAGCACCTCCAAAACAATTGAATTTTCAAACAATATGTAATTGATATGGTAACCAATTAAATAACAAGCAAAATCACGCACAGCAATAGCCCCATTTTTATTCCAAAAAAATTTAAATTTGGTCAAAATGAAGAATCTGCAGATCAAGAAGCATTTTTATATAGTTTAACATGAACATATATAAATTCACACAACAGCCTTTAACAAAACTCAATCGAATCCGTTTGCTGAACGCTATTTATGAATATTTAACGCTTTTATTTCTCCATAGCATACTTGGTCGTGTATAAAAGAAGACTGTGCGAGGTTTAACTGAGAGGCAAAATGCTACCCAGGATAGGTAGGCAAGTTATATATTTTGTAAACGTTGATATATTGTTCTAATCACTGAAACTGTTTGTTACATATGGTTTTATTAAATTTCAAATCTTTTTGATTTAGCCTTTGTGTATGTTAACCATGATACATTGTTGCAATCACTATAAATGTTTGTTGTCATGCATTGATAAATCCACATATGAGTCATGCACCTATAAATATTTTCGCCCGGGGGGGGGGGAGCGGCGGGCATATACGGAACTTTAGACTGAAAGCAATTCCCGACAGGTGGGAATTTGACCGGCCGAATAATTCCGGGTCCCGGGAAATATAATTTGTTCGGATTTAACATCCCGGTAATATTGGCCCCCGGGCCATTATATACAACAATTAAGCATGCCCCATTGAGGGCATTTAGACAAAAATGCTTTGCTTTAGGGTGGGGAATTGGATCCCCCAAAATAAAATTAGTCAAATTCCCCTGGGATTTCCCGGAAAGCCGCCCCTGGGGGAAAATATTGATAGGTGCATCATGAAAAGGAAAACACGATAGCTCACAAAGTTTTTTAACGGGACTTGCAAACCTACGTATCTTTGAAAAAATGCCATTAAATGTCTTAACTGCACAAACAAAAGCATCTGGACTTACAAATAACACATATTAAATAAGAAAGAAAAGTAAAGCAAAAAATGCCTTTCGACGGTGCTCTAACCTACGATCTTCGGGTTTAAAAATCGGACGCTCTATACACTTGGTCTTTCTGACTTTTTAACAAATAGTGTATTTTTTAAGCTATCTAGGTGATACATGTGTTTTTCAAAATACCGATGTAAGTACTTGATGTCGATTCTTGATATTTTTATCCATTTCATTTGATGATTATTTAAATACCACACTATAATAAATTATATTTCTTTGTTAGAAGTGTTAATTTGCTTGCTCATATGTAATGTTTTCTTCTTTTTGGGATCTATGATCTATGACATAGATTTGAAAATCGTCAATTTGCCAACCTGTGAACAGGTCCCTTTAAGTATTTCTGCTTGCAATAAAGTTCATTTTCATTGGTACTGTAATTGTTTTCACATGGTTTTTTATTATTAAAATGACCCATTTACAGATTGGCAAATTGTCAATTCTCAAAAATCTTGTCACCGATTCCACAAATAAAACTACACTATAATTATATAATGGAGCTATACACTCCTGACACAGACATGTGCTTGAAATAATGTGTCGCCCATGAATAAAAACATCAATTGATATAGCAAAAAATTATAAAGCGTTTATAAAAGCTCTTCGATACTTTTCAAAACACGTGTATCACCTACATAGCGTTAAAATACTACACACCTTAGTATAGCGTTAAAATACTACACACCTTAGTATAGCGTTAAAATACTACACACCTTAGTATAGCTTTAAAATACTACACACCTTAGTATAGCGTTAAAATACTACACACCTTAGTATAGCGTTAAAATACTACAGACCTTAGTATAGCGTTAAAATACTACAGTATAGCGTTAAAATACTACACACCTTAGTATAGCGTTAAAATACTACAGACCTTAGTATAGCGTTAAAATACTGCACACCTTAGTATCGCGTTAAAATACTACACACCTTAGTATAGCGTTAAAATACTACACACCTTAGTATAGCGTTAAAATACTACACACCTTAGTATAGCGTTGAAATACTACACACCTTTGTATAGCGTTGAAATACTACACACCTTAGTATAGCGTTGAAATACTACACACCTTTGTATAGCGTTGAAATACTACACACCTTAGTATAGCGTTGAAATACTACACACCTTAGTATAGCGTTGAAATACTACACACCTTAGTATAGCGTTAAAATACTACACACCTTAGTATAGCGTTGAAATACTACACACCTTAGTATAGCGTTGAAATACTACACACCTTTGTATAGCGTTGAAATACTACACACCTTAGTATAGCGTTGAAATACTACACACCTTTGTATAGCGTTGAAATACTACACACCTTAGTATAGCGTTGAAATACTACACACCTTTGTATAGCGTTGAAATACTACACACCTTTGTATAGCGTTGAAATACTACACACCTTAGTATAGCGTTAAAATACTACACACCTTAGTATAGCGTTGCAGATTTTGATCCCGAGGCGGAGGATTTTAAAAGTTAAGACCTTTAAAAACATTTTTTGATTTGAAACATTTTTAGTTCTATTATTCGTATATTGAAAATACGAAAATCTATGTCCCTTCAATGAGTGTGCCAAATATGCGTCATTTCAGTTTGGTTGCTACTAATTGCTGCCCTACTACCACCAGTACTGACCCAGGTACGTGTATGCAACCAACAACACAGGGCAGAAATTTAATAGGAAAAAATAATTTAATGAAGAAATAATTTTCGATTTGTCGTTGTTTATCGGCCAATAAGCAACTTTCTGTTCCGATGCGTAGGAATTTAACCACCAGAGCATTAGCCCAAGTTGTTTAATAGCTTCGCATCCGAACGACACAGAGTTGTTTATTGACCATAAACAACGATAATGCGAAAATTATTTCGATTCTAACATGATCTGACATAATTTTGCTTCTGTAATTGGAACTACTTTTTACTATGCTCCTCTCAGAATCGGAACTTCTTTTTGTGTTGTTTATGGGTAGTTTAACAACGATTATTTTGTTCTTTGTTAGTGAGTATCATGTTAGAATTAAATTTATATAAACTCATTTCATATGCTCATTTCAAAATAGCTTAATTGTTATTTAAATATCAATGACATATATCAATCATTATGGTTTTCATTGTGGTTTGGACCATGAAATTTATTGCATTTTTATTAGCTCGACTTTTCAAAGGAAAGGCGAGCTATTCTACTCGCCCGGGCGTCGGCGTTGGCGTTGGCGTCAGACCTAGGTGAATTTTTTTCGGTAAGCTAGTATCTCAGGAATGGCTTGAGAGATTTCATTCAAACTTGAACTATTTATTCCCCACATTAAAATGAACCTAAATTTGTCAAAATTATGGGCCTTTTTACACTTTGAAATTTTACATATAAGCTATATTAACAGGTTTTTTTTCTTTTCGGTAAGCTGGTTTCTCAGGAATGGCTTGAGGGATTTCATTCAAAGTTAGAAAACTTATTTCCTATATGAAACTGAAGTCATAGGCCAATTTTGATAACTCTAGTTTGAAATTTGTCAAAATTATGGGCCTTTTTACACTTAGAAATTTTACATATAAGCTGTATGGACAGGTTATAGCTTTTCGGTAAGCTGGTTTCGCAGGAATGGCTTGATGGATTTCATTCAAACTTTGAACACTTATTCCCTATACAAAAATGAACTCATATGCCAATTTTGATAACTCTAATTTGAAATTTGTCAAAATTATGGGCCTTTTTACAAAAAAATTTAAGTCGGTGGAATGACGGTGTCAACTTTTAATTTCTACTCTCTAACTTGAGAGTAACTCTTCACACATAAATACCATAAACCAACACTTTACTCGGGATTTCATTTGTGGTGGATTGGGTGGGGTGAAGGTCAATGTCACTGTTACCAAAACTAGATAAACAATCTTCTGCTTTATAACTCGAGAACAAATTGGAATATTTAAATATTATTCAATTTATAAATACTGTATAACGAGACATTGCATGAGATTGCATATGGGGTTAGTTGGGTCAAGGTCAAGGTCACTGTTTTGCAATTTAGAAAAATGCTTCAACTCAGTAACTCGAGAAAGAAAATAATTTTGTGTTATTGACCCCTACTATACAGTTTGTTTTAGAAAAAATGCCAGAAACTCTGACAAGCACAAGAAAAGTCGAGCGCGCTGTCCTCTGACAGCTCTTGTTATTTTACTAATTCGTGTTAAAAAAGATTTGCCTATTTCCTGTTTGATGTTTCTTTGTTGTAAACAGGAATATATTTTACAGAAATGTAAGTACTATATACTTACACTTTTTCGGTCGCAAATCCGCTTAACAAGATTTAGGACAGCATCGGATTATTAACCTTTGTAACGCATTGCTAGTAGTTGTAATTGAGGTAGAACCTGTACTGTTTGTGTACATATTCAGAGTTGCGATGTCAATGCCATAAGCGAACGACTGAAGTCATGTGTCATAAGCCAGGTTGGAATATCTTCGACAACAACATCTGCCATAATTAACCAGATTTGTGAAAAGTAGGTTCAACATGCTTGTCTTATAGAGTCTATATAATCTTATGCAATTGCTGCACAGTTTTATCAACCACATGGCATTATTCTGGATTTGTGTCTCTTGATAAGAAGAGGATGAAAACAAAAGTCAACAACCTAGATTCGAGCCGCGTCGTTGGAAAACCGGACTTAATGCATGTGCGTAAAGTGTCGTCCCGGATTTGCCTGTGCAGTCCGCACAGGCTAATCCGGGACGGCACTTTCCGCTTTTGTGGTATTTTCTGTTTCAAAGAAGTCTCTGCTAAACATAAATTCACTGTAGGCGAAAAGTGCCGTCCTGCATTAGCCTGTGGGGTCTGCACAGGATGATCCGGGACGACACTTTACGCACATGCATTAAGACCGATTTTCTCACGACGCGCCATGTATTCGTATTACGTATTCGTTAGCAGCAAACCTGTTGGTGCTCATGAAATTAACTCCTGGTTCAGGTAATTTTGTCTGTATTCTCACGGTTTGTGTTCAATACATTTCGGGTTCAGTATAATTAGTTCGTACTATGTTTTCGAAAATATTGTGTTGAGTATGTAACGGTACGTTTTCCCTAATTATTTGTATATTTGTTTATTTATCTTAGTTGTCGTTTTATGCAATTCGTCTGGAAGATATAATCATTGTTTTCAGCAGTGAATGTGCGATTAGCTGCTTGACAAATGCCGTGGGAAACTGTCACCTGTCGGATGCATTCTTTTTTTGGGAGCCTACTACTTTGAAGGTTACCTATCGCGCAATGTGCAAGAACTCTCAGGGTAGGGCATTGGTCAGGCTTTCAATTGAATTCGAGGCGTGTCGTGGGAAAAACGGGCTTTATTCATGTGCGTTAAGTGTCGTCCAGAATCAGCCTGTGCAATCTGCACCAGCTGATCCGGGACGACACTTTCCGCTTTAATGTTATTTGCTGTTTCAATGAAGTCTCTTCTAAACATAATTCCACTGTAGGCGGAAAGTGCCGTCCTGGATGAACGTATGCGGACTTTGCACAGGCTGATCCGGGACGACACTGTGCGCAAATACAATAATCCTGGTTTTCCCACGACACGTCTTACTTATATTCCTAGAAAGGCCTTTGGTGTTTGCAGTTGTTTTTTGTTGTTGTTCATTTTTCTATCTTTACAGAAAATTCATACAAATTCGTTTATAACAATTTAAGTTTAAATTTGCTACGTAACAATCCAACAAAGAAACATACAATCAAAAGAACTGAGGGAGAAACACGAATTTCATGGCAAAGGTAATAAACGCATATATCTATGTGTAGTTAATTAAAAGTAGCCAGCCATCTTATAACAGTAATGAACACTGTAGGTAAGCTAATCAATTGATCTGTTAAAACATATTATGTCTTTTTATCCACTTAGTCTTTTTGGACGTGATTAACAACTGTGCCACAGTGATGTTTACCGGATCCTGCTTCTCAGCTCTGTTAAGTTCGCAGACGACCGCCATAAACGAATTCACACGTGGCAACTATACAGGTTTCAAGACTGGCCTTTGCAAGTAAACGTGTTTACAAGCATAGTAATTAATTCTAAAAACACGTGTAAATTACAACGCTACATAAATGCAATTCGATAAATTCTAATCATCCAAAGTAAAAAGTAAGATAGTTACTTTGTTATTCTTGCACTTATTTGCTTGTATGTTTGGTATTTATATCATGCTTTCAGTGTACTGAATACATACACGACATGCATGGGAAAAACCCCGATCCAACCATCAGGGACGTGTACAGCGGCCATGGCGACCTTAGCCAATGACTTTCTGGTTGTCTCCTACAGCTACTCTGCCTGCAACACTCCCCAAACACATTCGTTCTTTACCACGTACGCCGGTGACGTCAAGTGCAGTGCCAATCACGTGATCATGACGGTTGCCTACGTCGCATCCGCTGTAATGATGTTGAACATTTTCATTTAGATCGATTTTCATTGCAATAAAGTGTAGCATGTTTTATAACAGCAGCTACATCAGTTGTAGGGAAACTCTTATATAACATATGATTTTCATTAAATTACAAAAATGTCGCGGATATAAGCATAAAGCATGCACAAAATAAAATCAAATGGTATACCAGTCTTGAAACTGCCAAAGTTACGCCTTTGGATTTTAAGTTAGTCATGTGAGAACAGAACTACTGGAGTTACAAATTGATGTGATATTTTGGTTGTTGATTTAACAAATCCTCCGTGTATAATTCCAGAACTGAGGCGTGTCGTAGGAGAACCTGGCTTAATGCATGTGCGCAAAGCGTCTTCTCGGATTAGCCTGTGCAGTCCGCACAGGCTTATCCAGGACGGCACTTTCCGCCTACAGTCGATTTATGTTTAGTAAAGACTTCATTGAAACAGAAAATACCATACCTGAAAGTGCCATCCTATATTAGCCTGTGTGGAATGTGAACCAGGTTATCAGTAAATGAAATAAATAATTGTTTGTTCCAACGCGATTTAAGACTGAAGTTGTACAAGGACGTTTTTTTATGTCGCACATTTGTAGACGGAGTGACGTGTTTGAGATGAATTCTTGAGAATCTTCGTTTCCTTCATTTATGTAAACACGTTTGACCTGGAAACAAACTATAAACTGCGATTTAATCCCTGTACCGTTATTGCCAAGCAAAGACATGATTGGATGGCAGACAACGATGTCTTATTAATCAAACGAACCCTAATAACATCGCCAGGCCTGGCTCAATATCGGTTTGTTGACACTTAAGCATAAACGGCATTACTTTTCATCCTTGCTGACTGGCTCAACAGAACCGCGACGTATTTTAAAAAAGACTGGGCATTCTCAAAAAAATGGATGATGTTCGTTAATTTAATCCAGTACATTTTTTAATCATTTTCATTTGTGTTGACTCGCTCCAAAATATCACCCAAATTTGTCTTAACATTATTGTTTCAATGTATCTCTGAGTTCTTCAACTTTTTCACTTAAGTTTTTATCCTATTTACTCTACACTTTTCTTTCAGTATATCAGACATTGACTAAATATGGTCGCAGTAATAGTAAATCACACGTATTAAGATTAAAAGCAGTAAAAACATAACTATTCATATTCATATTGCCATTTAATTCCCACCATTGATACGTTTTTGTAGATTTTATTTCTTAGCTGTGAACCTTTGTTACCAAAGTAAAAAAGCATGGTTTTTGCTTAGCCGTATAAAAAAATCATTTTGTTACTTAAATTGTTAGAAGACACAGTTTGACCTACCTTCGATATAACAAGACACGCACCAAATGCGTTTTTGGCTTATTAAGACGTCACATGTACAATAACATACATTTTACACTATTGGAAATATAATTACGTGTGTCATTTGTACATGTAGACGAATTGAAGCCGAATATAATGTTGAAAGAGACTTTTTGTGTGTGTTACAAATTACAAAATATAAATAGCATTTCAATTATAAATGTTAAGATTTGTTATGATTTTGTTTATTCTTTGGCCGCATATTTTCGACTTAATGTATACTCCCATCTACCTATGTAGCAAATAAACTTAAATCAATCTATGACAGAACATTTTGGGAATCGATCGATGAGATACGCAACTTACTTTCTCGTGAATCTCGTTAAAATCATCGCCAGCTTGACTCATATAAAATGAGTCCAACAACGAACAGTTTTAGAGTTAGCGTTATAATGTTTTAAAATGTGATTTTATCCATCAATCTTTCTGTCCGTCCGTCAGTTATTTCATTTCCGAGCAAGATCTCAGAAACTAATGACTCGATTTCAAATAAAACTATAGTTATAAGTAGGATATTTTAATATGCTAGTTTCTGTTCAGCGTGAGCTCACAGGAACGAATGAAGTTGAACTTAATTTGCAGCATCTCTACCAAGAGGAAATGCGCATAGTGTGGGCGTTTCAATCTGAAGATTTTTCAGGAAGTTATTGCCATGTGAATATAAAAAGGACATGATATGTTAGTTTCCGCGCGATATCTCAGCAACTCATAATTCCAATAAACTGAAACTTTATATGCAACATACCTACCAAAAGGGCATGCCGTACTGTAATGTCGATCTGGTCGGATGAATTTTTCAGGGAGTTATTTGACTGTACTTATCAAGTTTAACATGATATTTTAATAAGCTATTTTCGATTCTGCTCGAGATCTAAGGATTTCAGGAACAAAGTACTCATTTTCAATAAAACTGTATGTGCAGCAAAGCTTCAAAAATGTCATGTTTTCGGGTCATTCCGGTTTGACGATTGTTTAAGGAGTTATGTTTGTTGATTGTTAATACATATTTTATTAGATATTTTTATATGATGTTTTGGTTTATGCGTTTCTTCTACGGAACTAATTACACGAATTCAATTGAAGATCATATGTGTATAAAACCCGCTGTAGCAATAAACGTTGTATTGTGCATATCTTGTTTTATTGTCAAACAAATGTTGTTTATAAGACTAACATACATATCGGTTACTTATGCGTCAAATAAGTTTTGAAATGTTTGCTAAATAGTATATACTTCGTACTGCCTGACTGAAGTGAGAGTAACCTTGGGCAGGAAGTATCAAAACATGTTAATCCCATGCACTTCTCTGTGCGGTGGCTCCGTAGTGGTGATCATCAACCATGTGTCATTAGGTACTTGAGGTAGGGGCTGATAGGACCTGAGTTAGGAGCAGGTTCTAACTGGAGGGTAATAATTTTAACAAACGAGGTCGGACCAGGTCGGACCTCAGGTAGGGGCGGTCCTACCAGGTAGCCACTGTTAAAATTAGGTCGTACCAGGCCCTACCAATTTAGGACCTTATAATACCACCGGTTCTAACACTGCGAACTAAAGGGTCGAAATTGATTAGGAGGTAGGACCTGCCCCTACGTCACTTCCGATCTGGTCGGACATCAATTGTTAAAATTATGACCATCCAGTTAGGACCTTCCCTTAACTCAGGTTCTACCAGCCCCTACCTCAGGTACCTAATGACCCAGAATGTGAAGACAAATGTTGGTGATAGTTTGGAACGAGTCAACACAAATGAAAATGATAAAAAAATGTACTGGACAAAATGAACAAACATTATCCATTTGTCTTTGTTAAAGAACGTCGCGGGTCTGTTGAGCCAGTCAGCAGGGATAAAAGCTAAGGCCCTGTATGCGTACGTGTCAAGAAACCGATTTTGAGCCAGGCCTGGAGATGTTAGTAGGTTTAGTTTGATTAATAAACCATCGCTGTATTCCATCCAATCATGTCTTGGTTGGAAATAACGGTATTAAATCGCAGTTTATAGTTCTGTTTGTTTCCAGGCCAAACGAGTTGAATGAAACAAATGGAGCAAATGGAAATGTCTAAAGAAGTCATCTCAAAGAAATCCGTCTAAAATGTGCGACATCGTAAAGAAATGTCGTGGCACACCTTAAGTCTTAAATCGCGATGGAAGCATTCACTGTACTCTTGAACAAGCAACTAGTTATTATGCCCCCCTCCTGCAACTAGTTATTATGCCCCCCCTACGAAGAAGTGGGGGTATATTGCTATGCACCTGTCCGTCGGTCGATCGGTCGGTCGGTCGGATGGTCGGTCTGTCCGTAGACCATTTCGTTTCCGCACGATATATAGAGAACTTTTTGACTTACGATCATTTAAGTTGGTATGCTGGTTACTTGGGAGGAAAGGAAGACGCCTATTGATTTTGAGGTCAACAGTGCAAAGGTCAAGGTCAGCGTTTCTAAAAATAGAAAAACGGTTTCCGCTCAATAACTTGAGAAGCATCGAGATATTTTAATGAAACTTTATACATAGATACCTTATATCGAGTATTCGCTTGGAAATTGCATATGGGGTGGGTGGAGTCAATGTAAAGGTCACCGTAACTAAAAATAGAAAAACGGTTTCCGCTCAACAACTTGAGAATGCATCGAGATATTTGAATGAAACTTCATACATTGATACCTTATATCGAGACCTCGCTTGGGATTGCATATGAGGTTGGTAGGTTCAAGGTCACCGTTACTAAAAATAGAAAAACGGTTTCCGCTCAATAACCTTAGAATCCATAAAGATATTTTAATGAAACTTCATACGTAGATACCTTATAGTGAGACCTCGCTTGGGGTTGCATATGGGGTGGGTGGGGTCAAGGTCACCGTTGCTTAAAATAAAAAAAAACGGTTTCCGCTCAAGAACTTGAGAACGCATCGAGATATTTTAATGACACTTCATACATAGATACCTTATATTGAGACCTCTCTTGGGGTTTCATATGGAGCGGGTGGGGTCAATGTCAAGGTTACCATTACTAAAAATAGGAAAACAGTTTTCGCTCAAGAACTTGAGAACGCATCGAGTATTTTAATGAAACTTCAATATATATACCATATATCGATACCTCGCTTGGGATTGCATATTAAAACATTTTCTTAACTATTGCACATATTCACTACTTGGCTGCAAGTTGGGGGACATACATGTTTTACAAACATGTCTTGTTTCATTTCCTGATGACCTGATTCACATTGCCATGCCAGACCGTAAGGTTCGACATCTATACATGGATAAGAATCAAAGTAAAGATTTAATCTCTCCACAAATGTGTACGACGGCACATGCTTTGCTGATAATAATACCACAGGTTCTAACACTGCGCACTAAAGGGTCGAAATTTATTATGAGGTAGGACCTGCCCCTACCTCTGGTACGTCCTGGTCGGACCAGGTCTTACTAATTTAGGACCTAATGGTACGCCATATAAAGTACTCTCTTCTGCAATATTTCGAAGAGCTTATATACTATCCCCTCTGGTGATTCCAACGAAGATGAGCCTTTTAAACAGATATTTTGCATCAAATCTCATGGTCCCCACCAGAATAAATTCCGTCACTGACTTCAGCATCTCACTGCGACTCATGCACTGTGTTCAAACCTAACATTCTAACTCAGCTTAGCGGAATAGAAAAATTGATATATAGTAATGAGTTTGTCTAAATAAAATACCATGCATTCAAGTGAGGTTTGTTTTTATGTTTTATATCAGATTGCAAGGTGTGCAGAGAGGAGTTCATAGCTATATATAATACATATTTGACCAACAACTTAAATTAATCTAGTTTTTGAGGTAATTCGCCCTTTTTCAGTTTAGCGCCACCTAGCGGATATCGCCTATGAGAATTCCAAGATGGCGGCGTATGGGGTCATCATCTAGTTCGCATAACGAACGTCGATATTTTACGATTATATGTTGGTTAAGCATATTATTTCTGATATAAATCATTATTAATTGGCTTCTACAAGGGAAAGCGATACAACTTTTCATGGTTTGTCATTTGTAAATTGCGTTATTTATTTTTTTGGATCTGTTTTATTGTTTCATTTTATGCTTGTCTATGTGGGTTGTATTTTGTACACAAATGCAGTTTCATGTTTAATAGAAAACGAGTATGGATATTTTAATTGTAGAGTTAAAAGTTTATATAAATAGTTAAACATTACAATATTTAATATTACAAATGGTTAATATCTGGTTAATATATGTAATACATATATATATATGATTACAATATTACATTTTTACACTTATTAATACTTATTAATATTTTCATTTATTTCCTTTCAAGTTTTGTGTTATGAAATACTTTAACCAGCAATGAACCAATATGATTAAATGAATATATTATATTTTATTTATTAAATTACTGATTGTGAATATATGCTGTATTAATTTATTTACATTAATGATTATTAATGTTGTTTGCAGATGTCCAAAAAGCGGAAATAGAGTCTTCTATCAGCCAGGACAGACAGTTACACTGCCTGTGTAAGCAGCCCAATGATGTGACAAAAATGATGATGCAGTGCGATTTCTGTGATGTCTGGTTCCATCCACAATGTATCGGTTTGGACTAAGTAGAGCAGACATTATTTCGCACTGGAATTGTCCAGGATGCGTTGAAAGCATGTCTGAAAATCCATCCATATCTCGAAAAGGTAATATAACGTCAAGATAAAAAGCAAACCCATTCTCAATACTGGGATTGACGGAGAATGCAAGCATTTAGTGGCAACTGTCTACTTCATTGTTGACTTGTTTAGACAAGTATAACTAGAATACCAGATGTGCAGACGTGTACCGACAAGCTGTAGATGTGGCATGTGAGGAAACCTCTGCCAGATGAACCTCTTCTGTTTAGTGACATTGCTTTCGTGAAACACGATCCGTTCAAAGTGTCGAAGAAGGAACTGTGTTCTAGTGTCGTACACCACAACCCAGTGCCAGAATTTGCAAAAACATTAAACAAAATGCAGCTTGAGAAACTTGTCAAATTGTATGATGCCACAAACCTGAATTTACCCGTGATGGACACTATACGCAGTAATAACTGTGAGCCAGTATTGCATATAGAGCAAAGCACTGCAAACCTTGACATTCTATTATTTGAGAAAGTACAAACAACCAATTATAGTGTACAGCTACCTACAGTGTCTAAAACAACCATGGCATTTTAGGAGTCTGTCGTTGCTGTGGATGTGAAAACTGCTAATCTCAGTGGAAAGCAAACAAGACTACAAAAAAGTAAAAATGCAAGATGTTTTCAGGAGAGAGAATTTCGGATTTCATCGTCAATGTTTGGTACATTCTGTAGGATGAAGCCAACAACTGATCCAGTTAAGGCTTTTACTCAAAAATAAGTTTTTCACAACAAAAAGTGTTAAACATGGGATCAACTACAAGAGCCAGGCATTTGCTAGATATTTAATGACTAACTGTAATGTTGATAGTGCCGTGGGTTTGGTTGTTAACCCTCAGTTGTCATTCCTTGGTGCAAACTTACAGTGTATTTGAGAAAAAGTCCTCAATAAAAAAACACATAACGCTAGACTCATCATTTTTCCTCAAAGAAGAAAAGGGTGAAATTAAATTGAAGGAAGGCCATGATTACCACTTTCAAATACAAGGACAGTTGATTCTGTGTGGCATTGAAAAATGTGATCTTGTTGTGTTTGTACCACCTGAAGATCTTATTGTTGTACCTATTGCACGTGATCGACAGTTCTTTGAATCAGTGATGTTACCAAAGTTAACCAGTGTTTGGTTTGAAAAACTTGCCCCTCATTTCCTTAAACAATGAAGTAGTGAAAAACTGGGGTCGTTTTCCAGTAACATATAAATTGCATCTTAACATTGCGTCACTTAAATTAAAATTGCAAACTTATATGTTTAAATCTCTGTACATTAATACAAACAATGGCTAAATTATAGCTGATAATAAATTAAAACTAAGCAGGGTTTACTATGCACAGGAAATAAATAGGTAAATATATTCATAAATTGATGGCTACGGTTATGGATAAAACATTTTTTGTCTTAAGATGTTTTTGGAATATGACCCCAGATTTTGTTCTAAAACATGTCGTTTGAGAATCGTATTGTTTTGCATATACTGATTTATGTTTGTTATTTTTGATTCTTATGCGCAAACCATTCCTGAATAATGTCTGCGTTGTTGCCTTGAACCATGTCTGTTTTCGTAAATAAAACAAGATAAACTTTCATACTCTGCAAGTTGTACTAGTGTGCAATTGTTTTGACGCGTGCAACGTTACCGATTTAACTTAATCGGTTTATTGAATGATAACGAATAACTAATAAGAAATCAAAATGAATATAAACATTGTATAAGCTCACTCAAATTTATTTATAAAGTTTATAAAGATGTTACTTATAACAATAAATAAGTACATGTTTTCAACAGAAACAACATGCAGCATATTCAATGAACATAATACAATGCAACACCTCTGTGTAAAGTTATTTAAAATGTCAACACTTTGTCTGTACTGAACATAATTTATTGGAGAACATGCAAATTAAATTAACACCATCAATAAATGTTATGCAACATTAGGATTGTATGCCTGCAACTTTTAACACCTTATGTCCTTTGCAAGTGTTAAAAATCTAATTGGACTGATGCGGGAATTTAATTGTAACACTCATAGTTTACTTTTCAAATAAGCTTCCCGTGAAGTTAGCCAAATGTCCACAAACAATCCTGATTTTTTCCAGCATTGGGCACAGTGACATTGGTACTGTGTGCCGCAAAATTTCAAATTCCTTCACTTTTCTCACGGCACGTTCAACGTGTACTCGTACTGCAGCAATGCTCTTAGACTCGGCCAACTTCTGGATAGTAAACTGGTCCTGTTTTTCAAGAAATGGCGGAATGGCAAGGGAATAACCAAGTTGTTCCAAGTCAGGTTTAGTATCAAATCCTTTATCTGCCATGACAGTATCGCCTGCATCCAACTAATGGTACAGACCACAGTGTCTAACAATCTTCTTATCCGAATATCTACCTGCATACAGGCTCGATATGTAGGTTATTTGTCCATTTGGTGATATTCCAATCAAACCCTTAGCTGTGTTATGATGCTTATATGATGAGAATGTTTCCTTCTGACTAACTGATGCATATGGTTGTTCTATAAAGATCTCGGTGCAGTCAATGATAACCCGTGTCTTAACGAAGTTCAATTTGAAGGAATCTGGCATTGTTTTGGTCACATGGTCTCTAGATGCCCATATCGGCAGACATCTTAATCTGTCATACAGGAATATAATCCATGTGTTCACAATCTTTGATATTTGGCCATCTGAGAGATTGTAAAGATCAGCAATGACTCTTTCAGGAAGACCTTTTCTTATCCGCACCAAGGTTAGAAAAAGTTCTTCCATTGGCGATAGGGACCTAGATGGACCTCTTTTTGTAATGAAGTCGTATGGCTTACACTGTGACGTATTGGCAGAACCGACGTAGTACAGGAATTTGCATTCTGGTTGTAGTAACTGGAAGAACGCACACAATGCTACATACGTTGGGAATCCAGTGTAGTATCTAATGTCGCTGTCCGATGAGGAAAATCTCAAGACGGTGAACTTTTCTTTTGACCTTTCGAGCAGGAGCGCCTTGTGTTTTTTTGTAGCACAGCTTCCTTGGGTGGTGAAGGGTCTGCTTCTACATTTACAAGACTATCCTCACTTGATGTTGACGTGTAAGCACTTTCAATGGCAATGTCTAAACTGTCATTTAAGGGAGCGGTCTTGGCTACAGGGCTATCCAATGATTGGAAAGACGTCTCCATAATGAAACTGCTGCCAGTGATGCACCGCTTCTTTTTCGGAACTGGAGTGTTACTTCTGTCCCTAAATAATGTCCGTCTTGGTGGTTTGGGTGTCAGCCAGTTAAATACTGTTGGAATAGCGTCCTTTTTCAATCTCCTTCGAACCTGTCCTGGCACTGGAACGTGGTATGAGTTGTCCTCAAAATGTACAGAACACACTCGCGTATGCTTGTTAAGACTAAAGTCCTTCCAGACATCTCGACGAATGTTTCTGACCCATTTTTGCTGAAGGCCTCGTCACTTGGAAATGAATGGAACGAGACACCTTGGCAACGCTCTAGGCGAGTGTCACTAGTGCAGTGTGGTACACAACAATGATGCGGCATCTGAAAGTAAACAAAAAAATTATATACTTTTGTTATGTAATACATTAAAGGCAAAACAAATCTAAAACATTTCATAAGGATTTGAGATTTACATGTATAAATAAAAAAATGTGGGTGTCTGAGTCAATCAAGCCAATATACTGCTTCAAAACGTATGTTTTCACAAACACCTATTTTAGAAGTCAGAACATGGTCACTGATGTTTATTTATTTTATGCACGATTTCTATACATTTGCAGTCTAAATATTGATTTTATTTGAAGTCGATAAATGCTTTATGTTTAGTTTAATAATTCAGCACACAACGTTTTTGTTCATTTAATATACATTTGATTCAGAACTTCCGATTACATTAAGCAACTTTTTTTTACATCTTTCTCCACCCACTTGCTAATTGAAATTCTCGACGTTTAATACGGTAATTATTTAAGCTTGCAATTATTGCAACATTAATAAAACATTTGATTAATCATGAATTGTGTTTACCTTTTTCGCAGACGTCCGTTTTTAAGTATAAATTTAAGATTTTAGTGAATTATCGATGTTTTATCAGTGTCTTCGATACATGACCCCATACGCCGCCATTTTGTTTGATCGATTATTGAGTTTCGCCGGGGGGGGGGGGGCGCTAAACTTGAAAGTCGCGAATTATATTAAATTCAAACATAGCCTATTGTTTGATAGCAACATTGTTGTAAAGTGAATTTATTGCGAAATTATAGCATCAAAATATAGGGCGGTGTTAACGAAAAAAGTGTATTATTTAGTAAAGTCACGCGCCAATAACGACCGACTAAGTGTTTTACTTATGCTTTACACCAGGCGTCCTGTTAACTATTGCCCATTATTAAACTCTTCCGAGCTTGAATAACAATATTAGGATATCAAGATATTATATTTTTTACTAAATGCGTGATGAACGCTGAAATCCATGTAAAACAATGAAACAAATGGCGAGTAACTTGTGCGATTCTAATTCGATTGAATGCGTCCTGGTATTAAAATATTAGAAACTATAAACAAACAGGTGCGCGATTTTTGGTTACTATATACATGTACCATAGCAAATTCGATTTGGTTGAAAATTACACATTTGTTTCGGTTTTATTACCCTAGATGTATGTCAATATGCTATAATAGCGACAATTCATCTCGTTTCGGTCGTTAATGTCCGCAGAGGCTACGCACTCGGGCTTTAAAACTGTTTCGGGCGTCTGCGGACGTTAACGACCTCAGAAAGGTTATCCGTATATTAACATAAATATTGGATGAAATTAACATTACGACCCCATAGTACTAACGAGCACGTGCACATGTACCACCATTCTTCTCTCTGCGGCCTAAAAACCTCTAAATACAAACACCAAGTGTATTACAAAAATGATTCATGTATAAATCGCAATGGCAATTAAGGAAACACATACGTGTCTACTTTGTAAGACTTCCCAGATGCTTACCTCGTCATAAGGATAAGGAGATCTAGGTAGATATTTATTAATATATGTTTTATTTTCAAAAGGTCCCATTGCAAACAAAATATGACAATACATGTTTATTATAGTCCAAAATTTAATGTTTGATAATTTTCTATATCGCGAACTCTTTTGGTATCCCATTTCGTTGTGTTAGCAACTTCAATCATATCAGTTTAATGTTATGTTTATTTTACACCGTATGTGATTGGTCGAGCGGGCATGAAAGAAACAAACTACGCTGATGCAGTGACTTCTATTCAAGGACTGCGACTTACTGACGAAATTTGGGTTACACTATGGTAAACTTCATATATTTCATCGAGTCATCATGAAATAAAATAGCTTTCATTTTTTCTTATAGAATTGGTCTTTTAAAGACAATTAACTAGTGAATATTAACATTGTAAAAGTTTGTATGTAAAACGTTATGTATTATGTGGCGGACTTTGTCCGGAGCATAATTTGACTTCTTTAGCGGATTTTTAAATAAGATGTGAACAATCATTATAAAGCAGTGAGTTGCGCGAAACAATCAGGTTTAAGACTCAAAGGTTAAGGTCAATCTTGTAGGTCCAATTTTAGTCATGTGCATACTGTCGTCGGGCATGGAGGGATTTTCAAATACGTTGGCAAATATAATCATTAGATGGTGTGTCAGACGTTAGAACCAGTAATATAGCTGAAATATGTAAATCCATTTGAGTTTAAGTCTGAGAAGTCAATGGTGAAATAAAACATAATATAGAGAGGTTATGATGTAGCTAAGCTCATTTTGATCACCATCGTGAGTAGAAGTGTCGCGTCGGACACCATCGTGAGTAGAAATGTCGCGTCCGAGAACCAGGGGCCTATTTCCCCAAAGTCACGGTCAAATGAAAAATATAATGCTGTTTTTGTTTTTTCGTGTGTAAAACAAATATTCCAAATGCATGAACGATTTCTGAAATCACTTTCCTAAAATAGTTACACATAATGAGAACATGTGTTGCGTGCAAATAAAATAACAGACTTTTGAAGTATGTGAATTGATGTTTTATTGTCCAAAGCATAATGCCTGTCTAAAACAGTTGAAGACAATAACCTCAACTTACAAAGCCGCTAGTTTAAGTAGATTTGCTAAATTACAAGAAAAGAAGGGCATCAATAACGATAGTGTATTTGCCTCTGTATATGTTATATGTCATGCAATGATTATACATGTTGTTGATACTCAACATTTCTGGCAGTATGAATGCTCTCTTTGAATTGCACAGTTCCATACGAATGTACTATTATATAACTTAATGTCATGCATCTTCATTCGTTAGCACAATGTTGAAACACAATTTATAGACATGTATAAGTCGCCGTCCTATTCTGCCATTGTGGGTTAATAAACAAGCAACAAACTTGTAATAGATATGTGTCTATTTCCCCTTGCAGACTGAAGTCCTTAGGGAATACATCTGCAGAAAATAATATTTATATCTGCGTGTAAAAGCAGCACGAAAATGGCGTCTAACTGTGTTGGAATAACGCTGTCGTTTAAAAATGGCGGAAAGGATTATTTGTTTCGTGCTGGTGCATATAATCGGTGTTAAAATAGTTTACAACAATGGGTACATACTGCCAATAATGACTAATCAAATACTACTAAGACTAGACTAAACTAGATAACTACTTGGTATTTAGAAGGTTTATTTAACCATCATAATTATTAAAAATATAAAACTGCACTTTTCACCCTATGACATATACAAATATAACTCAACCGACGATAACCGGTCCCGGCATATTGTTGCAAGTCCGAGAACAGTCCTGAACGTTACAGTAGTCTACATTACAGAAGACATTCATCCACTCACGGATAGCAGCGTACTCGTTGGTTTCGAACATGAATGTAATCTCGTGTGTCGCTATGGAAATAATATGTGTACTGCTATCAACCTCACACCTGGAAAAAAAATACTCATAAAGAATGGTTTCCGCTTTTATCGAGGCGCGTACAGTATCAAGGTGTACAAATTAATAGCTTTATAAGAAATAAAATATTTTCGTATTTTTTCTAAAAACAAATATGTTCTGTTCATCTATGTCTTAGAAACTAAAAACTTCGTCCAAAATTAACACTGTGGTCCGTTTTATAATGAAGACATGCTAGATCATTTCTGGGAAAGGTCATGGTTGATTTAATGCAACCAAGCATATTTTCTTATTTCTGGAGGTTATATCTATCTGCAAAATTAAATCAATTGGTTTGGTATTTATGTTAAACTGAAACAATATACTACAAGCGATATTCGACACGTTTACTTCTATTTTAAAAGCCAAAATATGTGTGGTAGTAAATTAATTGCACAGTGTTATACATAATTGACATTACAATAAAATCAAATATCATTTAAAATGTGTTTTGGGATTACTTTCGATAAAAGCCTTCGTAAGTGTATCAGGAAGTTAATAAAACTTGAATTTCAAGTTGTTGTGTTTTTCATTTTTGTTCACAGGGCTCCTTTAATTTTTTTCAGAAATGTATTCGTAGTTATTTCCCTGTAAATATTTCGCCATTTGATTTTAGAGTATTGTTGATGAAAGTTGAACAGGCGAAAATATTAATTACACCGTACAGTAAGGCCATTATTTTCTTTACAACAGACGAGAATTTATTATTGCTCAACAGGGGATAGCTAGTATTTGATACATACAAGAAATGCACTAATAACAAAGATTTTCATAAAACGTCGATAGCATTTCGACGAAAACAAGATTTAGCGTCTGTAAAACGCGGCGCAAACGAGGCACGTTGTTCGTTTTGTTTACCGCGATACAGGAGAAGCCGCGATGCAACCGGAAACCACTATTGATGATTAAATATCGTGTACATTTATGGAATTCTTCAATGTTGGCCATATAATCACGTTTATGAATTTTGAATATCATTAATTGATTATGATTTTTGTTCATTACTTTGCATTCAGATGTTATAAGAGTAATGATATTGTGCTACATTTTCAAAAATGTAAAAATTGAAACAAATTTTTACCAAATCCATGCCAATACGTACATTTATATGAAAAATTACAAATACCCATTTTGTATAAGAAAACTACAGCCGGGAATCAGTATTAAAAGCAGGTCTGACATAGCATGATTTCAGCAGCAGTTTGAGCTCTGGATCTCGGATCGGACTCGAAATCTTCACATACACTATATTGCCCATTTGCACGTGCAATGGGTTACTAGGTAAGATCATTTGGAAGAATGGGTCACTGTAGACTAAGATGGTAATGATGTTCCCAGCGCTTTGCAAATGATTTGTTGAAATGCTGGCCACGGTATCCTTGTCGAGAACATTACATTGAACATTCTCGGTCCAGTTGAATTTCTTGGACGCTAAACTGTTTTGAGGGTCGAATACTAGCACCAACTGATTCTCAAGTGAAGATATGCTGAAACCTTCTAAATCCAATATGGTTTAAAACAATATTCGAAACGAAAACTGTTAAAATAATAATATCATATTATATATTATGTATAAGTTTGATTAAAATACATATTTCATCGCAACGTGGATGAATGATAAACGAAATACTAGTATTACCTTTCTTTTTCGCGTCATACACCCGCCGAAGTTATTTTCGTAAACAATAAATGCATTTCTTTCTTCTCCTTTACATGATATAATTCCTAAGTAGATTTGTAATTCGCTATTGCAATTAGGAATCAAAGTCGCAACAATGTCATATTGACAGTAATGTTCCAGCCCTGATGTGAGCATCTGGTTTTGACCGCAGTTGACATAACATTATCTGAAAATAATACGCATTGTACTGTGTCACAAATTATCTATGTACACACTCAAAAAGACGTTAGCCTCTTCTTGCAATGAGATCACATACAACGCATACTTACCAGTTGATAAGCAAGACGTATTTTCGTTGGACCAGTTCCCATTGGAACTACAAAATCCCTTAAAGATCCCTTGAAGGAAATAGCCGGAGTTGCAGCTGACAGTGGATTGAGACCCATACGATGTTCAAGTTGAAGAGACGTGGCCGTTTGATGGCGCTATAGGAGTCCCACAGTCTACAAACAATATCACATTACATGATAATAATGTGGACAAAATTATGTTCATCGAGATAACCATTGACAATGATTTTAAATACAAATAAGCATACCTATCAATTCACAGCTTGGAGCTTCAGAGTTCCACGTCCATTGTGTACATGATGCGGTGGAATTACCAACCAGGCGATAACCTTCTTTGCAACTAAAGTATTCTGTGTTGAGGTCAACCGTGAGGTGTCCGTTAGCTTTGTTAAGAAAATCACAAGCTGTAATGACAGATTAATTACTTATAATAGACGATATATATACTTTACTATATTAAAACCGGTAGAAAAATGTAACCGACTACTATTAAAGCAGGGAGATTTGTTTATCTCAAATGTTAAAGCAGTATTGTAATGAAAAGGAGTCTTCTCGTTACAATAGCCCACAATGTACCCTATTCGCTACCTTCATGTTAGAATCATTCAAAAGTAGGCGGAATTTTATGCGTTTTAAACGTATGCTTTTCTTAACCAAAGACACATGTAGTCATTTTTCTTCTGCTGCATACACTACCTTTTAAACTCTGTATGCTATCAAATCCGAGTTGTTCATAATTCGTTTCATTAGCACGAAATACAATCTAAAAAAAGACATGTTTGCTCTATTGTATAATGAAACAAGAAACATACTTTTATCTTGGGCAAATATAAAACAAAAACCGTCGACTGAGCAAACAAAGGGCAATATGGCTTTCTTAGCGACAAACTCACTATATATCTGTAACATTACTTTGTATTATGTGTCTTCGATGTATACGACTATACCTTGATAAACCGGCCGTGCACTTTAAATATATTAAAATTAATAAGTAGGTTCCTATGAAAAGTGTGTAATCTTTTAGCCTGCGCTTTGAAAACTTCTCTGGTTAAAAGTATACTCTACGAGTATATGTTATGTTATACAAGACAATTTTCTTTAAATCTACAACTGATTTGTAACTTAATTCGAACCCTAAAATGTCTTTTTTGCAACAAAAATAAAGGTTTCGTTTATCCACATGTTATCTCGTTCAATGTAGTTCCACAAGGAAGCTAGATGATTGGTTTCGTTGTTCTCTGTTTCTTCAGTGACAAGCAGTTCTCCAACGGGAAGCGTGTGTAGGAAACTAGTTTGCTACAATCCCGGGGGAAAGCATAGGAGAAGTCATTGTGAAGCTGGTATTTGATTAGTCTGACGTGTTTTGCCGAGTTATCGTATAACAGGCGTCACCTGTAACATACGGTGACGTAAAGTTCACGTGAACATTATGTGGATATCAATGCATGCTGTGCATTCGTCAATTAAACATAAACAACATTAACATGTCTCGAAGAAGAGACTAATAAACATTACCTCTGTATAACTAAACAAAACAATATAAAAACTTCCCGTATTTCATAAACTAATAAAATATCAGATATCTTTTTGAGAATTTAGTATTTTTGTTACACATTAATAAACATATTGTTTAATTTAGAACAACGTGTTGTTTAATACGAGTTTTCTTATATCTTTGTTTTTCAAAGTATACTTATGCAGCGAAAAAGCTTGAAAGCTATTAGATAAACCTTTACTGTTTTCAATCACTGATTTTGAGGATGGGGAGATGTCACAAATGCACGTGGCATTTACTATAAAGTCACCGCTTTCTTCTGGCATTTCTAGAAAGAACACATTCCTGGCCTGCACTTCGCCAGTGCCCATTTTCTTCGCACGTAGATGTACTATTACCAGACAGTTTGTAGCCGGGGAAACAGGTTATCGTCACCATTGAATTATACGAAGTAAGTCCATTTGACAGATGACTATTCTTTGGCCGCTGGAAAGGTCCACAGTTTATGCGAATAAAAGACAATTGCTTCTTACTATACTAATAAACAGACTATTGCAACTGTGAGGTAAGATCAGATGTGTTGCTTCCACGGACTTTGCATTAGAATTGACACGTCGTGACATTGCTATTTACCACGTGTTGTGGCAATCGAATGTAGCACTACCATTATAGAGTTTTATTAATGGCTCACAATCTATTATATTGCATTGTTACAACGTTTAAGCAACCCACTTAATTTAGGAATTATTATGTTAATATAACTGCTTTTGTAGAACATTTCCCAATGATGTTTGCGAATAATTAAATTAAGAAACACATTAATTTACAGAGTATATCTGCATGATACTATATCAATATATGCCACTGTTTGAGACGTTTTGTCGACAAGTTAAAAGCATGTTTCGAAGTAAACTCGTTATCTTCATATATTACATTTATTAATCCTTTTGCCGCAACACTAAGAAAACAGGCAGCATTTTAAATAGTTAATACATACAATATTACCATTTTTCCATCAAATATTTTTATAGTAATGTGATAAATTTATATTTGTTATAATGCGTGCTAAAGCATTATTCATAATGTAAGAAATAATGTTGGTTAATATGTAAAATAAATTAATTTTTAATGCCACTTTTTATTTGTTTCTTTAAACATTACCCTTTGAAGGCAACAAATGAATCAATTCAATAACTAGATGTTTATTTATAATATAATGTTTATTGTATTATAATAATTTTACAAAATATCGTTGCATAACATTACCCAGTGGTTCACACGCGGGCAATGTATTATTGTAGCCTGCACAATACGCCTCAACTTCCGGTCTAACGAGTTGGTGTCCAGCATCACTTTTGAAACTCTCTGCAAGGTACAAACATGTTTAATTTCTGCCAAACCTTTCGACCACCGACAGGACTTAGCTACTAGAATATAGGTAAACATTTATTCCATAAATGCGTTGTTGAAACAAACAAAAACAGAACTTAAAGAAAGAAAAAGCTAACAAAATACAATAAAAACGCACATAAAGCAAATTATAAACCATGTAGCAAAACTAAAACATGAAAACAAAAAAAGAAAAAATTAACAGCATGGTTTAACAGGACATGTACGTTCAATAGAAATCATCAGATATAAAAAGGGAAGGGTTTAGTCTTGTTGATTATTGTCCATTTAATTTTTTTAATTAAACATTTGTAGCAATATGCAAACCAAATATAGATTTAACGTTAAATAAAGATTGATAATAGATCACAATTATACTGAATAACAATATTTTTAATCATTACATTATTTAAATTAATTTATCAAGAACTTAAAATAAACCATGGTAATATTGCAACATACCAACAGTTATATTGCCAACACCAATTAAGGCATGTGTCCATGCTGTACCAACAAATTCCACCTGCAAGGAAATGATTTGTTGACACAGATATTATAAATATATTGCAATCAGGGAAAGTTTTATTAAAAGTTCCGATTTTCCTATAACCTTATAAAATTAAAGGGACTATGTCATCGAAAAGGGCCTCAGGGAGACAGTTTCTTAAAAGAAATCTAAAATTTAGATATCAATAGTGGCATATAATAACGGTTAAAACATGGTATATATAATAGAAAAGAGTAAACGCATTCTGATATAAAATTCAATCTATAATATGGGTTGTGTTTGTTTGGCCCTATTCCTGTTTACATTTTGACGGCAGAATAGTGAGCATTTTGTATAACCATAGATTATACACGACTCTTTACCAAACGTCATAGCACAGTTGGTTAAAGCGCTGCCTACTGTCACTTCTTCCTATGGTACCTACGTTGTGAGTTCTTTCTTATTAATTTATTGCACATGTCCTAGTAAAGCGCAAGTCTATCAAATCATATAATTTATATCAACCTGTTTTTTGAAAAAAAAACAAACCTTTGGTTCCTATGACAAAAATGAATAGCACTTTCAATGTGAACATCCTGCGAAGCACTTATGAATCCGAATGTATCGGCCACATTTAGTTGTCTCATTATATCTAGCCAACAAGTCTCCCCTAACATATACGGTTTTATCGTGGTCAGATGTCATTATGTACATCTCGGCAAGATGACGCGATGTAAGTACTGTTTGAATAATATTGAAAACACGCAGTCACAACCTGGCTTTCAAGTTTTATTTTAATACAAATTGAGAACTTTAATTTGAAGGGACCTGTTCACAGAATGACGATTTGACAAGTCTCAAACTTTTTTTCACAGATTCCAAAAAAGAAACAAAGAGTGTAAATATAGGAGTGAAATAACACCCCTGACCTAAAAATATACTCGAAGTACTGTTTCGTTAATTAGTAATCAATAGTTGAAATGAATTAAATTATAAAGCGTTTGTAACGCTAAACGATGGACAAGTTTGGATTGTTTCTGTTGTTTTCGTTGATATGTTGAAAACACGTGAATCACTTAAATAAGATTTTAAAAAAATTACAAGTTCAAGAATAAACATTTCAATGGCCGAGAGGTAACGCGTAAGACTTTAAATGGCCGAGAGGTAACGCGTAAGACTTTAAATGGCCGAGAAATAACGCGTAAGACTTTAAATGGTCAAGAGGTAACGCGTAAGACTTTAAATGGCCGAGAGGTAACGCGTAAGACTTTAAATGGCCGAGAGGTAACGCGTAAGACTTCTGTTCCGCTGGTCTGAGGTTAAAACCCCGGCGGGAGTAACGTTTTTCTCTCTTTTTGTTTCTTTTCTTGTTAAAGTACTTGAGCTTTTTTATATCAGTTGCTTTGATTTAACAAGTTAAGACGTATAATGGCATGTTTCAAAAATACAAAAATATGTGAACAAGTCCCTTTAAACTATAATATAAATATTGTCATTACGTATATCGCATTACTCTAAATAAGGTAGGCTTTTTTTCTAAAGAAAAAACACTTGCATAAACGTAGGAGTGCGTTAAGATTAACAGTTTTTCATTATGCTTATATTTTGGATATTTTTCACTAGCAAATTCAGAATTTGTACTGAAACAACAGCGACGCCCAATGCAGGTTAAATACCGGTAATCAATGTGTCGACATATATAGACAACGGTAAACGACGGGATCTAGTAAATTTTTGGTAGTACATAATAAAATAGTATTCTTACAATATATATATATATATGTATATATAATAATATTCTTAAAATGTAAACAATATGATGAAAGCGATGAGAGATCAGTAATAGTAAGCCGTTTTGTAAAAATTGTAAGCAATTTTTAAATTGACAAAACCGATTTTCTATTGATTTCATAGATCTCTCATTCTCAATCTGCTTTTAAATTAAACTATGTATAAGAAGTATATATGTGAAAATTTTAGTAACTATATATAATATGATACACAAGTTCAATCGTTCAATCTTCAAATACAGGCTATAAGCTATAAGACACTTGTGATAAGGCTACCATTAGTTTGTATCTTATGAGTGTGTTTACATAGTTTCATACATGGACGAGTGTAGTCAATAATACACTTTCCTATGTGGTGATGATTCATTACATGCAGGTAACCATGTATATTATTTATATGTGTATCGTGTTAAATTTGGTTTGTCAACGTGTTAAACTGGGGAACAGTTGTTCCCTTATTTGCATTAAACCGTTCGTTTTCGCTAGCTCTGCTAGCTCCATGTCGTAAAAAAAATATGTTATGAAGACGTTAACAGTTCATAAACAAATTCTTAAGCTTAAATATGATTATTTAAAGGAGAGCACATGTATATAACAAACGTTGTATTGGTCTTTATTTAAGGCTTAGATAAGTTTTGTGATTGAGAACTTTCGTTGTCTTGGAATCAGGATAACCTTTTAGAGAGACGTCGCATTTTTTTATAAGTCACTAAGAACAACAAAAAGTATACCAAATCTACTTCTGCTTTTCAATGCAAAACGTGCTTGATGCCGAGGTCATGCTGATACCGCAAAATATTGCTTTACTTTAAATAGTTTTGCATATAATGTGTATATTATTTAGATCTAAATGGCCAATCAAAAGCCATAATTTTTTCTTAACACCTATTGCAAACCACTTATCAAACTCATCTATTGGTGTTAGAAATTATCGGAAATTAAAGGCCAAGTTTAAGGAATGTCTGACCTCTCCATGGGGAATTCCACTCATTGTATTGGTCCACCATAAAATGTCTTATCATTATCTGTTAATGGAGAAGATAATTTTTGTTTAAGGAATACATTATAGACGCTTGTGATATTTTGGCTGGGTATATCACAACGATTTTCATTATAATCTTTAATACTGGTAATTTCCCTGGACCAAAAGAATTATAATCCCCCTACATAAGAAGGGTGACAAATCAGACGTTAGTAATTATAGAGGTATCACATTGTTAAGCAATTTTGCAAAGTTATTTACATGTGTACTAAACCAAAGAATATCAATATGGTGCGAAAGTAATGATGTTATTTCTGACGCTCAGTTTGGTTTTAGAAAAGGCAGATCAACTATAGATGCAGTTTTTATCCTTCATCCAGTTATTCAAAAATATGTAAATATGAATAAAAGTTTGTATAGCTGTTTTATTGATATGGAACGTTGCTTCGATTCTATATATTTAAACGCACTATGGTTGAAGTTTTACAAGTCCAATTTGGATGGTCAATGTTACGTATTATACGCAGCATGTATCAATCTGTCAAATCATGTGTAAAACATTGTAATACCTATTCAAATTACTTTAATATAGCAGTAGGTTTAAGACAGGGGGAGATAATGTCACCGATACTATTTTCACTTTTCGTAGATGATTTAGAAATGTTTCTGCAAAATAGACTAAGTGCTGGAATTAATCTACAATATATATGTTTGATTTTATTGCTTTTTGCAGATGACATGGTTGTTATTGGTGAAACGCCTGAAGGTTTACAAATGTCTTTAAATTGTCTATATGACTACTGTAGTAAATGGGGCTTATAAGTCAATATAGCAAAAACCAAAATTGTTGTTTTCCATAAACAAGAAGGCACAAAACGTAATGAGAAGTGGATATATGGAAATGAATACCTAGACACGGTTAACGATTTTATCTACCTAGGTGTAACACTGAATTATACTGGAAATTTTAATCTTAATACTAATACTTTACGTGGTAAAGGTTTAAAGGCACTAAACACATTGTTATCAAATTTGAAAACATATGATGTAAACCAAAGTTAGCTTTGCAGTTATTTGATGCTTTTGTTTCGCCAATTATTACATACTCATGCGAAATATGGGGTTTCTCTAAGTCTAGCCAGTTAGAAAAATTACACCTAAAATTCTGCAAGGCTATTCTTGGTGTCAGAAAATCAACTTCAAATGTTGCCTTATACGGCGAACTTGGTAGATGCCCGTTATATGTTAGCAGATATGTACGCATTATCAAATATTGGTTTAAACTTATTAAAAGTGACAATATAATACTGCGATCAATCATGGAAGATAGTCTGACTGATTTCAATAATAACAAGATAATTGGTTTGGAAAGGTTAAGGACCTACTTTCTAGATAAGGATTTAATTATGTTTGGGCTGATAACTCACAAATCAATGAAAGAAATGTTTTGTCTTTGTTTAAGATGAATTCTACATCCTGTTGAAATGTACTACATTCGTTCAAATAAGAGAAAAATATATTAAAAATTATTACAGAATCAGGCCTAGTATGTTTAAACTCACGGAATTGCTAAATACACAGAATAAAAGTGAAATGTTTAGGTTAAGCAAATACATATCAGAGGCATTAAGTATTCGCCAAAATATTATGATGAATGAACAATTAATAATAGATGATTGTATATATGTGCATATTGATGTATATATTTAAACATATTCTATACCACTACTGCTTAATAAATATGATATTCATGTTGTTATTGTTATATAATTGTTGTTTACTCCAATGGACATAAAAAAAACAGTTCCATTTTAACTAGATGTACTATTCTTATGTGTGAAAATGCAAGTTTCATTTTTATCTTGTCAAGATCATCCTGTTCTAGAAATATTAAAATAAATGATCACTTACTATAATGTACAATATATAATGTATTATTGTTAAACACTAGAAACTGTAAAGTTTATGTGTATTAAAATTCTGTTCTGTTCTGTTCTGTTATCTTTTCTCTCAGCTGATTGAACTATGAGTAAGTGCACTACTGGTATTTTCTCTTCAGCCGTGTATTGATATCAGCTGATAATGGTCGCCACACTGCGTCCACATTGTTACCACAGCAGGGTGCCAAAACACAGGGATACAGATGGGGGGGGGATTGGGGGGTCACATAAAGAAGCATTAAACAAAGCTTTTAACTGGCACGTATATAATTCCGTATGCATTTGATAATTAGCTTGAACAATATTTGTTCGTTACTGACAAATACTGTGTTATTAATATGTCATATACTATTGAATATGAAACCATATTATCAAGTTTTATTTGTAGAAAATTGAACTTCATTCAAACAAATCTTTACTTTTTAGCAAAGTTGCACTCACAATTCACATGCTTTTAGTTTCTTTTCTCGCCAACAGTCTTGATTATAACATGCTGGGACTTTAAAAAGTTTACATCATCGGGTCTGTAAAAGGTTTAGTGTAGTCCGAATCGGGGCTGAAAGAAACAGACTGTCCTATCACCTTATTTAATTATTCCGTCTAGATGTTGCGTATTTTCGAAACGTTTTAATAACGACAGCAAAAATCAAAACAAAATCCGCAGTGGTACAAGTAAGATAACACATTATATGAACTTCATATAGGCATTTTACTTTTAATCCTTTGTATAATCATCGTGAATGTTGCTTTAATATTTCTTTAAGTTTTCAGTGTGTGTTATTGTGGAGTGTTTTTTGTCGAAGTATTCACGGCTAATGTATACTGTCTTTGAATAGTATATACTAAATCGCAAATTTATCTCAGAATTTAGCACAAGGTATATTTGGTTGTGGAGTAAAAAACATCGCTTTATTTGGTTGTGGAGTAAAAAACATCGCTTTTATTATGTTCAGTTATTTATTAAAAAGTTTAAAGATATGTATATGCAATTTTATAATTGCAATGCAAATTAAACCAATAGATCATGTTGATATGGCCCATTGATTTTACTCTGAATAGAATAGTATGTAATAAAAGATAGTCACAGCATAATAATATTGTAAAGTTTACCTCTGTCGCTTTGTCAATGGATGCAATAAACAGTGTTTCTTCAAATTATTTCTTATGCTTCTTCTTATAAGCGTTTGCTTAAAGGATTTGCTGTAGATGTCACCCAACACCTCAATCTTTTGCAATGCACGATCCGCAAATTTGACAATGTACGTAGCAAAGTGACTATTCATTTCAAGATGTGTAAGTCTCTATATAGTATGTATACACGACTTTAAACTAATTTGCGTGTACATAAAAAATACGGTTATATGAGATATCATATCGTATAAATTGTAACCTGTTGCAAAGCTGACAACCAAGATACGAGTGTTTTTCGAGCAACTATAACAAAACCTGTCTATGAAATATAATTATATGGTTGCAACCGATCAAAACAACCAACACATTATAAATACGGCCATTTTATTGAGCGGACGTTCTCTTTATAGGCTATTCGCGTCCTCTCTTTCACAAACTATCACAAGTGTGTTGCAATATCAAACATTAATTTGTGACAGTGACGTGTTCTTATAAATATCATCTATTTATAACGCTGTTATAGCCGTTGGTAATTTGTCCTCTTGCATTAAATACCATTTTTCATTTTCAATGTCGCATTATGTAATACTATTGCATTACTATATTAGAAAATATATTTTTAAACATACTGATGCGCCGGAACTATACAATTAATAGTTTTCACTTCAATATTATGTAAAGATTTTTTTTTTAGTTATATTACATGCACATGATAAAATGGACTTAATTAATTGCAGTTTTGATTGCTTTACATACTTAAAGGTGAAGGAGATATTTGTAAACAGAAGTTTCCAACTTTGCATAAAAAGTTATGTTCTTCGTGTTTACTACGGATTCCTGTTTCTGCCATATACATTTTGCTATATACATGCAACGTTCAAAATCTGCAGAAAATGATAACCAAAATGTAGCTTCGTCACACCGTCGCATGATCGCTTTTAACACATAGCCGCATCGTTGAAGCGTCGCCCCCTCTCCCCCCGACTATATGTACGAGATGTGGTGGTCTCTCGACACATTTTTTTCTCTGCGCTACGCCTGGATTGGTTATGGGATTAGGCTGCGAGGTTAGTCACGATTATTTTGGCTCTCACACTTTTTGTCATTTTAACTGGTCTCATACACATTGATTAATTAAATGTATAACCACTGAATAAAGCACATCGTTTTCTATCAAGGTTTGATAAAATGTGGTGGATTGTTATCGATATCACCCTTTTTCTAACAAATTTACTAAATGTGCAATCTGAAATTGTATATATCAATAGTAGCCATTGCTGTGTATATTACTGTGTATAAATTTCCACGCCTCATTGGCGACACATTTATCCTATCTATTGTGTGACTTGGATAATCCACCCGGAGTACAGTTGAGCGGCTAACGGTTCTTGCTTTCAAGGTCATGTAATTTTCTTTTCGGCAATTTCTTTTCTGTAGTACCATTGGATTTAATAAGAGTAGACAGAGGTTAACAATTACTATATCAGTCATTGAATGTATTATGTGAGTTCAATTTATACATGGTTAATGTAGATATATCCCTGCTTCTTTCGTGTTGCATATATATAATTGAATTCACATAACCATCACCATAAAGACGCTCAAATTTACCAGTTGCTATTAAACGGAGAGCTAAAGTATACGAGGCTGCCTAGCTAGATTTAGCACTTTAAGTTAGATAGATAAAACATTCTAGATTTTCGCTGAAACTAATAACACCTAATACTAGTACTATAAATCAAACTAGTTTGAAGTGTACATCTTGGTTCGTTTGTCTGTGGTTTGTGCCTAGTATTTTGCAGGTCTGGCGACAATGGCCTCCAAGGAACCTGCTACGCCGCAGCTTTCATTCGCGAAGGACAGTTAAGGTCTATGATATTGATCAGAGACTCCGCATTGCTGTGACAAATAGCCGAAAGGTACAGCGCTCAACCGAGTTCCTAAGTACATGATATGACACGCTCAACACCCAGCAACGTCACCACCAGAAGGGCATTGATGAACAGGCTAAAACAATTAATAATATGTCTTGTGAAAACGAAACATTGAAAAGGTCAATTAGCGATATCAAAAATCTTCATGACAAGCTTAAGGCCCCACTCATTGACAGTAAATGCAGGAAAATGAGAGATAACTTGTTTACGAACACTGACGAAGTGATACAAACGAGCAGAACGGTTGCACAGTACGAGGAAACATATCAAAGTTTCTGTCATTAAAACTGAATTTACATAACATCAAATTTGAACGTGTACACAGAGTCCCCACGCGACGGCACTCAACGCAAGCCACCCCTCGTCCTATAGTTGCGAAATTTTCCTTTTTTAAGGACAGAGAAGAAGTTCGTCGGTCCGGATATTTGTTAAGAGGAACACGCTGCGGCATTAATGAGCAGTTCCCGGAAGAAATCGAACAGAAACGTCGTGAATTGTATCCTTTTATGCGACACTTCCGGGCTCAGAATAAGCGGACCGTACTAGTGCGCGACAGGTTGTTCGTCGACGGTAGGAAAGTAAGAGCCGGGGAGGTCGATATGACACATGAGCAGAGGTTACACCGTGGGCCCCCAACCGGAGGCTCGGGTGGTGGACGTGGATGCGGAAGGCAACCGCAACAGTGATGGACCCCACACCGGTCGGTGGAGCTCAAAAGTTAGGACACGACCAGACACCCCGTGCCGGAAATGTCACTGAATCCACGAACCTTTAGGGGGGTCGTGGTGGTCTCACATAGTTTTGCCTTAATGTTTGTGGCTTAAAGTCAAAACTGAACATTCCGGAATGTATAAATATTTTGAAATCTGTTGATACGTTTTAATGTTTTGAAACACATTGTGATGACTTTGATCTAGTTAACATCGACAATTACAATTCTTTTCTTTAAAATCGTTCTAAAAAAACATAAAAAAATCCGGTGGTATTGCAACGTTTATAAGGAAAGATATTTTACAGTTTTTCTCTATAATCACAAATAAATGTGAGTATATACAGTGGTTCCAAATATATTTAAAAAAAATTAATACTGATGAAGATGATATATTCGGTGCGGTGTACCACCCGACGGTTCAAAATACTTTAATCAAAATCTACTAGTTAGCTTTTATGCCGAAATAGAAGAATTTAATTCGAATAATAAGTATGCTATTTTACTTGGAGAATTTAATGCCAGAACGTCTAATATCCCAGATATCGCAGAAGTAGATCAAAGCTTGATTTTTTAATGTAGACACGTCTGCTATTTTTGATACTAATTTGCACGATATGCTTAAAAATAATAATATGTGTTTAAGCTTTGTTCTCAAGATAGCCAAATAGATCGTTTGGGTAGATTGTTAACTGAGTGAATTAAGTCGGGCTTACGATTTTGTTATACTAAATGGTAGGTCATTCTCGGATAAAATTGGTCATTTTACATGTAAAGATACGGCAGTTATCGACTATGTTTTATCATCATGCGAGGCTATATTTTTATTTAAAGATTTTAGTGAGTGAATTTTTTTCGTTTATTATCAAATGTCCATTGTTGTTTGAATTTTTAACTAAATACAGAGTATTGTAATTTAAACTAAAATATCGCTGCAAGTGAGAAAATACGAAAATGGGAAACTAGTAAGAAACAGGATTTTATTAGTAACATCAATATGTCTACTATTGAGGATGCGTTACAGAGACTGTGTGTTATTGATTCGGAAATTAATCAGACTTGTATAAATGAGTTAACCCTAATATATTTCCTGATTTTTTTTTCTCCCAAAACTGAATGCTAGTAACAAAAATGCTAATGAACATGTTGATGCTGATTTTCCAAATGTAAATGTAAAGATAGTCTTAATAACGAAATTACTGTAGATGAAATAAAACAGGGTTTAAACAAATTAAAGTCCGGAAAAGACAGTGGCCTGGATAACGTCTCAAATGAATATATTATAGCATCTAGCTACATATTGATGCCATTGTATTATGAATTATTTAACACAGTATTTGACACTGGATTAAAACCTGAATCGTGGCTTATCGGCTCAATTGTGCCAATTTTTAAAAATAAAGGGCAAAAGATGATCCCCAAAACTATAGGCCTATAACTATTTTGAGCTGTGTTGGCAAATTATTTAAGGCAGTCTTAAATAATAGATTGTCTGAATAATTAGAAAATAATAATTTGTTAAACATTAACAAAGCTGGTTTAAGGAAAAAACACTACTGTTGACCACATGTTTGTTTTGCACAATTTAGCTGAAATCTGTAATCGTAGAAATAAGAAATTATACTGTTGTTTTATGGACTTCCAGAAGGACTTTGACTCTGTATGGAGATCTGGTCTCTGAGGTAAGCTTATGTGTAGATGGAAAAATGTTACGCATCATAAAAATATGTATAGTGGCATAAAATCATGCATTTTTGTTAAAAAGAAGTTGTCAAATTTTTTCCCCTGCGTAAGAGGTTTGCGTCAAGGTGAAAACCTCTCGCCGATTCGTTTTTGTTTATTTTTGAACGATTCGGAACACTATTCGATGGAACATAATAATATTAGTGTAAATATTTCAGATGAACACTTAGACATGTATTTAAAATTAATAGTTATATTATACGCGGATGATACAGTTGAATTTTCACATTCAGAAGAAGAACTCGCATCTGTATTACATACTTGTAACGATTATTGTACACTGTGGAAATTAGTCATTAATTTTGATAAAACTTAGGTTATGGATTTTGGTGATCGATTTCGTAGAAACAGAAATATTGTTGTTAATAATCATCAGATTGAAGTTGTAGACACATTTAAATACCTTTATGTTTTGTTTTGTTTTAAATAGAAATTTTGCAACAGCTAAAAAGCATATTGTAGAATCGCTAGAAAAGGTTTATTTAGTCTATATAGAAAGATAAGATTTATCTATTGACTGTTGTTAGTTAAAATGGAAAAATGCCTTAAAGACCTGTATATGCAAAGCTGGCATAGTAGCGTTTTTGAATCAAGTAAATGTCTTAATTATCGTACATACAAAACTGAACATAAATATGAACACTATTTTGACATGCTATCACCATACTATGTACAAACAATTGTTAATTTTAGAATGTGTAATAACCACCTACCTATCGGAAACCTTAGATGGTCTAATATAGAACGTAGTGACAGAACATGTAATGTATGTAATGCTGGAGAAGTTGGTGACAAAATCCATTATTTATTTAAGTGTACTTTCTTTAACCAATTACGCAAAAAACTAATCCCTGAAAAAACATACGAAACACTAATTGTGTAAGTTTTGACTCTTTGATTCATTGATGAATGAAAAGCATGAACATATTCTCTTTAATCTAGGCAAGTTTTTAAATGCCGTTCTGAAGAGAGTAAAATAACCACCCGACAGGCAACATATTTTTGCTATTATTTTTACTAACCTCTTAGTTGAAATAGTATATCTCTATGTACCTCTATCCATGTTTACTATATATTAAGTTATATAGTACATTTTCTTCAAAATGTATTATGTACACTCGCAGCCTGATCAATATGTAATTTATTATTTTATTATTATACCTCGTTTGGCATTTGTATATGCGTTGAGTGTAATAACAAACTTGTAAACTTGACATTATATAATTTATGTTTTTATTTTATAAACATTTATTGTCTATATAAGATTAAGAAACCGACATATTCTATATCGGACTTCGTATGCCACCCTTTTTGTTTGCATGCAGGGTAAATAGCTTTTGCATGTGACCGGTGTCAGTCACAAACACTACCCGGCTATATCATCAATGATTTTTTTTCCTACCAGCAATTAATCAGGGGGCGGCGATTTGAAAATGTGATGATGCGACAACGCAACATTTTAGCTTCATTTTCTTGGAAACATGGGAAAACTACGGTGGACGCTGCGATGGCGTGATGAATTTAACGTCGCGTTATCGCCCCTTTGCTGTGTATCGTCTTAGGGTCGCGTTCTCGTACCGTCGCATCTTATTCTCGCACCGTCGCATCTTATTCTCGCACCGTCGCAACGTGTCTTTGCCAAGTCGCATCAAAATTTCGCTAAGTCGCACCGTTCTTGTTTGTCGTTCTTGCGATGTCCTTAACAGAATACTGTTAAGAGACACGAACTTTAAATGTTATAATTGTTAGGGCCATAATTATCGTCTAAATATAGTGTATATATGACAATGCTGAAGTCCAAGATGCAAACTAACAGGGCAAATCGGTAGTTTGCCGATCTTAGTGTTTCTTTCAAATCTAAAAATATTCAGCCCACTAACCGATTAACCTTTCTAATGCAAACGAATCTCTAGTCTCATTATAATATTATATTCCAACGCGCGCTTGGCTACTATTCGCCGTATTGCCGTTGACACCAATCAACACATTGTTCGTGCCGCATGAGCAACTAGTACGATTGACATTGTAGAGAAAGGTGGTAGGTAATTTTAACCTATGTCTAAACGTGTATAATCGCACCCTTTTCTAACTACGTTAATATATTGAGAAGTTATTATGTAAATTAAGTAAATAAAGGTACAGATTTAGTTATGTGTACGTATTTATAACTTGCGAAAATTCCAAGCCGCCTTCCTATGATTGCTGAACGTGCTAAATGTTAAAATGGCAATTACTGTTGATGTGTCTACAGTAGGGTGACAAACAAGGCGTGACGTGGGTAAATCGGGCTTAATGCATGTGAGGTTCGCACAGGCTAATACACATTTCGCTTTTATGGTATTTCGAGGTAGTCTCTTCTAAACATAAATCCACTGTAGGCGGAAAGTGTCGTCCCGTATTAGCCTATGCGGATTGCACAGGCTATTCCGGGACGACTTTTTACGCACCCACATTAAGCCTGGTTTTCCCACGACACACCACAAATGTATTTGTCAAAATGGCGACGACGCGTAGCGTTGAAGTCGAACGTAGATAGTATGTCCTATTTATAGCTTTCATGTGACGGTCAAATTTGTGCATCAATGTGATATAAATAGATTAAGTTTAGGTTTATATTTGTATCAAATTCCTGTCGTCCGTTTTGTTTACATGTATATTTGTTTATTTGTGTAAACATGGGTGGAAATGGGGCAGAATTGACCCCAGAAGTAAAAAAAAAATACTATTGTTTCATTGTATTAGGAAGGAAAGATACAACTGAAATTGCAAAATTATTGAAAAACTAGAAATGTGTCCATATGACACGGATGCCCCCACATTCCGCTGGTTGTCACAAAACTCTGCTGATGTCGGAAAAAAAATGCACCAAAATACCCAGGTACACAAGTTCACATGCTGATAAATATGTGTATGAAGTTAAATCAGTCCTGCAGTTATACTTTTTGAGTTACACGCAACACAAGTCCAAAAATGTCATTTTTTGCTAAAAAAGGGGCCATAACTCCGCTGATGTCCAAAAAACTGCACCAAAATACCCAGGTGCACAAGTTCACATGCTGATTAATATTTTTATTAAGTTTCAACACTGTAACAATAATACTTTTTAAGTTACACGCGACACAAGTCCAAAAATGTCATTTTTTTGCTAAAAAGGGGCCATAACTCCGCTGATGTCCGAAAAAACTGCACAAAAAAATACCCAAGTGCACAAGTTTACATGCTGAATAATATGCTTATAAAGTTTTATCATTCTAGCAATAATACTTTTTGAGTTACGCGCGACACAAGTCCAAGAATATATTTTTCTAAAAAAAGGGCCTTAACTCCGCTTATGTCGGAAAAAAATTCACCAAAATACCCAGGTGCACAAGCTCCGATGCAAATGAATATGCTTATAAAGTTGTATCACTCTAGCAGTTATACTGTTTGAGTTATGCGCGACACAAACAAATTTGACGGACGGACGGACAAGGGCAAATCTATATATCCCCCTGTAAAGTGGGGGCATAAAAATTAGGACTACTATAGGTTATACAATAATTAAATGCCAGCAAAGAGGAGATGCATGAAATTTAAAACGATCGGGGAGGCCAAGTGTAATCAGTCCGAGGGATTACCGGCAACTTGAAGAAAAGAAAAACGGGACCGAAAGGCACCGTTTAACAGCAGTTTTTTTTTTTTATCAAACTAACGACAGGACTGCGAGTTCCAAGACAGTAAAAAGTAAATTAAAATTTCATGGATTTAGATGAGTTGTTCATAGGAAGAAGGTGAAGATTAAGACAGTGAACCGGAAGAAAAGAGTGTATTGGTGTCGAGGTAAAAGATGAAGAACTGTAAAATGTGTGGAAATATGTGATATTTTCTGATAAAGTCAAGTGTGTTTAGGCCTGGATAATCTCATTTTTGTAAGGCGAAAACCCGAAGACGGATGGAGGCCTAACCTTGTGAGCAGATGCGAACAGTGCCCAGTTAAGGTCATGATTTGAGATTGCATTTGTTTTTTACGGTGCAGGACATTGACTAAATTAGATGGTGTAATAAATGCACACAAATACATGACATTTTAGAAAGCAATATTTGGCCAGTTATTGCCCGTAATTACCCTGAAAATAATTATTTATTCCAAAACGATAATGCATTGTTTTCCACAATTCCAAGGATAATTAAAGTTATTCGTTCGATGGGACATATTACTGAATACTTAGGTAAGAGTTTCTTATTAATTGTCCGTTGATTTTGTAAAATGCATGTTTAAAATATACATCAATTCAATCAACATGTTTTATGGCCGCCATTGTGACGAATACTTTTGTCCACCTACTGTATATCAGAAAGAAACTCCGGAGTTTCAGTTTCACGTTTAGTCCTCGAATGCGCAAACGCCGTCCGTAAAAAATCGGTCTTTGAACGAGTTTATTCGGATAACTTGTAATTGTACAGAAATATCCAAATAACGCGACCTACGACTCTGCGAGTACAAACAATTTCTTTAATAACATGCACATTTGTATGATCAAGAAGAACTGGAAGCTAATACAAGTTGTTTCATTAATATGTAAATATAATGCCACATGCAAGAGTTATTTGAGGCGTGTCGTGGGAAAATCGGTCTTAATGCATGTGCGTTAAGTGTGGTCCTTATTGGCCTGTGCTGTCTGCACATTATAGCGGTAATCCAGGACGACACTTTCCGCTTTTATGGTATTTTCTGTTTCAAGGTAGTCTCTTCTAAACATAAATCCAAATTAGGCTGAAAGAGTCGCCCCGGATTAGCCTGTGCGGACTGCACAGGCTACTCCGGGACAAAACTTGACGCTCCTGCATTAAGTTCGATTTTCCCACGACACGCATCATTTCTTTGTTACATAGAGGGCCTTCAAAAATGAACTACATGTCGATGTAATGTGTAACATTTTTAAAATATTCCCGGTGTTCTTTTGGCATTTAAACTAATCATTATTTGGGCAGACATCTTAGGAAATTATATAGACAACACTGACAACGTCATTAACGTCGTTTTTCTTTTAAATATTTGTTCATCTTTTATCAAACGTCTTTGTTTAAATATTTTCTGTTCTCTATGTACCTTTCAGGTGAAATTTGTTCAAGACCCATTGCACATACATTGATTCTTTAGAAATATCCGGTGTACAGATTTTGTACAGTGTAATACACTTATGGTGGCTTTTCCTTTCATTTGCAATAATAATAAATCTGCTGCTGCATGCATGCATATTCCTGTTTATGTGTTGTCTTATTAATAAATTATGTACACTACATTGGCTATTCTAGGTTGGTTTCTCCTTCTTCTTGTCGGTGCAATTCACGTGCTGGCAGAGGTAAATGCTTGAAGTGTATAGTATTGTCAAACGTAAGTGTGTTCAGTGTAGTGCCAACCACAAGTAAGTGAGTTCAGTGTAGTATTGCCTAACATGACACAAATATTGGCATAAGTAAGTGTGTTCAGTTAAGTATTGCCATACCATACCAAGACACAAATATTGGCATAAGTAAGAGTGTGTAGTGTTAAGTATTGTCATCAATCACACAAATGCTGACACAGATAAGTGTGTTCAGTGTATAGTATTGTCATCAGTCAAACATGTTCTGGCAGAGATAAGTGTGGTCAGTGTTTAGTATTGTCATCAGTCACACAATTTCTGACAGAGGTAAGTGTGTTCAGTGTATAGTATTGTCATCAGTCACACAATTTCTGGCAAAGGTGAGTGTGTTCAGTGTATAGTATTGTCATCAGTCACACAATTTCTGGCAAAGGTGAGTGTGTTCAGTGTATATTATTGTCATCAGTCACACAAGTTCTGGCACAGGTAAGTATATTCAGTGTTTAGTATTGTCACCAGTCACACATGTTTTGGCATAAGTAAGTGTGTTCAATGTTCAGTATTGTCATCAGTCACATATGTTCTGGCATAAGTAAGTGTGTTCAGTGTTCAGCATTGTCATCAGTCACAAATGTTCTGGCATAAGTAAATGTGTCAGTGTTCAGTATTGTCATCAGTCACATATGTTCTGACATAAGTAAGTGTGTTCAGTATTGTCATCAGTCACACATGTTTTGGCATAAGTAAGTGTGTTCAGTGTTAAGTATTGTCATCAGTCACACATTTTCTGGCATATGTAACTGTGTTCAGTGTATAGTATTGTCAGCAGTCACACATGTTCTGGCAGAGGTAAGTGTGTTCAGTGTATAGTATTGTCTCCAGTCACACACGTTCTGGCAGAGGTGTGTTCAGTGTATAGTATTGTCATCAGTCACACAAGTTCTGGCAGAGGTGTGTTCAGTGTATAGTATTGCCATCAGTCATACATGTTTTGGCAGAGGTAAGTGTGTTCAGTGTATAGTATTGTCATCAGTCACACACGTTCTGGCAGAGGTGTGTTCAGTGTATATTATTGTCAGCAGTCACACAAGCTCTGGCAGAGGTAAGTGGTTCAGTGTATAGTATTGTCATCAGTCACACATGTTCTTGCAGAGTTAATTGTGTTCAGTGTATAGTATTGTCATCAGTCACACAAGCTCTGGTAGAGTTAAATGTGTTCATTGTATAGTATTGTCATTAGTCACAGACGCTCTGACAGAGTTAAGTGTGTTCAGTGTATAGTATTGTCATTAGTCACAGACGCTCTGACAGAGTTAAGTGTGTTCAGTGTATAGTATTGTCATTAGTCACACACGCTCTGACAGAGTTAAGTGTGTTCAGTGTATAGTATTGTCATTAGTCACAGACGCTCTGACAGAGTTAAGTGTGTTCAGTGTATAGTATTGTCATTAGTCACAGACGCTCTGACAGAGTTAAGTGTGTTCAGTGTATAGTATTGTCATTAGTCGCACAAGCTCTAGTAGAGTTAAGTGTGTTCAGTGTATAGTATTGTCATTAGTCACAGACGCTCTGACAGAGTTAAGTGTGTTCAGTGTATAGTATTGTCATTAGTCGCACAAGCTCTGGTAGAGTTAAGTGTGTTCAGTGTATAGTATTGTCATTAGTCACAGACGCTCTGACAGAGTTAAGTGTGTTCAGTGTATAGTATTGTCATTAGTCGCACAAGCTCTGACAGAGTTAAGTGTGTTCAGTGTATAGTATTGTCATTAGTCGCACAAGCTCTAGTAGAGTTAAATGTGTTCAGTGTATAGTATTGTCATTAGTCACAGACGCTCTGACAGAGTTAAGTGTGTTCAGTGTATAGTATTGTCATTAGTCACACACGCTCTGACAGAGTTAAGTGTGTTCAGTGTATAGTTTTGTCATTAGTCTCACAAATATAGACATAAGTAAGTATGTTCAGGGTTTAGTATCGTGATCACTCACACATGTTCTGGCAGAGGTAAGTATTTCAATGTATAGCATTGTCATCGGTCACACAAAAATAGACATAAGTAAGTGTGTTCAGTGTATAGTATTGTCATCAGTCACACATGTTCTGGCAGAGATAAGTGTGTTCAGTGTATAGTATTGTCATCAGTCGTGTGTTCAATGTATTGTATTGTCAAATGCGATACAAATGCTGACGTAAGTGAGTTCAATTTATAGTATTGTCGAATGTGATACAAATGCTGACAAAGGTAAAGGAATTCAGTGTATTGTAATTTTCGAACCCCGAAATAAATGCTGACAAAGGTATGTGCGTTCAGTGTATATTTTTCCCCCAACGGTTTCATTTATTAACAAAGCATAATGTCAAAACAGGCGACATGTTTTATTTAGATAAACGTGATATCAAATTATCTCAAATTGAAAGAATCAGGTTATAGAGAATATTATGTAGTTCACTTTTTCAGTTGAAGTGCTAATATGTAGACTTTAGTTTTATTTAAGAACATACATTGTTTATACTATAAGGAATGTTGAATTACATATCATATTGTAATAATTATCGGACACGGATCCGGACGTTTTAGCGAACGCTTGCGATAATTTCAGAATTGTGACGTCAGTGCCGTCGGATTGCGATTAATGTCGTGCGCCACAAGTCAAATCGGGATATCGCAGCTATTGACACCAGCCATTATTAATGCTCTGTGTGAAAAGTACGTTCAAACGATCTGTGACTCAATGCTTTGAAATGTCTGTCCATATATAGACCGCTCATGTTAAGAAGATTTCGAATACCTGTTTTATAAAGATAAAATAGAATGCTATAAAAAGTTCTTGGTTTCTTGGTACATAATACATACCTGTATCAATACAATAAACATATGCAACTGTCCTTGACTGATTTGTCGGTCATTTCCAATTTGTGCATGACGAGTCAAGATGACAGATTTATGCATTATGCAAAAATATAGAATTCATAGCAGCATATTAAATAGGACATATTCTGTCAAATGTCAGTGTTAATAATATTAATAATATTAATCATATTTTTATTTAATAATAATAATAATATTATTATTATTATTATTATTATAATTATTAACGAATGAAACATGTACATTCATTTTTGTCAATGTTCTTGTTCTCAGTGCACAATTATCACACTTGCAGCATCGAATGTACCATCCGCTGTGCGGTTGACGCTGTGGGAAATTGCTACCAAACCGACGCCTTTTTTAACCTTGACCCAGCAATAGTCACAGTGACATATCGAGCTATGTGCAACAATGCACGAGGTACCTTGCGAATGCTTGGAGAAGAATGCGATAACATAAAATAGTTTATGGTTATTATATTATACATGATAAGTATAATTACATCAAAATATTAGTATAACTATATAACATTATTATTATTTATTTAAAAATTAAATGTATAATATAATAATTTGCATGTTCAGGCAAAGTATTTTAGTACATAAAACTCAAAAATTTAAAAATCGGATCTCTACAATTCGGATATACATAGTTGAACGTTTTTTATAATTTGCAGCTATTCTGGATGTTATCGACAAATGTGAGACGCAAATGTTCGCAAACAATTCCTGCTTCTCAGCCTTTTCGGACCCATTTCTTTTGGCATATGATTACTACGCCAGCGGGAACTATGCGACCTACAAGACGGAAGCTTGCAGGTAAAATAAAAAGCTTCATTATGTTCACCTCAGTCGTTTTGAATGTTACACTTATATCACCAATAGAATACGTTCTTTGATTGATAATTTACCTTAAGCAGTTAAATCTCAATCATGTTCGCCTCTTGGATGATAACGTTAAAGGGACCTGTTCACAGATTGACGAATTGGAAATTTTCAAACTTTTTGTAACATAATCGAAAAATAAATGAATAGTGTATATAATGGAGTGAAATAACACCACTGACCTAAAAATATATGGTTTCGTTAATGAGTAATCATAAGATAAAATGCATAAAATTATAAAGCGTTTGTAACGCTAAACGATGGAAAAAAAATATGGAGTATTTCTGTTGTTTTTGTTGAAATTGTTAAAAACACGTGAATCCCTTACATAATGTTCACAATATTATTTCATGTATAAACATTGGAACTGCCGAGGGGTAACGCGTTAGACTTTTGATCCTGTTGTCTGAGGTTCGAACCCCAATGGGAGTAACCTTTTATCTGTCTTTTTTGCTTGTCTTGTAAAAGTACTTGAGCTTGTTTTTTTATTTCAAATGCTTTCATATGACAAGTTACGACGTTCAATGGCATATTTCAAAAATACAAAAATCTGTCAACAAGTATCCTTAAGTAGTACGAGTAATGTACTGTTTGTATCAGGGCAATTACTCGGGCACTACAGTATAATATTCAATGATGCTTGCCATTGAAACTTTAATATTAGGATCAGATGACCGTATTGTTATGATGGTCCACCTCAGCGATTGCCATTGACTTTTCCTACAATTTAGAATCATTTGTATGTGGGTGTGAAGTTTTTGTCTCGTACTTAGATACTGTTTTGAAACCTGATTTAGTCTTGTTACGTTTTAAAGCTCTGCGTATTGGTCCACCATAACATCTCTTATCATTATCTGCAATCATTTCTCTCAGCTGATTGCACTGTTTCAATTGCAGCGGTGCATGGATTTCAGCTGATAAGGGTCGCCACACTGTGATCACAGCAGGATGCCAATACACAGGGGTACATTACCCCGGATTGGGCGGGGGGGGGGGGGGGGTCAAATGAAGAAGGATTAAACTGGGCCTATAAGTATGTCATGTATTGCGAAAATTCCCATTTCACTTCTCATTTCATTCACAGCATTTAAAGTCACGTAAACGAGCAGTATCGGGGAACATCCATCACTGATATTCTTATATAGATTGTTATCGTTTTAGTGCCGTTAATACCTATTTGACGTGTTTGGACGTAACCCCAGTTCTGCCGTCGGTGACGTGTACGTCTGATATGGCAACCTACGCCACCGAGACCCTCATCGTCTCTTACAGCTACTCTGGCTGCGGCAACTCACAAACACACCAGTACTTCACAACGTACGCTGGTGACGCCACTTGCGGTGCGAGTCATATGGTCATGACGTTTGCAAACGTCATATCCATCTCACTTGTTCTGATGTGTACGATAATTTATTAATGGATAATTGAGACTTCCGATATTATGACGACCATAATTTACGACGTGATTTAAGTTATCACCAATGAGCTGTCCTTTGTTATAGGGTTGTTTATAATATATTATATTATATTATGTTTTTCAAACATTGTTCTGTCTTGTCTTTGTTTGCGTTTAAGATTTTGACTCTTAATTCCTGTGGGAATCTTTTGCATAAAACCTTTAAATGTTTTGTGAGACCATTGCAAAAAGAAATGTACTTTCGTAGTAATGGCTAAATTAAACATATATTCAACCTGGCAACAGAAGTTTCCTGTTTATGTTGTTTTTTTGTGTTTTTTGTTGTTTTTTTGTTTTTTTTTGTTTTTTTGTAAATAGCAATTTCATAGATGAGGAGTGTTACTGATTATAAAAAATGTATTTAAACTGTTCTACATAAGGCTTTGTTTTATATAAAGGACAGCATTAGTGTAAATGAACGAGTCTAGACTGTTCACAGTGTAATGTTCACTAAAAGCAGAACAGAAAGCGTGCCAGTAAATATGTTTGTACACAGAGTATGAATTTACACAAACTATACGTTTACAGTTTTTATTTTACTGTAAAGTGCTAACAGTTTACACAAATCAGAACTATTCTGGGAGGACGTCATTGCTGAAGAGGTGTACAAAGCTACAAAACTAATTTTATTTTAAAATTCAACACCTGTAAATTTGAGTACACAATCAAATGAATGAACATTGTAGGTATTGTACGTTTTCAATTTACTATAGCCAACATCGGTGAATAGCAAAAATCCCCTTGAGTCTTTATCAATGGACAGTGCACTGACTGTACAAACATATGATTCAGCAATTTGAACACCGTCGCAAAAGTAAACTTTGCCCTGATTAATGAACATTTACAAAATGTAAGCCTAAATATTAATGAAAACAAGATTAATCATGGCTCAGCTTGCATATTATTATATACAAACACTTCCACAATGGCATGTCGATGTGCTTTATTAAATATTTAAGAGTATGTCTTTACGGTATGTCACCCAGTATGCAAACATACACCCAATAGCATCAATTCGTTCGAACTTCATAATAGTACTATGGACATGAAGCTTCGGATGACCTGCATCGTTCCTCTTAAAAGTTTTTCAACAATTAAATGGGGTCGACCCTGGCGTTCAATATATTCCGACCAGACAAAAACATAGTGTAACACCATAACATGAAACAACGTGTTCTACAGTCACCCATTTAAACTACAGCCATCTGTATCTGAAGGGCAAGTGTATTCGTTCTCAGCAACGAAACGGTTCCACTGCTCTTAAATAAATATTATTAAACAGGAGAAAAAATGAACTTAATACGAATCTGACATATTTAGGTCCATAGCAGCACCATGTTAAAGTCAAACACTTTATAATTTAGTTTGCAAGCAGTTTTGCAAGACAATTAAAAAAGCACATGCATTTTTACATATTTATTTATTTTCCCGTGCCATTGCTAAAATAACTCAAATATAGAATATGCTTACAAAGTGTAATATTTATTATAATTATAGTAGTAAAAGAGCGAATATTAATACACATAATGCACTGAGATTTTCATACTTCGTCGGTTATTGTATTTTGTATCATAGGACAGTTCCAGAGTGGTGTTGTTCTAGAGCGAATGGTTCCTTGCATCACCGATTTACTGGAAATATCAGCGTCGCCTACTTCGAATATCACTTGATAATAAGATAATACTAATACGTAAGTACTCGGATAATGAAGGCCTCTGCCACGATAAGTTACCTGCATAAAAATTGAATATCCAGAAGAAAGGCTACCTCCCCTACCTACCTCCTAAAAAAAAACCTTCAAAAGATTACTCGATCAAGAAGGTGATCTGGATTACCACATTGTGTCCAACCTTCTCAGAAAAGTTCATGCAAATCCGTTTGTAACGTTTTGTGTAGCGTTGCGAACACAGACACGCATATAAAAAGACACACAGTCGGTTAAAATAAAAACGCTGCGAGCAAAGAAAGGCCGTTGGCGAAAAAAGGAAAGAAACCAAAATCAAGGCAAATAAGAAACACAAAGGAAACAGTGTTTGATTTAACTTGAATTTCTGCAATGCCTGTTTTACACAAGACTGATCGAACTAATTGTTATACTCCCTACTTTCAATATCTTGGTAGATAATATAGCTATGTTAGTATGACCTATCTGAATAAATCCCCAAACCTCAACGGTGATCGAACCTGGACCTTCTGGTTCCAAGACAAGCGCTCTACCGCGTGGCTATAAAAGCTAGCTGATATAGCAAGGCAACAAAGTAAATTTTGCAAATCAAAAACGAACACAATTTATAAAAATGTAATACATAATAACATAGTAAATGTCTTTTATCGATTGGCTCTTTTAGCTTTCGACATTTAAATTTACCATCTGATGAGCCACAGATAAAAGTCCTCACATAATGCAGCCTCAGGCGCGGAAGGACTATAAACCCCGAAACAACAACAACAAGGCATTATAAGTGTCCCTTATACATCTCCCTACTTCATACTCTTCCTCCATTTTTGAAATTCTTCCATGAATTTTTTTCTGCTTTGACATCTGTGGAATTTCGTACCGACACATAACCTCCACGGGTCATTTTAGGTTGGGCGCCAATGTAACCCAGCAAAAAAAAAATCCCCAAACCTCAATGGGGATCAAACCCAGGACCTTCCGGTTCCAAGGCAAACGCTCTACCGCGTCGCTATAAAACTATCTCATATAGCAAGGTAGTATAAGTGTTCCTTTTATATCACCCTACTACATTAGTAAAGTTATATTAATCTTGCATTCCTCTTAAGTGAAATAAATTTCGGGTTAACTAAGCCCACTAGCATATCAAATAATTTACTTCTACTTGTAAAGTTGAACAATATAATGTATTAGTCGTTGCAGTTCAAGCGGTGACCAGTTTAACAGCACCCACCTGTATATAATAGCTCGCAACAGATGCGCCCATGTTTATTCGAATGACGTTGGTGAATTGTCATGGCTTTGTGGCAGACATTTTTGTATCGAATGTTAAGGCGTCCAGCTAGACGAGAGCCACGTGCTAGATTCTTGTAATTTATTTGTATGAAATTCAGTAAATCTAACGACAGTTTCTTCAAGGAGGTGACTCTCGCCAAACTGGACGTTGTATTTATCTACAACGAACCTCCGCACAAAGATTTAATCATAGCTCACATCACATCCCTGCCGACACCAAATTCCACTTGACAAAAGTCAGATAGCATGATAAAATGTGACGATGTGACAAAGCAAATTGTATTATCATTGTACTGCTTTTTCAGTAAAATGCCTTCTTCCGCAGAAGCGCTACCACATAATGTTCACTACCAATATATACATAACAGTTCTAATCAAAGGTTACACTGTTACACTAGGTTGAAGCGTATGTTCTCCCATACATATGGTTACAGTAAAAAAAAATTTAACAACTAATTTGAAGATATGAACATATTGATAATGAATATGCAAATAGCGATATGTTTGCCAGATATGTATGTGATTAAATACAACAAATCAAGCTACATGAGTAGTACAGAAACTTTGTGCACAAATGAAGACACTTTAAAACTTTATAAATTGCGATTAAACAATTGTCGAAAAGTGTATAAAATAAAACATTACTGAGCTAATACTATTAGGATTTTCTTAAAAAACACGGTATATTTATATTTGAATATTCATCAATTCGTTTCATAATCTAATTAAAAAAAATATAAGAAGCATCTCGCAAAGAAAACGTCAATTCATTTTGCATAATTATAAAATGTGATTTCGTGTAACGAATCCATATAACATGAATATTTCAAGTTTAATTAATTCATACTTAAGTCGGGTGTTCAACAAATATATGCGTATGTATCCTTGAAGTTCAGGCCGTGACCAGTTTTACAGCATCCACCTCTATATAATCGCTCGAGACTGATGCGTCCATGTTAATTCGAATGACGTTGATGAACATGGACACCTGGAAAAATAATACGTTTATACCAAGGAATTGACAGACCCAATACAATAGTCAGAATTACAAAAAAAGAAAAAGGTACTTGACAGAAATAAAACTTACTTTGAAAGTAACGATAGTTTGATAATTAGCCAATAAAAAGAAATATTGTTGAAACAAACCAGTGGAGAAGATTTTAGCAACAGGAATTATCTTTTTAGAAATAGTATCATATATGTTCTTCTATTTGAACAGAAGTATGAAGCTACACACACAAAAATACACTTGCACAAATACATTCAGCATCGGGCTAAATATCCTGGAGTTACTGACTGCCTGAGGTTGTTCCGTTGACCATAAGGTAATCCAGACGTCATATGATTGATGCCCTTGATTGATGTCTCCGAGCCAGCCATGTAGGTCTCGTAAATGTTCACTCGACCAACCGTGACCGGAGAGGCGAATTCAAGCTGTATGCATAGAAACACATGAAATGGTATAATAACAGGAGACAGAACGAAGTGCCCAGCGGACTGACATATATATTTCACCCAGCGAATTTCAATATAAGAAGAACTGAAGTAAAGGCATATACCTCATAGTTTTGTCTTTATAGTTTGCAAAGCGTAAGGTAAAGTGTGGCAATAACTAATATTGATCATCACAACTCTAGCAGAATAAATATTTTAATAGAAAAATATCGCAATTTCATCAAAAATATTAACCTCAAGGAATTCGTCTGTCGAATTCATATTTTCAAATGAAACACTTATTAAAGTCTGAGTTACCGCCTTCAAGCGATAACTATGTAGACTAGCTAAGAGTCAATAATCAGTCGCCTCGGGTGACATTCTGCCCTCGGGTTGACAATATCAACGTCACACACGCTGCCATACGATATTGATATAACATTCAACAAGTTCAACATTGGTTAATAGGCCGTCCGAAATTAAATCTGCGAAACAATAGCTTTTGTTGCTGGTCTTTTGGATTTTGTGAGTACGTTTTAGCTGTTTTTGATTTATTAGATGATTTACTATACATATAGATATTTGAAAACATTTTAAGGAAATAACCATGTAGATATATATATGCTGACGTATGAATTTGCATTATATGTCATTGTAGTTAAAATAAGTGTCTATCTCTAATGACTATCAATATATCCAACCAATGGACAGTTGCTCTTTGTGTAATATGTAAGTAACTATACATTAATTTTGATGCATTGTTTTCTAAATTCGTTAGTGTATAAAAAAATTGATGAATTATTTTAATCTTTAAATCATTTTACGCAATATTAGTTTTGCCACGAGTGTAAGAAACATGCTTACGAATGATGCGTGCAGAGAGACTTGTCCAATGTTCATCGTTACATGTGATGGTTTTCTCTCCCTCTGTTTTATATCCAGGGTGACACGTGACCAGTTTTCTGTTGCCCTGGCTGTTCATATTACCAAGGACTTGACCGTTGGGCACTTGGTCAAGAGGCGGACATTCTGAATTACAAAATGTATGACAATGAACCGTGAGAGACGACACTTTGATGTAAGGCTAACGTTTCAAAAACATACTTGCCGACGGTCAGGCTTTTATTTTAAACATATAGAATCTTAACTATCTTGATTAAGTGTGTTCAGGAATTTGGCGATATATGTCGTACACTGTCACTTTCTCTAAGTCAACTAATGAAATAACATAGATTCATCTTTATGTTGGTTTTTTTGTCTAACTTAATGATTCTTCTCAAACAATACAAATCTGTATACGGCATGTATAATACAAGAGCACTGTACTCAGGTTTGCGTTTATCTATGTAGCTATTCTTCATGACAGTTCTTTGCTTGCATACCCTCTCTAGTGCATAATATGCCTTCGCTTGTTATATTGCACGCCAGAAGGTCGTTCCGTTAACAGGACAGGCATTGCTACACTCTGTTATCACCTGAAACATATATAGGTAATTTACATTAAGCTGAATACAATCTTTAATAAACGAATGTAGTGATGGAAAAATATGTATTTTTTTATCAAAACAACATTGAGATGAAAATACATTTACAATACAAAATTGCAATTTCGTTCTGTGTTTTACATATTAAATGCAAGAATGAAAAACTATTAACTGGTGCGTTACAATACATTTGTTTAGAAACTTTTTAATTTTCAAATAAATAAAATTTATCAAATTGATTGTATTACGTGTAATATCTAATCTTTGACTGCATCGCGCTTTTCAAGACGATAGCACAATCCGTTCGAGCGGAAGACATATCTCCATCGTACGGATTGATGTACAAGTTACACAGTTTAAATTACGCCTTAATCCCAGATACTGACACCATGGTCTTCGAGCACATTCCTCGATACATCTGTTTATGTCTTCTCCAATCATTACAACGTGTCCGAGCATATCACAACTGGCTCCGAATAGTATTGGCGTATATATTTCAGAATATCCGACAGACAGAAGCTGCATCAAAACCAAAACGAGAAGCATTTTCTATTTTTTAAACTATATTGCTTGGCGTCTGTTCGATACAGAGGTATCGCACCAAATAATGTCAGGCAATAAAATACAATAACAAAATACGCGCTATGCTTTGTGAATTGTTTGTTTATATTGATTTCTCTTTTTATTTTGACAGTTCAAACACATACATTAATGCGCCATAAGTGAAGAGTCCATAGGTGGAATAATAAACCGACATTATGGATCGAACAGAAAGTAAAAATAAACACTTATTATAAAAGATCTACAAACCGATAATGACGACAGACGTATATAAATGTATTATTTTTGTAGTCCGTTTACTTAATTTTAATGCATTACTCTTACAAAGCAACTTCATAAAATGATAGAACAACGGTAACCGCTCTCAGCATTTACCACGTGAATGATCTACGCGAAATATCGGCAAGTCAATTCTAAAATATATTCAGCACAGAATTTCAATCCTATTATATGAAATGTTAACATGATTTACTATTCTTATATCCTATTCTACACCAACGGACTTTTCAAGCGCAACGCCGTTATGTAACACCAAAATATGTAAAAAAAAAACAAACAAACAAACTGTATCAACGTTGAATGATATATCAATATCTTCAAGTTGTCATTGACAATGTTCCATGTTGTATATTGTTAGATGTGTATTGTACATAAAACATTGAGGACTAAATTAAATAAGTTACATGGAAAAAGATCATAATTAAAAGTTACTGATAAAATATGTTAAAATGTAATTGCATTACCTTAACAAAATGCATCCCTTTCAATATTCGCGTTCATGGGCGATTACTATGACAATAAATGAAACACAAATCCCACGACGACCTGAAATAACCATGGTCAGGTGCCAGCCTTTGTCTACTTTTTGAATGTTGGCATATTGGACTGACCAATTATGTACATTTGATTAATATTTAACAGTTATATTATCGTCGAATACTATAAAGCATGTGTCCCTTAGAAACGTTCTGAATAATCTAGTGTAAGCTTCTCATTTACATCAGATAAATCAGACACCCAATGTTATAAAGCGAAATTTATCAGTAAATGCATGATCGGTGTATAGAATACATTAGAAACGTGTGCTTTCGTGCGTTTATACCTGGTTTTCAGATTTTTAACTATGTTTAAATAATGAATCCTCATTCTGCCTTCTGAATATATGATAACATACCTTGTAGACAAACAGCCGTTATATCAATGAATTTGATGTTGAATTATTTCAAAAGGTTATCCTCGTATGTACATAAGATTTTATGTGGCTTAAGTCGTATTTTGCGAACGGGCTGTGTCTGTTGTTATGATATGTAACAAATACACTGGAAAGCACTTTATGTCTGCTGCTGGTGGTGTTTCATAATATTTTACATTGAAATTCATTGAAATACATTGAAACATTTTCATAATATTTTACATTGAAATTCATTGAAATACATTGAAACATTTTCATAATATTTTACATTGAAATTCATTGAAATACATTGAAACATTTTCATAATATTTTACATTGAAATTCTACATTAACAGCCTGGCATTGGAACTCATGTAAGATTAAGGGTATGTAATTATGTTACATCATACAATTTAAAAACTGTTTAAGCTCATTAATATTTGCTTGTGTTATTGTTTTAAATTTGTAAATAAGAAATTAAAACTGATCTAGCTATTTATCATCAAACACATATACACACATATATATACACATAGGATTGGCAAATATGGTGATGCCATGGAGACCTTGTATGTCTTATTATTGTCTTGTATGTCCGTTCCGCAACCAAGACACTAGATAACTGTGTTGAAAAAAAACATCAAGGGGAGAGAATGAGCGTCAATCAAACGTCTATAAGTTAATCGCAGTTTGTTAAAACTGTCCCATTCCAGACAGTTGTTGCTCAGATTAAAATGATAAAATTGCGGAGCAATTGGTTTCGGTTATGTGTGTCTTATACTTGTTAGATGCTGCGCAAATGTTTTACAGCCATCTTTTAATCCTAGCCAAACAAAAAAATTCACTCTTTACGCTATTGTCGGCTTGCAAGGTTTATTAGAATACAACAAGAAACATAAACTCAAAATCTATGTTTTGTTGATGCGCTTCTTTTATTGTAATCGTTAAAATCTAGGAAAAGTGCATATATACTATTTTGCACAATTATTCAAGTAAACGTGAAAATGAAAAATCGAAAATGAATAGCTTAGCATTGGTTTGATTTAACATATCGTTAGTGTATTTATAATTTCTGTTTATCAAAGCAGTTGTTCAAGAACTTTCGTCATGGCTGTCGGATTTGTCTAGCAATGCTTGTCAATATATGAATAGACTGCTTAACAAATAAAAATCGTTCAGATAATTAATTTACGGATACAGCCTGAATTCATTTAAATAGAAAATTACTAACCATAATAGGACATTGCGTTAAATCAAGCTTTTGAGTGGTTCGGAAAATATAATTATCGTCTAATCCTAGAACGGTAAATTAAGGGTAAATTAAGAAGCGTGCATTTATTCAGTGAAAACAAGGCTATAAAAACTTAAAACCGCGGGATGTTGGAAATGGTTCCCATTTTATTGACTTGCAATATGTAAAATATAGTGTAAGTGGTGTCATTTAGACTAGTGACAGCTAGGTTGTTTCTACTTAAGATATAAGGTTTGACTCAATGACACGTAGAAATTTGCATGCACACACATCCTGGAAAATACTGACAGATATGTAATATTTTGTTTAAGATATTAACTAAACACATTTCAATAGTTATCTATTTTGACATATTTCCATTCAAAATACCGTATAAAACAGACATGCAGTTAAATCGCTAATTAAACTTCGGGAAATTGGGTGTATTGGTTTTTACCAAAAAATGGTAATTGAATATTCAGGTGTGACATGTCAAAGTTTTCACAGAATAGCCATCTACGATGTCCTAAAATCGCACGCAAATCGTTGGCCAAGTAATGGCACGGCGCCTGTGGCAAATGTAGACATAAATAATCAGAATATCGTCAATTTAGATACAACACATTTACATATGACGAGAACAAATATCTAAACATTATAACTAGCTATTGTAAATAAGAATCATTTTTGAAACTTAGGACGACGTCATAAGAGTAGGATAATAATTATGAAATAATTCTAGATAGGTATGTACTATGTAATATTAATGAAATGCATTACTAAAGAAAATTATTAAATCAGTGTTTCAAGTACATTTGTCTAGTCATAATTTGAACCAACAGCATTATCCAGCAGAGTGTTCGATCAGCTCAAGCTTCCACCAGTTTAACAGCATCGATCTCTACCCAACTTCTCGAGACCGATATGTCCATGTTGATTCGAATGATGTTAGTGAATAAGTTCCGTACCTGTAATAAGAGAAAAATAACATTACATTCATAACTTAATACGTACTGCTACTTCTACTGCTGCAATTACTACTACTACTAGTACGCCTACCACTTCCATTACCGCTACTGCTACTACTACTACCACCTAGACTACTAGTTGTAAAGGAAGAAGTAGAAATAAATGACACTTACATTTAATTCAGGACTGAATATCCTTGCCTCGTAAATTTGTTCAGCTCTGTTCCTTGACCATAAGGTAATCCAATTTTCGTCTGAGGGACGCATGCCTCCGATTGACGTCACAGACCCAGCGTAGTATGTCTCGTAAATGTCCACTCGACCAACCTTGACCGGATTGGCGAATTCCAGCTGTTCAATATAATGACATATCATTTGAAAGGGTAAACAATTAATTCGCTTACTAAGAAATAATAATACTAGTGGCTATACGAAAGACCGGTGTTGATTTCCTTGCTGATATTTCCTTATTTCGAATTATAAACTGTGAGTGGAAAAATTCATCTATTCACACTTCACGACTGCACGATTTTTTAGAAAATCATGAAGTATGAACTGTGAAGTACAAATATTCATTTGTTCCCACTTTATGAGTTTTGAAAATCGCGCAATGTGAACAGAGACGTACAAAAATTCATTTATTTTTAATTCACGACTTCAGGAAGTTTTAAAATCATTAAGTGTGAACTGTGAAGTACGAAAATTCATTTGTTCACACGAATTCACGATTGTTTTAAAAAAAGTGAAGTATGAACTGTGAATAAATGAATTTTTGTAGTTCACAGTTCACAATTCATAATTAAGAAATGAGAATAATTAAGTCCATACCGGGCTTTCGTACATTAAAGACCTAAGCTCCACTTTCTTGAAAACAAAATGGAATTAGTAATATCTTCCTACTTTGTTTGAACATACAATTTTGAACAATGGACATGTACAACAATGTACAACCTTCTAGCGTTGTACAGTATAGCATCATAAACCTTAACACTTTGTTTGTGATGCAAAACACAACTAAGTTGATTCATCGTACAAAGGAAATATTTCAATCACGAAATATTCGAAGTTCAAGGAATTCGTTTTTGGAGTTAAGATTATTAAGTCCAACACTCCAAGCAAATTCACAGTCGCCATAACTAGGATAAGCGTCAGGTGGCCCTATTACTTGGTCTGCACTCCAACTGCAAATAATGAGTCTAATCTAATATATTCTATGTTTGGATGAGAATCAGATGACCAGAAAAGGCGCGCACATGTGTAATTTACGCATGAAAAATCTGAAATACGCACAGAAAATAAAATCATGGTGTTCATTTACCTGCACACAAAATTTCAAATGTTTGCGTACACACGGAAATGAACAACAGACATAAACTATATCCTACCGTGAAATGTGTAATTATGTAGACATTACTTATTTAAAACATTTTATAATCTTCTTGAAAAGTCTACTACTTACATGCAGTTTATGATATGGCATTGCATTATTTTGTACTGACCAATTTATTTCTGACTGATATATATCAGTAAGAAATGAATTGGTCAGTACAAAATAATGCTTTTACTTCCATACATTTTAAATTGAATGTACATTTACCAAAAATAACTCCTGGGTTGAGTTAATATTTAGCCACTACACCAAAACTGGACCACATATGCTATAAGCATTATATTTTTTCAGCCATCCCGTAATTCTTGAAAACAAAATAGCTGATAGTCCAGATGTAATGTTTGTGACTTACCGTAAATTAAATAACAGCGGTATCTAATATTTAAAGTGATACCAGGTCAACAGCTTTAAAGTTAAAATGCTATATTAATCAAAGTAACATCGACATAGCCAATAAATAGTATACGTGATAAATGACCGATATTTCAGAGTAAATTGTTCTATTACCTGCCGGTTGAGAACTGTGATGAAAATGCTCGAATGTTGGCAACTCATTGCCCATCTGTAAACAATGCGAAAAGGCAGTTTGCGGTTATTCATACAATCAATATTTTGCCTTTTGCCTTGAAACATCTCATTAACAGAATTTAATAAAATTCTAAAATTGAACATACATACTCAATATATTTATAGATCTTATTTCTTCATGTAATTGTTGTTAGCACTACCGTGTATACATTGCAGATCTCATGTGTTAATCCTTCTCAGATTATTCCATGTTTTCCATACTTTTCTTACCAATTTTGTATAATAGGCTATAAGTATGCATTGTGCTATTTTATGCCAAATAAAGATTATATTATGTTAAATATTGACTTGTATTGTATACATACTTTCTAACAGTCTTGATTTGTATGGTCAACATTGGTCAAACAATTGCAGACAATTGAGATAAGTGTATTGTTCAATGTACACGTGTGAACATGTGAACGCATAGTATTACACATAGCATATATTTAAATGTTGACCCAAAGTTCATAAATATTTATCTTGAATTCTCAATGATCAATATTTGCACTAGACAGACATCGTCTTCTCACTGAACAATTCCTTGAAACATGTTGAATTTTATGTGTTTTTGTTGTTGTTATAACATACATTTATTTCTGAATCAAACATTTTTACAGACATATTTACAAACATATAACATTTGGCAAATTGTGCTACAACAAACATAATTTATCACGGTTAAGATTTCAGATAAATATAATGTGTTTTTTTAGAGGAGATGAAACAAAAAAAATGATGGGTTCATACGGATGTATTTTCGAAAAAGTTGCTCCACCTTAGCCTGAAAAGCTCGTGTGTGTATTCAATGTGTGATATTATTTCTCTATTTTCAGTGTATGTGTTTAATAACTAAAGTATTGGTTAAATAATGGGGTTACATTTTCAAATTTGCATTTAAAAATAAAAATTGAATTTTATGGTTATACATCCTGGTGTTGATTTCTAAAATGAATGTCTGTATTAAGTTACACAGGTACAGATTCGCATAATAAATTTTCCTGATCACAAACTGAAATTGAGCATTTTGATTGTTTATGCAAATTATAAAATTAGCACGATTACGATCAAGTAAAACGGCATACCCTGATATATCGAGACAGATTCTGTAAAAGAATAAAAGTAATAGGCCGATTAGTTATGATTTAATGGCGCTTAAACTGTAATTACATGTTTGAAGGTTAAGAAATAGTTGCCGTTTAAGCAATACAAAAGGCTTTTAAGGGCGTTAAGGTATACAATTCTTTTCAGGGTAACATACTCCTTGACTCTCGCCCCATATGAACTTGGAAATTATAATGTGTTTTAAATTGGTCGCATCCCTATGAAAGTAACAACAAAGGGCCGATGAGATGTCCCGATATGCTAGAATTTTGATAGTAAAATTGGATGTTGCTTTATTGTACTAATCGATCCTTTCGTTTGAACAATACATCGAGGATTACAAACGGGTTGAAACCAACAAAACAACTATGAATAAAACTTTCTGCTACCAATGTATTTAAATATTTTTGGAAATGTTTGTTTTCCTTTACATATATTGAAAAACATATGCTAAAACGTTAACTTTTGCATGTTCAAAAACAAAGAATTAAGCATCATTTTTTAACTTTCTTTTTACGATTATATATTTTTAAGTATATTCAGTAAACTTATTGATTACAGTTGCGTTTTGTAATTTGCACACGAAGGCGCACAGGAGAGCGCATGAATACGCCCCTGTTTGCATAAGTAATGCATAAATCCTTTTTTCACATACAGAATATGTTCACTGCAAATGTTAATGCTAGTTTTAAGATCATCTTGTTCAATATTTATTCTCTGAGTAATAGTAATGTAAAGTGTTAGTAATAGTAATGTAAAGTCTTAGTAATAGTAATGTAAAGTGTTAGTAATAGTAATGCCAAGTCCTAGTAATAGTAATGTAAAGTCTTAGTAATAGTAATGCCAAGTCCTAGTAATAGTAATGTAAATTCTTAGTAGTAGTATTGTCAAGTCTTAGAGAGTGGTGTTTGTCGGAGTTGGACCTAAGACGTGGCCTATCGTCAATTGTATTTAGGTTAGCCAACCACATGTAACAGGGCGCGTAACTGCGTTTTTACTTTCAACTTTAATATCAATTGGTTGAGTCTCTTCGATAATAAGCGTGAATAGTTTTCCTCTCAATGGATATTGTCCAATCAAATTGATGTGGATCACTGTTTAAACCAATCAGCATGCTTCAAAGTTTTCTCCAATGTTGTTTAAAATATATTGTCCTCATTGGTTGAATGCTGACTAGAGTAAGTATTGAGTTAGAGTTTTTGAGTTATAATGTAGAAAAATGTATTGATACGAGAATGAATTTAAATTGTCACATGATATATTATATATTTAATTCGTACTACTAAATAGTATTGTTAGCTGCTGTAAGCGGCTGTCTAGTTTTCACACCTGTTTACGTTTTAATTAGTGGCGAACGTTTTACAATGGACCTCAATTCATCAGCTGCACATTTGACAACATATACAATTCAAAACGGCTTTACTGACAGACAAAAACTAACCTAACTACACAATGGCGATATATATTTTAAAATCTGATTTTATTACGTGGCAATGTATATTTTAACGTCGCATTTTGAAGATTATAAATCGCCAATTAATGTCTCTGTTCAAGTTGTATTTATAATGTTGACACAAATATATTAGTGAAACACGGAATGTAGGATTCAACTAAATGAAGTTTTACGAATATTTTCGTTTAATGTTTGACTTTTTGGAATGAACATATTATCATGTATAACACGTCGTGTTTGCTGGTTCTAGCTTCTTACAGGGATGGTCAACCAGATAATTATTTTTTATGCACAGTATCGGCATACAAGTTAATAAAATGACATATGTTTATACGATTACAACTATATGACCGCTAAAAATAAGCATTTGTGTGTTAAGTTACCCATTCATGTCAAGAATCTCATCCGTACAGTAGGCGTTTCCATTTTAAAATACGGCGGATTTCCCGTTCTAACAATATAACATGTCATGTGATATTTCAACGCGAAAATAATCACACCAAATGCTAAAGACATTTCGTATCCTAGTTTGCTGTAAAAGGAACGATGTCCCCATGCATAATTTTTGCACGGAGAAATCCTGTCATTGTGGTCAGTACAGTATATTAATTTCGTGGGTCGTGTAATAAACCTATGCTAGTGTGGCATCAGGATTGAATAGACATTGAGAAAACATAGGCAATTATAAACAAAGTAACATGGTTTTACTGTACAAAGTTACTTAGTAGTAGTCAGAAACGAAACAAGTGATTTTGAGCTTGTAAACTGTTGAATGTATTATATATTTCAAACTTCAAAAATAATATGTACAACATGTTTCATAGAAGGGCCTCAATGTCCAGTTTATGACAATTGATATTACTATTCGAAGTACAGTTATTTTTCATGAAAAACATGGAACTTTTGCAAATTACCACTGTGTTTTTATGAATAGACTGACATTTGTCTATAATACTTACGATTATGAATTCGACACTTAGACCACAGTTGCTGTCAGCCAGCCAATCACAGGCAAGAATAGCCGTTTACTAAAACATAGTAAACGGCCATATTTTTGCCTATGTAACCCGCATTGCCCGTGCACTGTCTTTAATTCCGGTTCATTGTAGTTGGGTTAACATTACGCTTTATTTAAGGCATATCGGCATGTACAATGCCTTTGGCCACATACATGCATGCAATCGTCAGATTAGTCTGACGTCAACCAATCTGGCCGATTATTCATGGACAATTGAATATGGCGGACTAACGGTATGTCATACATAAAAACATTCTAAATTGTTTGCGTTCGTTTTGCCTGTCGTTGTAACAAAACATTATATTTTATTTTAGTATATCGCGATCTTTTAGTGATGTTAATCTCGTTGAATGTATGTCGATTAAATATACTGATTTACCTGTCTGAACATCCATACATATATTTCGGATATTCGGACGTGTTGTTTACTATTGAATAAACTACACCAGAAAGAGCTAGGTTCGCGAAGTCACTTAATTGGCCCTGTGAGATTGTAAAAAAAAATATATTTGATAAACCGCCAAACATTGGTATCATTCTAGAGATAAACATCTAATCTGTCACATTTAAAAGCCTTTTTTACACAATCTTTATTTTAAATAATTCTAATCGAGCCTAGAACAGTGTATAGTTTACCTAAATTTGCCAATTTCGATATTTTTTTAGACGAAAAGGGACGAAATAGAACATGAAGGCATATTTTCGACACAACGATATTTTTACTGTAGATGTATTTTTCGAAGATAGGTTCATGATACAATTTGCTAGGTGTCGAATTACTGCCTTCATATTTAATTTTTAACTTAATTAAACTGAATCAGTAAATACTAATACTGCGATGTAGCCCTATTCCGTTGTTGTTAATTACAGTGAAACAGAAAAACATTGTGTGTTGTGTTGTCTTTGTATTATTTTAGTTTAATTTAGTATAACGTCCATGTATAATGTATTGTTTATTGTATTTCAAGCTTCAAAACGAAGTTTTCGTGTAAAAAAAGAGATTGACTAATTTTGCGATTAACTAGGAGAGTGAACTCTTTCACGGTTGTGTACATCGCTCCATGACGACCCCTTGTCAACAGTTGCGTATCGCTATTTTCTATTAATTATAAGGGTGAACGTAAGTTAAAACTGTGATTTAATTTGTTTTTCTTAAAACATTCTCTTTGTAATTACTGTACGATATTGAAATTCTTGTGATTTCTGTTGAAAATTATGATAAAGTAAGAAATTATTGGTTCTACTGTACGTCGTCTGCATACGACTGAGGCTATTTTTTGGTTTAAAACTACGTTTTCTAACGCTAAATAGATTTCAAAGTGTCATTGTAAATGTAAAACTGTTGAAATAAACGTTTGTGTTCAAATGATCACAGCATGAATGGTTTAATCAGGTTTAAATGAATATGCGCTGTCACTGCACGTCATTTCTTTTGTTTAAGTAGTGCCAATTTTCAATTTATAGTACGATAGTTGTCGTGGTGTAATGGACAGTGTTGTGTACTAACACGCTATAATATGTAGTTCAAATCTCGGCGGCGGTACTAATTTTTTTTCCGTTTGCTTAAATATGCAACCGTATTACAGCAATAACAATGTGCATAAGTAATTACAAAATGCTTAATTTAAATAAATGTCAGCATTATATTTAACCTCTAAGTTCTTAATTTGATTTCTTTCAGCATGCCTTTAAAAACGTGCGTTCTATGCAACAAGCGGCTTAAACTACACCAGCGCCGACCCATTAACAAACATGTCTGCAAATTTTTAAAGAAGAATTTTATGTTAGATGCAACGAAAGAACAATTTATCTGTGGGACCTGTAGTCGCCCAGCTTACAACGATACATTTCAACAACCTACACGCGACACCTCTAGCAGTTCAACGCTGTCTCAAGATAAAGAAACTGTCCTTCAAAGCAGCTCCCCGTCAATAAAAATGAATGTTAAGACTACTTCAAAAAGTCATGCCTATTGTTTTATTTGTAAGAAACCTGGACCTAAATTAATTGTTGTTCCTGCGAATATCAGAACGGAAACCTTCGCCAACCACAATGTTCTCATTACAGCGGAAAGTAGGTGTTGCCCAGGCCATATCAAACAAGGTTGTACTGCTTTTGAAGAAAACGTCATATCACGTCTTTCAACTATTGACAGTGCATTTTTTAACAGATCCTATCTGCTTAAACTGCTAAATACAGTTCGGGTGTATTCCATTCGATCAACCAATTAAAGGCTGTCTTTTGACAATTGGGTGATGAAGATATTATGAACCTAACTGGGATTTCTGTGTCTAACTTTAAACACCTATTGAATGCCGTTGGACCTTCCCTCAGAAACACGCATGCAAGAACTGTGGCAACCACTCTTGACATTTTTCTTTTTAAGTTGAAATCGGGTCTTTCAAATAAAGTTCTTGCAACACTTTTTGATATTTTCAAATCGAGCGTCAGAAGAGCTATACACACATCAAAAAAAGTTCTTATTTCCAGCTTTGTGCCGTGTAATATTGGGTTCTCCCACATATCACGTGAAGATGTTATTAATAAACATACAAGTGCTTCAGCGCAAATTCTGTTCACCGAAAACTAAGAACATGTTATTCTCGTCCTTGACGATACGTATATAAATATTCAAAAAAGTGGAATCTTTCAATTTCAAAGGCAAACATATTGCATGCACAAAGGACGACGTTTAGTGAAACCCATGGTTATTGTTACTACTTCAGGGTATTTTATTTCTGTAATCGGGCCATATTTGGCAAATAGTAAAAACAATTATGCTTCAATACTGCAACATATAAATCAGAAAATGTAACTACATTGACAAAATTAGCCTGCTATACATATCTCGGCTTTAAGGCTAAAGAGCAAACATTATAACTGTTTTACAACATTCTTTTAAAATCGATAGTTATACCCACTATGTTGCGGTCGTTTTTTTTTATGACCGGGGGATTTGTTTATAAATTGTATTATTGTGTACGGCAATTGTATATATTAAAGGCTTAACTCTATAAAACATTGTTTATATGTGTGTTTCAAACACCTTATGGCTTTATAACTGATTTTAACGTGTGTTGGCATACTATGCCCTGCATACACTTTTCATGTACTTATTTATTACGTTTGCTATTTTTATTGACTAATTTTACAATTTATTTCGACTCATAGTACATTTCAGACTAAACGACAAAGTCTAATAAGGTATAATTATAACCGCGAAAGCCCTATATTTCTTTTTGATAGGGTGTATGGTTCGGTAGACTTTGGCCATAAAACACTATGACAAGATAAAACACAATAAGCCACAATAATATGTGCAAAATCTCTATATTTCGTCTCGATAGGGCGCATATTTCGAGTACTACTTACTATTTGGTACAGATATATTATATAAATGATTATTGTTGTGACTAAACTTCATTTGAGTTTCTTAATTATGAATATACATGTTGTTCAATGACACATATATATATACGCATGAAAAGATACATATTGCGTGTTGCATCTTAAAGTTTGTATTTTAGTGTTTGCCTGATAAAATACATATTTAACATGTTGGTATGTTTTATACTATATATCTTTATTATACTCGAATATATGTTTAAAATCCTTTTCTCTCATTAAGACTATAAATTATAATTCCTGTTTTTCATGGTCTCATTAGACTATACATCGTAATTAACTTTTGGTGTGAAAGATCAATGTATTTTAAATTATTTTAACATCACAAACTTATAATTATAGGAATGATATTATTATTAATTTACTTAAATAAAACTTTCTAAATAAAGATTCTTCTCCGCAAGAACGTATGCTCATGAATGTTATGTAAATATATGTATATAGTTTACCATGTCAAGTATGTAAATATGTTGTCCTCATGTGCCACATTTGGCGTATTGGATCTGAATAAATAATGTCTGTCTGTCTAATAACAAATAACATCGAAGAAATAAAGAACTGGGTCAAGGAAAACGACGTATTTGTAGTTGAAAGAGGTTTCCGTGATGCCATTTCTCTACTTGAGGATCTCGGGATTCAAGCACAGATGCCATCTTCTATTCCGCGAGGAACAAATCAACTACCAACAGAGTTGACCAACTCTTCACGGCTCGTCTCAAAGGTACGGTTGTTATTTCTGCGTATTACAGTACTCAATAATTATTGCTGGTTACATATGCATGTTACGTAGACTCACATTCAATATTCCATCGATGCAGCTAGTGCCATATGTACGTGTAATTGATCATATTTAAAGTGTATATCATTCATGTCAATTATTGTCAAAATAAGCAGATGAAAGTGACACTATAACTTGAATACAGACCAATAAACATAAATATGGCGAAGGAAAATCTAAATTATCTAATAAATCAACAAATACGACTGTCGACGTTTGCATACTTTATTAGTGTTTTGTAACCTATTGGAACTGTGGAGTCAACGTATATACATGTATTTGAGCTTCTGTCTGAACATCCGAAAAATAGTTTGTCGTTAAAAAGTAACTAAGTGTATTACAACAATGGTTTTTATAATCTTTTCTTTTGTTTTAAATCGTACATGACAATTGACTTTAATTGTTTTAATTTACATGTATGTCAATATATCTGTTGTAAGATCGTACATGCGCATGTTTAAATCCTTATTAAATACCTAGTTCACATTTGGACTAAGATGCGTCTACGGCGCCCGTAAACTCTCCTTAACTCGCTTTCCGTGTGGCCTCCTTAAGGATTTTCGTATGACATCGTACGGATTTACGGGCACGGTACCCTCTACGATTCTGTTGAACTGAAAGTTATACACATTTTAAAAGTCGTAAGCACGTAGCTCGTAGACATATCGTAGGTGGTACCGTCCGACGTCCGCACGAATGCCCCACGGGCTCCGTACGATTTCCGGATTCGCCATCACCTGCTCCCGAAAGTCAGTAGAAAAATTTGCACGGAGGTCATATACAATGTCAACACAGAAGCAGAAACCCATAGCCACCTATGATGCCTAAAATCGTACGGAAAATCGTAAACGAATTTATCGTACGACGCCGGGCCAAATGTGAACTAGGCATGAGCTATTGAAATCGTCAATCGATTATTCTTGTATTTCGCATTATAATTGCAGGTTAGATGGGTGGTCGAAGCTGCTAACGCCCGAATTAAACGATGGAAGTACTTAGACCACATCCTTCCAACAAATCAAGTGCCATACATAGGCGACTATATTAAAATTATGTGTGCTTTATGCAACAAGTTTCTTTCACCTTTAAATGCCACCTCTGACTCTTCGGAAGATCTGCTATGTGCTGAAAGGATGCTAGCTAAATTAAATGACGAAAATACATTGCTAACATTTATAGAAGAAAACAACCTTAATCGCCGTAGTATAAGTAAATGGGCAACTGTAAGCGACACTGTCACATACTTTCCTGAACTGTAAGCGACACTGTCACAGACTTTCCTCAACTTGATGAAACAATGCTTAAACTCCTGACATTAGGCACATACCAGTTGAAGCTGTCCATCTTACATTCAGGAATACATGGGTTCTGAATGCACAATCGATGTATTCAGAGAAACTTGTGATATCTTGCGTGTGCGTCTCCAGAGTCGTCATATTATTTCCAAGACATATGGATTCAATATGATTCAGACCATGTTAAAGCATGGTACTGTCAATGCCGGGCAGGTGCGCGAACACTTAGCACATGTTCGCATGTTGCATCTGTCATTTGGTATATGTCTGGATTAGTAGGACAAACAAACAATTGTGGCATACAGGACTGGAGTAAGTTCATTAATGATGCCTTTCATGTGCCACAAACTGTGGACACCTCCGACTCCGAATCCGAGTCTGATTTCAGTACTGTGGAAGAGTAAATAATACGCAAGTGGATTGATAGATTTCCTTTCGATGGTTTTCCCTGTCTTAATTTTCAATGCTGAACACACTCATGAAATGAATGTTCACCATACAACTGAATCGCCATTAAAACAGGAATAGTCACCGGACAGCCGCGATTATTCGTATAATCGCATTTTCAGCAGAATAGCATCATTTCTAAATAATACAAAACATCATTCTGTAATTGCAATATCACTGTACAATTTGACCCACAATTGTAAAAACAGGATATATATGTCTTTAACGTACTAAATACAAAACAGGTTGAATTTAAATTGTTTATTGGCTGACAAACAACGATAATGCGAAAATTATTCTGATTATAACATGAGTTGACATATTTTTGCAATTATAATTGGAACTACTTTTTACTATGTACCGCTTAGAATCGGGACTTCTTTTTGTGTTGTTTATTGTGAAGCTTAACAACGATAATATTGTGCTTTGTCTATAACATAAATTAGCGAGTTGTTGGTAAAATTACATATATGCACACTTATATATATAAACTTCTTAAACCAAATGACACATTAATACATATTTAGAACGTTGCCATAGCAACCATAATAAAGTGATAGAATTTCTAAGAAAAATTGTTTTCACACATCTGAAAGATTGTCCTTGTAGACAAAAGTACGTTCAATAACTTTTGAAACAGGGCATATTTTCACCCTTCGTGAACCTAGGCCTATTAGCAGTAGACTTTCAGCATCATGCGTCAACGAACCTTGTGGATAAACGTCATGTATATATTTCATTCATGTTCTTCATTTATTTTTCATTGCATGGTCAGTGATTGGCCCAACCGCAAGTGTGGAAAAGAGACAAGGAATAAAGTCTACTTACATGTGTTAGGAAATTGAGTGGAAAAGTCTGTATGGCTCAAGTGTATGAAATGCAGTTATTAAATAATCGGACTTCCAATGATTCATTGCATTTGCCGGACAGCCTTAATGTGGCGCAAATAACTGCCGGGACAATTTGCATAATCCTCATGCTGCTGGGCACATTATTTAACTTGGGCGTCTTGATGACATTCCATCGTTGTCCACATCTTAAAACGCCAATTAACGTTTTGATCATTGGCCTCGTTGTTTGTGACGTCGTTGGCATTTTCGGCGGATTTCCGTTTGTCATAGTTTCCTGCTTTTCCGGGCAGTACTACTTTGGAGAATTCTGGTGCAAAATACACGGGTCATTGATGGCTGCTGTTGGGATTGCAAACATCAGCATTCTCACAGCAATATCTCTCAATAGGTACTTTATTATGCTTCACACGGCACGCGCCCGCTCATTTACAACTCTGAAGGCAGTGGCAGTGATTTTGGGGTGTTTTGGACACGGCTTACTGTGGGCTTTGTTCCCCTTTATGGGGTGGGGGAATATCACTCTGGAGCCAAGTAGATTAAGCTGTGGGCCGGATTGGACTAATAGAAACATTTCCAGCGTCTCGTACAATATCAGCATGATGTTCATCGATATAGCAGTTCCACTGATGATAATCTGTGTATGTTATATAAAGATTTTTATTAAGGTGAGTGGTTTTATATTGATATAGGTATAGTCATATAGCCCACCAAGTGTTTTTTCGGCGTAGCTGTCTAAGAAGGTGAGTGGTTTTATATTGATCTAGGTATATTCATATAGCCCACCAAGTGTTTTTTCGGCGTAGCTGTCTAAGATCACTTTTGACCTAGATTGGGTAACTTATCTAATTTTAGGGAATGCAAACTTACACCAATGGTTTAATGTATACCAACAACTGTTGCATACTTTTGGGGATTAAATGTTACATAAGCGGTTAAAATAACGTTATAAACATCTTTTTGATATACACTCTAGAACTGAGCATAAGTATGAACATATTTTCTCATTGTATGTCATGAACGGAATATTATGTTCATTCCCAGAATTAATACACTATGTATTTAGCCTAGCGGTACGCTCTATAAATAAAAATTGATTCTAGCGAGTTCAACACACCCACGATCATTCTAAAAATAGCCCGCGTTTAGCTGCCGGTGTATAGCTGTTCTTAATATACATACATCAATTAGCGTCCAGAGAATCATAAGAGCGAATATTTCAATAAAGGGGGAATTTATGTTTATAAACTGACTACTTGTTTATTTGATATTTAATTGCGATTGCGTTCTGTTAATAATTAATTAGAATTACACATTTCTATCAACTTCTCCCGTAAATAAACTAGAAAATATCTTTCAATAAATAAAATGTGGTGAAATAAGTCTCTGAATACGACGAAATGTTATTCATGTTACTTTTACTTCATTTGCGTAGCATTAATACATGATTTGCAACACCAATTATACACAGAAACCCTTGATATATTATATTCCTACCGAATATAATGTGCAATCGCCATAGTCTTATGAAATTTTATGTTTGTGCTATCAAAATGGAAGTCATCATTATTTCAAATGCGCCTAATGTTCTCTGAAGATTGCTTTTCGTTAGGATACATGGTATAAGGCTAAAAATATAATCAATTGTTTCTCAGGCAGTTTTCCCCAAAAATCAGGAGATAGGGCGAGTTTCATTTATTGAATTATTTTTTCTTCTACTCTTTTCTATTGGCACTATGTAATGGCTTAGTTAAACAAGTAATTAAGTACAGATTAAAGACAATTTTAAGTTTTAATAACAACATAAGCATTCCTTTTTTATAAAATTCTTAATATAGATTTATTAATCACAAACCGTCATTTATGCAAGCTGATGTAAAAAGGCAATCAATTTGAATGTTCATAATTAACATAAGTGCCTTCAAATTAATACATTATCAGCATTAAAATACTTCTATTTATATAATTTAGCTTTTAGTAATTCATATTTTTATAACTGTCCAAAATAAGAATTATTTTTGCAGTAAATCACCAATAATTTTTGGAAAGGAAATTCTACACTTGTCAATGCCGTTGGCATTTCGATTGTTTCCATAGGACTTATACTGACACAGATTTTCTTTTTAAAAAAATGGAATGAAATATGCAATATTATACAAGCAAAAGCATCTACGAAACAAAAGTTTAAATAAAAAAATAGACGATATTTATAAAGGTTCCCAATCGAATATGATTTTTGTTCTTCAACATTTACACAATATTTCAGATAGGAACAAAGCTACTGGAAATACCGGGTTACTTGTCTTCCGCTATGTTAAAATTCGGATTCGTTTAATTTTAAGCCGCTGTCCATGGAATTTTATTCAATACATCGTAATTTTAGTAATAGTTCTTATGAACGTTGATGAACTTTATTCGTCCGAAATATTTTTATAATTTACGAAAGGCATTGTTCAAAAGCGCTTGGTACGAACGAAATACTATAATGTACATACTGGTTTACTCCAGAATCATCACCAGTTATAGCATACAGAAAATAGACGACAGCAAGTTACCAAAATGTTAATACATTACGGATTTCAAATGCGTAGTTTTTGTATTTTGTTCGGTAACATGCCCATTAGAAACACTTTCCTACAAAGTCTTATTTTTATTAACATATTGATGGACTGCTCCTTTAAAACCCGGGCGCGATCGTCCAAAAAAAGTAAATAAATATTTTTTGGCATTAAATCAACTTCGTGGCGGGCCATAAAAATACATTGCTGCGCTGCCTGAGAAACAAATCAGTTTAACTTTTTTAGCCTATAAATGATTAATTGACTTCGAAATGTGTATGTATTATGCAAAGATAACTTCCAAGATGAAGGTAGGGTATATTACTTAAGAAAAACTATACGCGTCTGATAAAAATAATTTTCATTCATTCCCGCAACTCTTTTCGTACATTGTTAATTTGTAAAATTTGGCTGAAAAATTTATACAATAATAATGTTTACGTACATTATTTAGGTTATTCATGTATCACTGGTGAAAAGCTGGGGCGGTATGATCGGGTTATTTACGGTACAAATATTAATAATTATTTAATTAATCACAAATTAATTTTGGGATCCGAGAAGTTTTCTTGTGGTGTCCGAAAAATCTGGGGTCCGAGAAGTCTCCTTATATAGATGGAGACCGAACAATCTGGGGTCCGAGAATCCACGTAACCGATCATCTTGGCCCTCTTGTATCATATGTTTAGGGTAAAAATGATATCTCGGTATATTAATGTCAACGCCGATTGTCTTTTTTAAAGACATTTCTTGTTTTTATATAAACTCATTTATAAACACGATATAATACGACATAGGGAAAGGACTTTACACATTAAGTAGAGGGATCGATATAATAAGATATAGAGAAATATCTTTACAAATTTAAAAGAGGGGTCTATGAAATAAGATGTACCGGTAAAAGTATATACAGCTTTGACACCGAAAGCGCTAAAATACGTGAGTGTGAAACACAAAATATATCATTACAGCTATAGTAATTGTGCTGTAAAAAGAAAAGCAAGAAACAGCAACGTTATTGTATGACTCTGGATCGACTAAATAGTCAAAAACCAAGAATGTATGTTTAGGGGCTGGATTACCGGAAAGCAAAATATTTCACTATTTTTTTCGTCAATCCGTTATTAATTTTAAATATAACAATAATGTAAAACGAATGTACAGCTGTACGCATAAAGAAAATATGTATGTTTGACAATGTTTATCGTGCTATCCAAAACCTGATAAAATTTAAGAACAGTCTTAATTATGCCGATGCAAATAATTCTAGATTATATTGTGTTCTTACTTCACACAGTGTATATTACAAATACATTAATACTACTATTAACATGATATAATTAATATCGTCTTTAGCATTTGACTGTATTTCATTACACCTGAAATTTCATCATATAATATAACCTGATCTAAAAATGAGAACATTACACTTTGTCCGACAAAAATTGCGTAAAAACTGTTATTTATACTTTAAGAAACCCTCGGTTTCAAACCAAAGGCACATCGTAATCCTTAAAATTCGAGGCATTAAACTAAGGTTAAGGGGATACAACAGTTTCACGCTCAACCCTCGATGTTTATGCTTACGTATCCCACTAGTAACGCAACTGAAACGATTCCGTGACGCAAGGCCTCATTGAGTCCAAACGTGACACAAGACATTATTGTGTCCAAACGTGAAACAAAACCTCATTGAGTCCAAACGTGACACAAGACCTCATTGAGTCAAAACGTGACATAAGGCCTCATTGACTCCAAACGTGACACAAGGCCTCATTTAGTCCAAACGTGACACAAGACATTATTGTGTCCAAACGTGACACAAGACCTCATTGAGTCAAAATATGACACAAGACCTCATTGAGTCCAAACATGACACAAGACCTTATTGAGTCCAAACGTGACAAAATACCTCATTGAGTTCAAACGTGACACAAAACATTATGAGTCCGAACGTGACACAATACCTCATTGAGTCCCAACTTGACACAATTCCTTATTGAGTGCAAACGTGACACAAGACCTCATTGAGTCCAAACGTGACACAAGGCCTCATTGAGTCCAAACGTGACACAATGCCTCATTGAGTCCAAACGTGACACAAGACCTCATTGAGTCCAAACGTGACACAAGACATTATTGAGTCCAAACGTGACACAATACCTCATTGAGTCCAAACGTGACACAAGGCCTCATTGAGTCCAAACGTGACACAATGCATTATTGAGTCCAAACGTGACACAATAACTTATTGAGTCCAAACGTGACACAAGACCTTATTGAGTCCAAACGTGACACAAGGCCTCATTGAGTCAAAATGTGACACAAGGCCTCATCGAGTCCAAACGTGACACAATACCTCAGTGAGTCCAAACGTGACACAAGGCATCATTGAGTCTAAACGTGACACAAGACCTCATTGAGTCCAAACGTGACACAAGACCTCAGTGAGTCCAAACGTGACACAAGACCTCATTGAGTCCAAGCATTGTATTTTGGTTAAACGACCATTTTCCATAGACAAATAGCCTCATAACGAGCAATATTTCCAAGTCACACCTCAATAGGTTGCTTGTTTATTGAAAATAGCAACATCCTTTCCAGAAGTCGCAGTGGTGAAATTGATATGTTGTGCAACTTGCGATGAGGGTGGTCGATAGTTCGATCTCTATTCGGGAAGCGTTTGAATGATCTTTCTCAAAAATTCACAGTTCTAGTTCTAGTTCTACCCAGGAAACGGACTCCTCCTCAAGCAACGAGCTCAATGCTAATGTTCTTGGCAAAACTGTTTTAAACTTACAAGTTATGTTTCAAGTAAAATTTAAAACCACATTTATCGTACAATGTAAATACTTGTCGTAATATTGCTACAATGTTTATAAAGACGCTTTAAAATACATTATCATTTAGGGTCTATTTAAGACAGCAATTTCTTACACTATTGTCACAGGCAATGGTATAAAAATTCACTTGAGAAAATGAGAACCGCGATTGTAGTTAACCGTTGTGGACGAGGGTGATAACAAGGTGCTAAACTGAATCCAATATGAAAATCCAATATGGTCTTATAGCCATATTAACATTTTTGTCTTCAGGTTCACAGTCACACTTTGCAGACTGCAAGCCACGGCACGGCCTCTCGCATTGCTGAAATACAAATAACCATGTCTGCATTTCTGATCATAGGTATGTCAAACATCTCCACATCTGATCTTAGGTGTGTGAACCATATCCACTTCTTTTCGAAGATACGTGAGCCATCTTCATTTCTTGTCATAATTATGTTCATTATCTCTACTTCTTACTATACGTATGTGCACCATCTAAACTTATTAATAGCCATTTGTATGAGAACCATAAGTATGTATACTATTTCTACGTCTTACAATAAGTATGTTCACCTGCTCAGCTTCTTACCATACGTATGCACACAATCTCAACTACTCTCCATTGGTATGAGAACCATAAGTATGTATACTATTTTAATTTAACTTCTTACCATAAGTATATGAGCAATAAGTATGTGCACCATCTTTGCTTCTTACCATTAGTATGAGAACCATAAATATGTGTACCATTTCTACCTCTTACCATAAGCATGTGAGCAATAAATATGTACCATAAGTATGTGTCCCATCTCGGATTGCCATAATAGGTATGGTCACCATCTCTACTTCTTACCATAGGTATATGAACCATATCCACTTCATACCATATGTATATGAACCATATCCACTTCTTACCATAGGTCTGTGAACCATATCTACCTGTTATCGTAAAAATGTGAACCATATCCACTCCTAATCGTAGATATGTGAACCATCTCCACTTCTCACCATAGGTATGTGCACTATCTCAATTTCAAATGATTAGTATGTGAACCATCTCGAATTCCTGTGATTCATTTCCACTTCCTGTTGTATTCATGTGAACTACCGTGTACCTGTTCACATAGTATTGCGCAGCTATCTGTGTTTCTTATCATATTAATGTAAAACATCACTATCTCGTAGTCATGTCAACAATCTCCATCTTTATGTGTTATATCTAGGTGAACATTTTCACTGTCATATTCTGTGATTAAATTGATTATGAAGTAACCAAACAATTACACTACAGTTGCTATTTTTCACCTTGTATATTCTGGTATCACGGAATTAATTTCATAGAGATTCTGTAAAAAGTACATAAATAATATCAACAGATGATATCATATGACCATTTTACATTTAGTCTAAAATTGGTATTTTAATTCATTACTATCTTACAAGTAGTCTAGACTATAAAGTACATGTAACTCAATACTGAATTTAATACAAAATACATGTCATTGGCCACTGCTAACACTACATACAGTAGCATGTAATCTTCCTGATTTGTTTTAAAGGGACCTATTCACGGGTGGTCAATTGACAGTTTCCAAAAAAAAAATCACATATTCCAGATTCCAAAAAAAAAAGAATATAACATAAAAAGCAGCGAAATAATAGATAAAATTTAAATTGATAAAATTATACAACGTCTGTAACACGAATCGATTAATTAAGATGAATCCTTTGGTTCATTGTGTTGTTTTTATTTTGAAAACGTGTACTAGCATATGAACAGAGTGTAAATTAAACAATTAACGACTGAGGTTTGCCATGAAACGTTTATGTATAGAATATCAACACATTTTCAAGCAAGAAAAATAATATATTTAATGATTGTTTATATTTTATATCCTTTTTAATCTTTTTTAATATTTTATCTTACAAAAAAAAGTGCATAATGCAAACATGAATTACATGGACTTTTTAATCAGAATGGCTAACAACTATACAGCCAAATATCGTTTCAATTCACGTTCACAATATTCCAAAAATGTCATCAGTTACAAAGCGTTAACTGGGCCTGACAAATGGGGCTCATGAGGATAAGAATGATAATAACGCTCAAGCTGCTAATACATGTGGAATATTTGAATTTGAAATATGCATATATATTTTGTGTCATATCGATTTTTCATATTTTTTCAGTTGGGTTTATCGTTGCCTGGTTGCCTTATTTATGTTTCTCACTGTGGACAATGTTTAATGATGTGTCCACCATGTCGCCAACTGTTGCCATGTTCCCATCATTGTTTGATGAGTCTGCGTTTGTCTGGAATCCCCTGATTTACATCGGCAGGAACAACGAGTTTCGTCAAGCGTTTTTTGAAGTCATCAAGCCTAGGTCTAATGCTGGGACGAACGCCTTCCACCCGATTAGACAACAAGAGATCAGTGAACAAGCGCGTGAACAAGTACAGGAGTCCAGTGAACAGGCGCAACAGGAGGCAGAAAGAGAGGAGAGCGCGGTGTGAGATGTGTTGAGGAAAGATCCAGAGCGAAATAGAAGGGTGCTTCACCTGTTCTTTTTTTTGGTTTCCTCCTGCTACCACTCTGGTCTGGTCAAAAGAGAACTGTTAAACAGATTTTCAACTTTTTAAAACAACAAATGACTTATTAAGGGACTGTTTAAAAACCTTAATTAGAAGCATTAAAATCATAAACAGATGGATGAACAAAATTATTTAAAAAATAACAATAAAACGGTCAGGCCTCCCACCCTGCTCCTTTTGAGCAGCACCCTGTACATTTGTATGATTTAGATCTTTCCCTAGATGTGTGAACATTCCATTCTGTCATAATGTTCATGTTATACTAGCTCAAAAGATCGGGGCATTGTTACAACAGGTATTAAATGCAGGTAAATAACAATAAGTTGCATGTCATACGAGCTCAAAATATAGGGACAACGTGATATAGCATGTATTCAATACATGTTAAAGAAAATAATTTGCATGTTATACTAGCTCAATATATCTAGACAACGTGATAGCAGATATTTAAAAAATGGACTCTGTTATAAAAAACAGAGTAGGCATATTTTGATAATGTGGCATTGTATTAGTTGCCATGATAAGACAATAACAGTACTGTAAATAATTACGTTGTAATATCAATATTCAGAATGGTGTTTGACATATGAAGAGTGAAACATGCCTTTTGTCCAAGCAGACTTTTGAGCCAGATAATACTCCACGTGTGTGTAGTACATTTTTATCGAGTGCGCCGGGATTCTCTCCTATATGGCCATCGCCCCCAGAGGACTTTTAAGATGGGCTACGGGGGGATAGTGCCAGATACCGGAGCCGCCCCGTTCCAGAGTCGACCCGGGCTCTTTCAGTGCCCGTTGTGAAGCACCTAGTACATTGTACCTCGGTTTAACGTCTCATGCGAAATACTAGTTAATAGGTGAGGGTGTATCGGGGGCTCAAACCTTCGACCCCTTCTGAGCCCAAATTCATCGAACAAGAGTTACTAGGTTACATGCTGAAGTTCAAATAGTCTATATAGTTCCAATATACCAGAGTGAACAACATATAAAACACAAAGCAGACTCAAAAACAGTATTGTAAAGCATGGTTACCGCCTTTGAGCAATCATTTGGGCATTAAGACAAACGTGTGTAAATTTTGAATTTTGCATTCGCCAAAAAGTACAAAGATATAAATTACTGAAAATGAATTTCCAATACGAACCTGGAAAATACACAGCAAACGATACTAATCGATGTTGTGATATTGTCAATATATATGTGGTTGTATATTAGTGAGTCTTAACGTGTGTAAGCAGATTCATGCGTGTAAGAATAATGCTGATAAAATGAAATTAAAATAACTGATTATGTCTGCATGTATGATTATATTTGTATACATGGTTGTATGCCTGTGTCATTATTGTCATATTCCTATATTTCAATTTCTTTAAAGTGATAATAAATAAGTCGTGTATATATTGATATCTTCTTCAAATATAATGACCAGCGCCAAAGCGGAATATCTTTTTTCGGACACTTCTTGTTAACTATATTGACTTGTAGCAACACACACATTAGTAAATGACGCAAGAGTGCAGGTGTAAAATATTTATCTATTAATTAACTTTATAATATTTGACTTGATACAGCCTTTTCTACCATTTCATTATCATTAAAAGGAGATCAATAACCTTTGAAACAAATCCAATATCATTTGATAACTCTGCAACATATTAAATAAAATCTTGTTAGAGACTGACCGGTAATCTTAATGAAGTTAATACATCAAAGCATGGTGAACATTTACAAAACGACGTTTACAACATCCTCAACTTTCTAATGTTCCACGGCTCCCCGATTGTAACAAATTCCAAAATATCGTTCAAATACTTTACTGTAAGTAAAGTAATTACAGTTAATTAAGCAATTAATTGGGTAACTTCATACTGGCCTCGTTATTTGCCTTCAGACTGTGGTATTGTCGACAATCCTTGGCCAAATAACGGAGCCAATATGAATTCACCCAATTACCATTTATATTATAAAACATTGACTCATATATTCGTTTTGGCAGGAACTCGGTCAGTTTCCTATTGCAGCTGCGGAAATATGCAGTTAATCGGTGTTATATTGATTCTCGGCAATGATCATGCTAAAAAAAACAAAGTATTTGAAAAAATTCGTACACTTTTGTCTGTCTGGACATCATTCAGCAGACGAATAATATTGAGTTTCCTATTCCATCATGTATATTCAATATAAATGCAATATAAATAACATAATATCGCCTCCGCTCGCCGTACACTTGGCATAAACAAGTCATATTTGTGTGTAACAATACAAATATAAGTTAAAATTACTTCCATTTAAGCATTAATTAGTCGTTAAATAAACACAATTTAGTCTTATTGTGGTGTTAATTTCTGAACATGATAAAAAAATTAATTGCTCTAAAACATTCATTCTAAAAATGTATATCAAGGTACTGGACATAAAAGACGGTGTGCTTTAATTAAAAGCATATAATACACAATAAGGTTGTATTAACTTGCAAGTGGATATAAACAAAAACTTAGCTTATTGAAATTGAAGTATATATAGAACACCAGACATAAAATGTTTGATTGGTGTACATACAACAAAAATGCCTACCTACCTACCCGTTACCAGCAACCTTGGGTAGGCAATGGCAAACAAACAAATTTTTAACGTTGGCCTAGCAAAAAGATCGATTTAATTACAAAAGAAATGCTGTACCGAGTGCCTCTAAGAAGAGAGGTTAACCGGAGTTAAGATAAGCATTTTGTTTTATTTATGTTTGATTTATTCGTGATAGAAGTGTATGCAAAACTAGAAATCTATATACTATATTTAAGCTTTATAACATGCATTCCATGCACATTCTATGCTCATACATCAGTGCTTATTTGTATTTTCCTGGTTCTACTGGTTCTATTGCAACTTCCCTTACAGAAAAAATTAGCATGAAGTAAACTGCTTAAGCCCCCATCTCAATGAGCAGTGACAGCTTGCGGCTAGTTTACGATACAAAAACAATGCGACAAAATACGCAAATAATTGCAATAAAATATACTTGGGATAAAAGTTGCGCCACATATTTCGATAGATGTATTTGAACATAAAATGTACAACTTACAAGGCAAGTAAAATATTAAAACATACAACAAATAATAAAAAATATGCATTAATATTGCCATGTCAATCAACATTATATGTCAAGGATTACACAAAAACGAGTTAAATTAAACTTTTATTTCCATTGTGGTCGTTTAGAGGTAGTGCTGTATGACATCGGAAGATATTACATTAAGTTCCCAATAATAATAATAATAATAATAAAAGGCAACATCAATAGGTTAAATGTATATACTATACTTCGATAGCATTATACTAAAGCTTTTAATAGTTGCAACATTACAACTCCCAGCTATATGACCCTCCGGGTCGCTTACATTAATGTACATATTTGCTCAAAGTATTCAGGAAGAACTAAAGCTTTTAATAAATAAATGAAATTGTCTATTTGCGTTGGTTATACGAACACCGCGCGAATTTTACGCGACATTGTTTCAAAATTAGTTTTAAACACAACTTGCAAACATTTCGGTAGATAATCTCACGAAGTTCGCGTGAAAGACAAACGACCTTTATAGTTTTGTTTATTTCTAATACTTTAGGCATTATGCCCATGGATATACATTGATACACATCTATCAAATAAATACAATGCATCGGTCAATTGCATACAGGTTCACATACATAAACATATATTTATAATGTCAATAAAACGTGTATAAATTCACAGGGCAATATTTTCTATGCATATTAAATAATGTCATACATAACTTTTCTGCAAATACTTACACATAGTATAAAAATTCGTTTTGGCAATACAGTTAATACGTAAATCTTTACATGATATTTATAATTGTTTTGGAGAGACACTTCAATCGTAATATAATTGTGTTCTTAATTGAAAGGCCTTAAAAATATCAGTTGCAAGCCTTCTAACAGTCGATTCGATTGTCGATCTCATTAGTTCAATATATTTGATAATATTGGCATTTTGCCAGAAATATTTATCTATTTATTGTTTACGAAAATCTATAAATACTGGGCATTCTAATAAAAAATGGAATTCGTCCTCTAGTACATTACAGTGTTTACATTTTCTTTCATTGTATGGTATTTTGTTCGGCTTATGCCATCTGCCTGACTCAACTTCTAGTCTATGGGCTGAAACTCTCAAACGTGTTAAGGCAATTCTGAACTTTGGTAAGTTTACATATTTGAAATATGACTGTAATTCGAAATTTCCGAATAAACTATAATATGTACCTCTAGTTGTATTAAAAAGTTCCGCAGGCCAATTTTGTTTATAAATATCTGAAATTCTTTGTTTAACATTTGACATAAAGACATTAACATCACCAACACCCTGAAAGTACCATACTTCGCTAAAAGCTAGGCTAATACATTTTTTTACATTTTTACCCACGACACTTTTTCTGGGTACATTTCAAAATCATTTAATAACATCTTATATACAACTTTGACATATTTAACATCATTGCACTGTATAATTTTTATCCAATAGTTTATAACTTTAACATATCGATAGTAAATAAGCGGTTTTCGTCCGAGCTCCCCGTATATAAAATAAGTTTGTGTCTGTTGTCTTACTACTAACAAAGTTTTGCAAAAACGCAAGTGTATTCTTTCTATGCATTTACTGTTATTTAAGCCCCATACATCACTTCCATAATTTAGAATAGGTTCAATAAGTTTGTCAAATGAATCTAAACAGTGACTAACTGAAATGTCCGGAAACTGGATTATATTTGCTTTAAGCTTATAAATTGCCTTAAGGGCCTGACCTGCTAGTGCTTCACATGTAGCTGAAAAAGATCTGCCTGTGGTAAAAACTATCCCGAGGTATGTACATTTGTTTACTATTTCAACTTCCTTTCCCTGATATAAAAACGTTAGATTTAGTATATTTTGCCCACGTTTTTTAAATATCATTATTTTTGTTTTATTATTATAAAATCCACCAGAAATTTAGTAATGCTTATTTATAGATCTTTAAATACACAGTTCTATTATTTTAAATAATTAACAACAAATAATGCATTTCAATCTTATGTTAATAAAGACCATTATCCTTATTAAAATAATATGAATTGGTCAAACAAACTAAAAATAAATAAATAAATAAAATGATTCATGAATTGATATTAATAATTTATTTAAACTGTTATATTTTTTCAGCGTGCATTTTTCCCTCCAAGGCATCAATACAACAGTAAGAAGATAGACAGAACAGAAAAAAAGCCACAACATGTGTGATACAGTTCTCTTCCAACTTCACAAGACAAGGAAGTTCATAAACAGAAATTTCACTATTCATCTGTGTGATTATTATTGTATCTAGTGGATTTATCATGAGATTACAAAATGTCAAATATAAAAACAACTTTCTACGATAAGAATGTTATATGAGTAAGTTATAAAATGTGAATATTAACAGTGTGTAGTAAACAAAGCAATAATGAGGACATCTTACGAACTTTGCATCATACCCTACGCATGTGTTGTCCTTTTGAAAGGTGAAAGTAAACTTATTCTATGTTTAAAGCAATTGAGCAATTAAATTTAAATATGTGCAATTATGTAGTACTGATTTGTTTAATGGTTTGCATTGCCTGAGCCTATACTCCATCAAATTATTTCAGAGAAGATTTTAATGTACATATTTTACTTTAGGAATATGCCCATTATTTGTATACAATTGAAATGGTTGATTTGCAATTATATATAAATAATACTTCAAATGTATACATTTATTGTGAAAGTAAACATGTTCAGTCATTATGATATATTGTATGCAATAAATTGACAATTGTATTTCACAGAAGAACATGTATTGCACTTATTTACATTAGCATTGTGTCATTATTAACCAGAAGTATATATGTAGATGTTTTGGTTTTGAAAAGACATAAAAATCTATGTGTGAATTAACTGTATTATTATTTGTTTGATTTGAAATTATTAATAAATAAAGGTTTGAACAGTGTAATGAAAATTTTTAATTAAATGTATGCCCTGTCCCAAAGAATATCACTTATAAGCTGGCATAAGTCTTATACATAAAATGATTTAGTCAATATTTCCATTCATATCACTGCAATAAGAGTGACATGTACAGTGTTTCAGCTATAAGTTTCAAGGCATTTTCATTAATTTTAGAAATTAATTGCAGTTTCCTTTCTCTGTAAGGCATGCCTAATTTTACACCTTCTTAATCATAATACCAAAGGTGTATATGATTTGTTAATTAATACTGGTAATAATGAAACATAAATAAAAAAAATAAACACTTGTGCAGAAGAACATTTTTTAAATATATAACGTTACAGTCATTATTCAACGACAAACACCAAGAATGATTAACTATCAAATTTATTTTATAACAAGTTTGGCATTTTAATGTCAAGGCTGGAACCAAATTGATGTAAAAGTCTTGGACATAGATTCCCCCGAGGCCGGCGGGAAGTTCTAAATGAATTAATTCTTTCCCCCGTGACCGGCGGGAAGTGTGTCAATAGAAATTATGCCGCCAAACAACACAACTGGTTCCAAAGTTTTGCTACCGTCAAACACGCATCCCGTCTCCGGCGGCCTGTCTCTGTATACCATCTAACCAACGCTGCTGTTAAAGCGGCGCAATCCCAGCCTTGACGTTGTAGGGTTACAACAGAGACCCGGGAACGGCGTCCCAACTAAGAACTGTGACATTCTATTTACTTAGTCAAAATGATCCCCGGGCTTTTCACCGTAAGCCAGTGGGCGATCGATGTGATTACGCACAATAATAAATCGGTTAAGTATAACAAAACTTAATAAACTATTAGTGTATTGCCAAAATCTACTATAACTAACATATATCTCCGAAATATACTACCGGGATTAAGATCTAAATTCCTGCAACTAAAATTGAGAAACGGTAAATACGTAGTACACTGACAATAATAACACGAACCCGGCTAGACCAAATAACTTTAAACCGCCATGAGAATTTAACAATGGAGAATATAATGTGTATGTGGAAAACATGGACAACCATCGGACATGGGCGCGTATCAAACTAACGAATGTATGACTTATATGCGTCGGATTTCCATCTTCCCTTGGATTTGATCTCCGAAATTGGAGCTCCCTTACTGAACAAGCTTGATGGACCCCCTATTCGAAACGAGTGTGATTTGTAACGGCTATCGTCTAATCCTGCCGCACGGGCGGTTTTCTTTAAAACAGCGTTGAACTGATAAATAGTTAGAGGGCTGTAGTCGAAATGACAAAAGATTGGACCATGAATGTCCGCACGATACCTCAAATAGTCCAAAATGTTATCGTTGCAATATAGGTCAGTGGAGTCCATTTCAATGCAAACGAAGGATCCCTCATGCCGCTGATCCGTTTTGGAAACTGATGTGCCATGTTATGGAGTTATTCCCCAATATGAGATCCTCTGATGCGATGACCTGTCTCTTTGATATTGCGTTAGGTACGGCAAGCTCACTTAAGCCAGTGAAAAGGCGGTGCCAAATAGTTTAACTTGGATTTGAGACCGACACACAAACTTTTGGGTTTTTAGTAACATTCGAAGAACGGACCGAGATACGGAAAGCCGAAAATCTCTTTTGATATGAGTACGTTTTAAGCCTTCCAGCATTTGACGCACAATGTATTTCCGCGTACAGTCTCCAAAGTTGTTAATTTTGTTGTAGTAGCTTATTGTCGAAACATGGACGCTTACTGTTGAATGCGCGTATTGACGGAGAGACAAAAATGCAATGTATTCCGTGACAGCTTCCACAGACGTCGGCCATGCTGGAGCCCTATTCGTGAGTCTACAGAGAGACTCAAACATAGAAAATGAGCTAGTGTAAGCTTTGAGCGTTTTTTCCGACAACCCTGCGTTGACTAATTTATAAATTTCGGATGAAGATCTGACTGAAGGAGTCAGGAATTGCCAGCGGCGTCCTGTGTGCGCCTTCCGGAAGTAGATGCGAAAGCAGATCCCACTGAAATCGACTGATTGCATCAGCAATTTCGTTTTTAATGCCATCGATATGCAAATACTTAACCATGATGTTTAATTCGAGAGTTAATAGCACAAGGTGTCTAATCAAATGCATAACGATTTTATTTTTTGAAGATTTGTTGTTGATAATTTCAACTAAAGCCTTATTGTCCGACCTTAATTTAATATTTTTATTTCTTAGCTTTGGGCCCCACAAATAAAACGATAAAACGATCGGTACTAATTCCAAAAATGTTACATTTTAAATAACTCAATTCCAAATGTGGCTGGCCAGGGGGAAAACGCCCATTCGCCCTGAAAGTAGCACCCGCACCCCAAATCTTTATTTCCGCTCGCGTGCGCGAAGAGTTCCATGACGTCACTTTAAAACCAATCAGACTCATTAAATAAACACGTACCATTAAAAATAACGAAGGAACCTAATCCAAACCCGAGCGTCGTCCTTCAAGTTGTTTGAAACACGAAGAAAATGATGTGGTTTTTGTATCTGCGACATCGCATCGTAGAACCTTCTATTGAATGCACGCCCAGCAGGGATAGCTAGAGTAATAACATTAAGCAGCCCCACTATAGACTGTAAAGGTCGCAGTTATATTTTTTTGGAATTTAAAAGAGATTCTAAGGAAATGATGGACTGTGCAATCTTCTCCGTGGGAATTCGTATTAACTGTTTTCGTGCGTCTATTTCTAGGCCAAGGTAAGTTAACTGTTGTTCGGGGCCCACCCATTTTACCGGACTTTAATGGTACGTTCAGTTCGCGCATTACTGATTCAAAGTTTTTCATTATGACACTACAGTCGTGCTTTGTTTTACCTATCGTCATAAAGTCATCAAGAAGATGCTCAATGTCTGAAGTGCGGGATTTTGTTGCCACCAACCAATGCAAGAATGTAGATACCTTCTCAAATATAAAGCAAGCCGACGAAGTACCCATTGGAAGAGATTTTTGTATCCAACAACCCATATTATTTTTATAAACGAACAGATCGAAAGCCGCTTGTTTAACCGGATATAAATCAAAAGCAGAAGCAATGTCTGCATTACCCGTGTAGGCAGTGTTACCAATAGTTTTTTTTTAATAGCACTGTAAAACTTTGCGTACTGTACACGGCTAAATTCAGGCTTAATAAAGTCATTTATGCTTGCTCCCGGTGGAAATGATAAATTTGTAATAAGTATCCAGCCCCCAGATTACTTTGGCACAAGGCCAACCGGAATTATACGTAAATTTGAGATCGGTGGTATTAAAAAGGTCCAATCACCAGACCTCTGCGTTTGAGATAAAGTAATTTATCATGCAATAATTCTCCGTGTAAACGCGCCGATTTAAGGTTCGTAGAAATAATTGGAAAACGAGGCACTTCATAGTGTAACGAAAACCCATTCATGAATCCGTTTAAAATATACGCTGCATCTGTTTGGATAATCAGCTAAGTGTAAAGCCAGATTGTCAACATTAATAGGAGTTCGGCCGAGCTCCCATAGGCTTTCTAGATTCCCCGGATCGCTGAACTGGACAAAAGGATCTGAAATTTTGTTGATTTTTAAAAAGATGAGGTCTAAAACGTAATGTTGGTTGCACTGACGTGGGCCGAACTGCTCGTTTGGTACCGCAAGTCTTTTGAGCAAAGCAATACAATGATGGATGTTGTGAGCCGCAGTTTAAGCACTTGTGGGCAAATGAGCAATAGCTAAACGAGCAGAGCCCTTTGTTGTTGTATGCGAAACACGGCCTAGCGTCGAAAGTTGACCTACTTGTACCGGAATGCATAGATATCATCCATATTTCTCGATTGTTTCCGAACGACTACTTGGGATTTTGAGACATTTTTAGCCTAAACTGCGTATCAAACCCTGCCCACCCTGCAAAACGGGAAGCTGCCGTGCGCGTGTTATGCATTCCTAGCTTGTACTTTTTGTTGTGTGTTTTCCCTGAATTTGGGTAAAAGGGACCTTAGGTCAAAGAATTCACCTTTCCAAATCTTTTGCCTAGTGGGTAAGGTAACATGGGCAAACATGTTCAACCCACCTTGTTAACTGGAAACGGGCTCCGTCTCAGCGAGGTCCGACACCAGGCCTCCGGACACGGTTGTGTGGTTTCCGGCCCCTGATGCATGGCCTGCAGCGACTCCGTAACCTCCAGGCGTCGTTTTCTCCCACGTGGTGGCATGATAAGTCAATAAAAGCAAACATGTTAATGGAATCTCACTTAAGAGATCGATATCACGTCATAAATAGCGAATAAATGACGTAGTATTTGTCATGTGTCTACTAATTTGGTAGATATACGTCACTACGCAAATACAGCTGACAGTGTTTTTAAATGTATTAGACAATAAAAATTAAAACAGAAAAACAATGATATTATTGTTATTATATGATGCAGTCCTATTATTGATTATATTTAACCAAACTTAAGACATGATGTCGGGCAACATACAAATTGCACCACGTGGTCGTTATAATTCACCCTTTCTTAAGCCAGATCGTTGAATTTCAAATATTTGAACAGCATAATTCAAAAGACACATTGCATACAAGTCTATATACTACGTAACCAAATAAAACTGCAAAAAATAACTTTCTCTTGCTCCTTTAAAGATACCAATTTTAAACGATAAATGCAACCACGTGGTTTAAAATCTTAGAATTGCGTACAACCTCGACTTACTCGGAATCGAAACCGGGTAGAGAAAGAACGATTCTCTGTGTGGTTCATTTTTATCGAGTGCACCGGGATTCTCTCCCATATGGCCATCGCCCCCAGAAGACTTGTTAGTTGGGTTATGAGGGATAGTGCAAGATACAGGAGACGCCCCGTTCCAGACGACCCTGGATCTTTTAGTGCCCGGTGTGAATCTGACCATTCCATGAGTTTAAATACTAGTGGACGCGTCCAATAGTAGACTGGGTAGAATGGATGCTGCCATGACATTGCAGACAAAGGGGGATTTGGCCTCCTTATGGAGATTTACAATGAAAACCCAGTTTTTGCGTTGAATAAGACAGTTTATTCTTCAGCGAAGAAACATTAAATATCAAGGTCCTTTGCATTACAAGTACAGTTGGTCAGCCATGCACACAAAATGAAATATTTACATTGCAAAGGCATTTTAATATGAAAGGGGTATGCATGCATAATCGTATGAACGCAATGCCTTATCACCAGCGTAGTAATATCTGTGTTTCCTATTTTTATGCAAACTATATTTCGACAAGAATATTTACATAACCTAAGATGTCTTATAATTTTCAATGTTACTCATTTTTGCATTTATTGTTCACGTTTGATTAAATGTTTTTATAATTAATATACATGAACATTTCGTTCCAGTTCTTTTTCTACAAAAATCAATTTGAATTTTTTTTTTCACTTTTGCTTGATAGTATTCTATCATGCAAGGTCTACAAGTGTTATTATTAAACAAAGCCATTTCGCTAGCAAGTAATATGTACATGTTATGGAATTTGAGGTAAACATTACTTTTCTTAGAAGCGACCACAGGAAATCTCGATGACGTATAATCGTTTCAGGAACGTAGCTTTAAAATGGATATGATTTGACATTGATGTGTCTATTTGCTAGATGCATTTACATCGTCTAATTTATTGTGCATTTATATCAAAGTTAATAATGATGAATTGTTTAACATGTACAATAAAAAAAAAATGCATTTCGATATTTATATTAAAATGTTATCCTTTCTAATACAAATTATGCCCAGGCTAAGACAAGAGCTTAGATACGCCCCTGTGGATGCTATTGATCGATGACCTAGCTTACACGTCATCATTTGTTTAGTGATGTAATTTGTGGATTGTTTTGCATTTTTCTTGCCGAGTGAAAATTTGGATATATGGTGTGGATTTAAAGCATTTAAAGCATGTAAGTTTCCATCTGTTGTGTTAATAATAAAACGGGATTATCCAGGATCTGTTTAAATCGAAGCCTTAGAATTGTGTGATTTTAAAGTGTCAGAACTCAACATTGGTATAGAAGTATTCATGATGTGGATTAACTGTCTTGCTAACAAAGCACCTCTTATTTTATATTAATCTTTCTAAAACATTAATAATGTTTGGTGCTTGTTGGCTATACCGGCCGAAATAGCAGTTCTTCTTGATGTCACAGGTATTTTTGCAATTGTTTAAGTTACTTTTTTAGTTTTGTAGCGATATGATTTATGCAGGGAAAATAAAACATTTATGACTCATAATGTTTACATTAAATTTCATTTGTCGCAGAAAATTGAATGTAAAATAAGGACAAAATGACATGTTTGTAGGGAACTATTTTATTAATCGTACTTTGCATTCTATTTTGTGTAGTTCGGTTACAAGGGGCGGTACTTCGCTGTTCCGATAAGAAAATTGCTGTGCGTGATATTCCTCTTATAATGTCAATCAAAATGCATGTTAAACAAAAATAATATAAAGGAATGCTATAAAATCATCCCAAATATAATGTAAATATAAGGATTAAAATTAATTTTGATTGCGTTCATGCGATTATAAACGCAATAGTCAAAATGGCAAATTATCCATGAAGCACCAGCGCGCATCATGGATTTGCCAGTTTAACCATTATAACAGTCACGCACATTTCTGTTTACAATTGTCTTTTGTATATTTTCCGTTCGTATAAACCACCGCATACGAGCAAAAAACATCACTCTGGGCATTACCATGATCGAACGTAGATACCATATAGAGAATACTAGTTTAGTGTTGAAAAATGATAAGCGGAGGATAGTCTTGACCTCGGGAATGAGCGGTTGTGCTTTTCTAACAGTGGTAATAAAACGTGATTTTTAACAGGATTCAAAGTGCAAATAGTGAATATTAGTGGATAAGGATATTCAGAGGTAATTCAGACATTACATTCCTTACGTAGTTTTCTTCAACCATAAAATGAACATAGTATAATGAAATAAAAAATAGCTAACTATTAATATAGGCAACGCCATTTTAGTTTCCTTTACACAGTACAGTACAATATAAACAATAAAAACGGTTTGTGTACACATGATCATACTGTTACGTAAAAGTGCTCATGACCGAACTGTACATCTATACTAAAAAAAAACAAAGGCGAACAACTTTATAGCATGAACTAGAAAAATATATTTCTATACATCATTAAAATGGAACTTGAGGGAGACAAAGTGAAAGCTGGAGACAAAGTGAAGGCCGGAGACAAAAGGAGTAGAGACCTAGTCAGTAGCATAAGTGAAGCAGATAGTAGCTTTAATGAGGCATCAAAAATCAAACAAAAGAAAAAGAAATCGAAAAGCAACCAATGCGCTACAAATGTTGAAAGCGATTTAGACGACGTAAGCGAAGCTGAAAATGGCCAAAATGAAACAAATGAAACCATCAACAAGCAAAAGAAAAAAAAAGAAATCAAAAGGACATCAGTGTACCACAAATCTGAATTGAAAGAGATAAACAGAAAATTAAACAACGTCTTAACAAAAGACAGCAGTGAACTCGGTGATTTAATTAAAAGCATAGTGCTGCAACTGAAAAATGAAATGCTGGGGTCAGTGATCCTTAAAATTGAAAAGGTTGAAAGCGAACTTTTTTATCAAAACATGGAACACACGCGAATGACAAAACAAATAAACGACTTGAACATTAAATTGAATGAACAGAAAGACGAAAATGAATGCTTAAAGAAACAACTTAAAATTCAAGAATCCAAATGTGACATGAAAGTAAACGAATTAGAACAGTACAGCAGAAGAAGCAATATAATATAAAGATAGAAGGAATACATGATAGCGAGAGTGAAAACAGCAGCGAAAGTCATCGAAACTCTCAACAAACACATCCCTGAACTTCAGTTATCAGAAGATGATATCGACATCACACACAGAATCGGTGCATTTGACAAAAAGAAACCCAGACCCATCATCTTGAAAATGATCTCTCGTATGAAAAGGAGTAAAATCATGCAGCGTGCAAAACAATTCCGAAAACAGACAACACCTATCTTCGTCAACGACCACCTCACAAAATTGAATGCTCATGTCTGTGCATGCTTTCGAAAGAAGCAAACTGACATTGTTATCGCAGCCTGGTCCCGCGACCGAGTCATCTACTACCGGGACGTTAATGAAATCGTTCATAAAGTGACGCAGGATCAGTACAAATACTGGATAGATCTACCATGACCGAATCGGTAACTATGCCCAAATCGAAGAACGCAGCGTAACCATATCAATTATGAACGGTATACAACTTAATATACGAACAGTGCACAACCCGCCGCAAAACGTAAACATCAATACAGCAGCACGAGATCCACGAAAATCTCATCGTTACCCAATGTAAACAATATACACGACTAAGAGTGTATACTTGTTAAAAAACATTACAGTTTAAATAAGTTCACAATACTTTTTAACGTCAATAACATTATTTATATAATTAGTATATAATAAACATGTTCACGACAAGAGTGTATATTTGTCAAGAAATATCACTGTTTAAATTAAACCTTGATACATTTTGACGTTATACGTTGACAATATATTTGTCAACAACAAGAGGGAATAAGTGTTTAACACAAGCAAAATACAAACACACATATGAGGGAGTGTACGCACATACACACTCAGTCCGAACACGTACACGCGCACTCGCACAAACACGCACTCACACACATGCACTCGCACGCACTCACACAAACACGCACGCATACGTATATGCACACACGCACGCACACGTACACATCAACACAGACTCATACATTTTGTAGAAATACATGACATATATATTATATTTAAAGCAATACACTACATATATACTTCATATTAACAAAGCCTAACGCTTGCAGCGTATCTGTTAGTATTAACAACATGAATGTCAAATACGGTTACAAACAACAAACACTGACAATTTGCAACAAGATACGGTATCATGTTTAACGTGTGTCTGTGGTTCTTATATATGTTTACTGTATTTTCTATAAATTTATACATATATTATGTATAAGAAAATTGTTCTGATGTCAATCTATGCAGATTTGTCATATTTATAAAACATAGATACATTATTTTACACAATAAACATGAATCATTTAACAGTTCTATCATGGCATATTCTCTGGTGAGATAATACAAGTATTTTGTGAAAACTTTTGTTCATGACTTAAACGTTCCAAGAAATGCAAATGATCTTCTGATAAAGAATGAAGGAAGGTAACTTTTTTGTAAAATATAAATCTACTTATAATTACTGTATTTAAAAAAAAGATTGAAAAAAAACAACAGTTTTCATTTCTTCTTAAGATGTCAAAACACTAAACTAAACTACGTAAGTATTGTGCATATTGTAAAACTGTTTAACCTTATGTTGTTGTTTAATATAGACCATGTAGTACATCAACACGCACTATTATCAATCCTTAGCCAGTATCCTCTTTTCGCGGGTTGACCTAATTTATTTTGTTGTTTAATATAGACCATGTACTGAATGTAGTAAATAATCATGCACTATTATCAATCCTTAGCCAGTATCTTCTTTCCGCTGGTTGACCTAATTTTTTTTCGATTTCGTATTTAGATCAACCCCAAGGCCGGAATGTTCACTCCCTGTTTTAACTAAATTAGAACCTTCATATTTTGTTCGCAATAATTGTAAACTTCCGATGGTTAATCTATCCTTATTTCGTTTTCGTTTTTTTAGATAACCATAATCGGGAGCGTTCATGACTATACCTTATCACTCATTTTAAAAATTAAATAAAAACATAGCATTGTTATCTTCGGATAATTATTATTCATTGTATTCGACAATAAAGTCATATCAACCAGAAATATACATTTACGACGTATGCACGGATACTTGTGTAAACTTGTAAATATATTAGTGAATGACTAGATAGTTGCACACAGTTACTTCTTTATAAGTATATATATATTTGACAGATTCTAATAAAGAACATGAATCTTTCATACATGTTAAAACAGAATATAATTATGTTGTTTTTTTTTGACAGATTCTAACATAGAAGCTATAACTTTTACACGTTAAAACAAACTGTACTGAAATCTTCTGATTAAAAACAACACATATTACGAAATTGCATTGTTTAACATGTTGATAATAAGGTACCTACACATTAATATGGCAACAAGAATGATATTATTACGAATTTGCATTGTTTCACATGTTGATGATCATGTAACTACATATTAATATGGCAACAATAATGATATTATTACGAAGTTGCATTGTTTAACATGTTGATTGTCATGTAACTACATATTAATATGGCAACAAGAATGATATTATTACGAATTTGCATTTTTTAGCATGTTGATTGTCATGTAACTACATATTAATATGGCAACAAGAATGATATTATTACGAATTTGCATTTTTTAACATGTTGATTATCATGTAACTACACATTAATATGGCAACAAGAATGATATTATTACGAATCTGCATTGTTTAACATGTTGATAGTAAGGTAACTACATATTAATATGGCAACAAGAATGATATTATTACGAATTTGCATTGTTTAACATGTTGATTGTCATGTAACTACATATTAATATGGCAACAAGAATGATATTATTACGAATTTGCATTATTTAACATGTTGATTGTCATGTAACTACATATTAATATGGCAACAAGAATGATATTATTACGAATTTGCATTTTTTAACATGTTGATTATCATGTAACTACACATTAATATGGCAACAAGAATGATATTATTACGAATTTGCATTATTTAACATGTTGATTGTCATGTAACTACATATTAATATGGCAACAAGAATGATATTATTACGAATTTGCATTGTTTAACATGTTGATTATCATGTAACTACACATTAATATGGCAACAAGAATGATATTATTACGAATTTGCATTTTTTAACATGTTGATTATCATGTAACTACACATTAATATGGCAACAAGAATTATATTATTACGAATTTGCATTGTTTAGCATGTTGATTGTCATGTAACTACATATTAATATGGCAACAAGAATGATATTATTACGAATTTGCATTGTTTAACATGTTGATTATCATGTAACTACACATTAATATGGCAACAAGAATGATATTATTACGAATCTGCATTGTTTAACATGTTGATTGTCATGTGACTGCATATTAATATGGCAACAAGAATGATATTATTACGAATTTGCATTGTTTAACATGTTGATAGTAAGGTAACTACATATTAATATGGCAACAAGAATGATATTTTTACGAATTTGCATTGTTTAACATGTTGATTGTCATGTAACTACATATTAATATGGCAACAAGAATGATATTATTACGAATTTGCATTGTTTAACATGTTGATAGTAAGGTAACTACATATTAATATGGCAACAAGAATGATATTATTACGAATTTGCATTGTTTAACATGTTGATTATCATGTAACTACACATTAATATGGCAACAAGAATGATATTATTACGAATTTGCATTGTTTAACATGTTGATAGTAAGGTAACTACATATTAATATGGCAACAAGAATGATATTATTACGAATTTGCATTGTTTAACATGTTGATTGTCATGTAACTACATATTAATATGGCAACAA